>QANY01013763.1:240261-485036 GCA_003255025.1 Datisca glomerata | reverse complement strand
CCCCCCCCCCCCCGATAACTGGATTACAAAGTATCCATTGCTGGAAATTCAAATTTGATCTCCTTCCATACTTCACTGGATCGCCTAATTCAATAGCTAAAAAATAGGTGGAGTTCGCCCTCCCTATTATATGAGGTGCGTTGCCATCGTCTCTTTTTCCTTTTTCAGGTTACGTGGCATGGATTCGTCTATTGACGAATCGGATCTTGGCTCACTGTCTCGCAGACGAACCAGTCTAGAAGAAAGAGAAAAAGGTCCCCCTTCATTAAGAAGAAAGAAGGGGGTATGAAGAGTGGAAAATAATGCAAGAAGTGTATGATACAACAGGTAACCTTAAGGAGTGGCGGCAAAGCTCTTGATTGATCAACGTGAGTGAACTGTGCTTAGACGCTTCGTAAAACTGCACCGATCTACGAGAGGAGCTGATGGTAATCTGCATGAACTCTTTAAAGTGTTTCGTGCCTCACCTCACTGGTGCTCTTCACCATATCTTTTTTGAAGCAAGAAGCACTCTTTCCTTATGACATCAGAATTGATTTTCCTTGATATCTAACATAATGCATGAAAGGATCCTTGAAGACCCGTAGGATAGCCAGAAAATCATTAGCAAATACTTCTACAACATGTTCTATTCGTTTATTCAATATTGGACCATCCATAGAAGTCATATCAATTCTACTAAGCTATTCAGTAATTCCTTTTGGTTCTCGCCTTGTTTTAGCTGATCTCAATATCGGTGTTTTTTATGGATTACCATTTCAAGTATTGCTCCCATTGGACTTCTTATGTCAAGATATGGGTCAAATAATAAATACTCCTTTTTAGGTGGTCTACAAGCTGCTGCTCAATCCATTAATTATGAAATACCATTAACTCTATGTGTTTTATCAATATCTCTACGTGCGATATGGATGTAGACCCATTGGGCAGGGATAATCATTCTGGTCCTGGGAGAGGTGGCGACCATTCTCAAGAACCAAAAAGACTGAGCTGAGGGAAGCCCTATAAGTCACTGAAACGACGGCATCCTTTCTTGACAACTTCCACGAAAGATAGCACCGGAGCTCTCTTGTCCAATATAGGAGACAAGACAGATGAAATCCCTCTTTTCTCTATGAAAGTCCTTCATCCGGCAGTAAAAAGCTGTCTCTTGGAGCAGCTCAAACTTATTCCGGGTATGAAGAAGTGGGATGCACCACATGGAGGAGAACCATACTCACCTTTGTATACTGCCTTATGCAAACTGAGATCTTTTTCCAAAGGTAAGGTGGTTGGTTCGAGAAAGGAATTCGATGAATCTGAAGTAGCAGATACCACAGGAGAATCAACAGAGAGCCTATCCTTTCTTACGAGTTGTTACATACTCATACTGACTAGGAAATATGGTCCGAAGAATCTCGATAGTAGTTCCGTGAACAATCCTTTGCAGGATTGGATTTTTTTGATAGTGGAAATGCCATAAAGCGCGAACCAATATCCGTGATATGAAAACCAAAATCAGAATGAGGAAGAAAAAGATATCGTGATGTAACTAGACCTAGTGAAACCCTGAAAGAAAAACCTTTAATAAATTTTTCAGATAAAACCACTTTAAAAATTATTCCAATTAATAAAAAAAATTGATAAAATGATTCAGGAATTAAAGAATAAATTTGAATCATCTTCCTCTGTTAAGGTTGTTAACCAAGACAGTAGTTCAGATTCTAAGTCTGAAAAAATTGATGAAGTAATTCAACAATTGAAAGTAATTAACCAAGACGATCATACTGATTCAGATAGTCATAGATCAGAATCAACTTACCCCACAATAGATGAATTTTCAAATATTAACAATATTGAAAAAATATTTAAGAATTTAGAAATTAATAAATTAGAAAGAAAATTGCATAAGAAGCACATGCCTCCTGATATTCAAATTACTGAATCTTCTCTTGTTAATCAATTTTCTGTTTCTGCAGAAAATTATATGAAGGGGATATTGATGGTCTTTCAGAACAGGAAGTCCTCAATAGATTACAACACATGGCAATGGTAGCTAATAGCTACATTATCTCTCACAATTTACTTCATGAAGAAGTAATAAATCTTCTAGTCACAGGATTCATAGGAATGCTCCATTCCTGGTGGAAAAATATCTCACACAAGAATCTAAAATTACCATTCTTTCAGCAGTTAAGATTGATGTTGAAGAAAACCCAATTATTGGAGAAAATCAGGAAATAATACATGATGGTATAAATATACTCATTTATACAATAATTGAACACTTCATTGGTAATGCCAAGTAATATTACTTCACGTATTCATGATCAATTAACAAATCTTAGGTGTCCAACATTAAGTTATTTTAATTGGATTAAGGATATATTCCTATCCAGAGTAATGTCAATGGACGTTAGTAATCAACCATTTTGGAAAGAAAAATTTATTAATGGATTACCCAATCTCTTTGCCCATAAAATAAGGATAGTTCTTAGTAATGACCTAGGAAATATAGACTACGTAATCTAACCTATGGAACCATAATTACTATAATACAAAAAGAAGGATTAAAAATGTGTGTTAATATGAAAATCGACAAACAATTTAAAAAAGAAAGCAAAACTGCTAAATATGAGTTAGGTAATTTCTGTGAGCAATACGGTTTACCCTCTATTGCCCCTTCTCAGAAGAATAGAAAAAAGTCTCATTTAAACCCTAGAAGGTCTCATAAGCCCTAGAAGAAAAATTACCACAAACATAAGAATAAAAATTTTGATCAAAACTTTTCTAAGAATAAAAACTTCTCTAGGAATAAAACTTATTCCAGAAAAGGTTTAATAAAAATTTTGATAAAACTAATATCACATGTTTTAAATGTGGTCAGAAAGGTCACCTTTCAAATACTTATCAAGTTAAGAATAAAATTAATCAATTAAAAATTTCTGAAGAAGATAAACATGAATTGTTTAGAATCTTAGAAATAATAGATTATTATGACAGTAATAGTGAAGATTTAGGAGAATATGAAACCCCTGAATCCTCTGAAACTAAATGCTCAAGTTCTAACAGTGATTCTCCTAACATCACTATGGGGTGTAGGGATAGTTGCAGTCTTAAATAAAAATGAAGAACAAGAAACCCTCTTGTTAGATTTAATTTACAAAATTAAAAATCCTAAATTAAAACAAGAATACCTTGAAAGACTTAAAAAGATAATTCTAAAGAAAGAAAATACTAAGTCTAATAATAATAATACTGTAAGTCTTTCACAGACCCTTGAAATTTTTAATAAGATAAAAGGGAAAGAAAATGAAGTTACCTTACAGGAACTTCAAAAAGAAATTAAAGATATTAAGATTGAAATAAAATATTTGAAGAATTCAAACAATGAAATAAAAGAAGAATTAAATCTTTTAAAAATAGAAAATCTAATTAACAAAAAGGAATTGTGTGAACCTAGTAAATTACTAATTTCGGATAATGAGATTAAAGAACCCATAAACTGTCAAGACAATGATGAACACTTCATCTAGATCCTCAATCACATAAAAGTAAAAAATGGCACATAATGGTTAGAATAATCATTCAAGATTTTGATTTCACAACAATGGCTCTTGTAGATTCAGGAGCAGATTTGAATTGTATGCAAGAATGACTAGTTCCTCTGAAGTACTTGAAGAAGACAAAAGAGTCTCTGTCTTCTGCCAATGGTACTCGAATGCATATTAATTATGAAATCTCTAAAGTTCATATTTTTCAAGATAATATATGTTTTAAAAAATTATTTATCTTCATAAAAAATATGACAGATAAAATAATTTTGGTTTATCATTCATCTCTTTGTTGTATCCTTTCACAACAGAGTATGATGGGATAATTACTTATCCCATAGACGAACCGGTTAAATTCAAATTTTTTTCCTTTCCTCACAATGAGAATTTAAAAAATTTTAAAAAAAATTCTGTTTTCAAATCCATAAATACAATCTCTTGTAAAAAAAACCATTGGGATTTATACAAGAAAAAATTAAATTATTTAAACAAAAAATTCATTGTTTGAAGATTAATTATAAGCCTCTTAAGAATATTGTAAGATGGATAAAATATTCGAAACTAAACAAAAGAGACTTAATCAACAGACTTAGAAATACTAGTATATTTATCATAGAAACTAGATATTAGCAAAACCAGACAAATAAGATTAAGAACTACAATATTATATTTGATCATTATAAAATAATGCCATCCGCTCCTAGTAAAATTCAAAATATAATAAGAAAATACTTTAATCAAATTATTAATTTCCCTATTATCTGCATTCTTATTAAACAATATTGGTTAAGTTTCTTAATTATTTACAATTATGAATATGTTAAACAATATTGGATCTACTCTAAATTAGCTGCCAGGACAGTAAAACAAGATAGTAGAACCAAACTATCTCAGAATAGATTTCCAGGACTTAGAGTTTATTATTTCATTAACCAAATCATACATTTTTCCTTAATTCAAAAATGTCTTTTAAAAATTAACTACAAGTCTGTAGAATGTATTTTGAATGAAAAAATATTACTCCCAAATAAATCATTGCCAGGTAGCAACCTATTCTCAGTACTTTTAACCTTAATATCCAATTTATTAATCTAATTCCTGACATTTTTTTCCCATAAATTTATGCAGAGAATCATTCCAAGATTCAACAATGGAGGAACTTGAGAATTCCGACCAACTAGAATATGAAAAGGTAGAACCCAGAATACGCAATAAAGATTCTTTTAAAATAAAAAAACTTAATGGCAGAACAGCCGCCTTTTGTTCAAAATTCTCATTTATTAATTATGGTCATAATGGATTTGAATATCCAAGAAATGACTAAATTAATGAATTGGATGAAATTTTAAAAGATGTTGAATTGAAGGATAACTTCAATGCAGCATTAATTCAGTGGTATGAAAAGGGGGGGAAAAAGTTTTCACAAAGATAATGAAATCTCTTATGATGACAGTAAAATTTTAACCATAAACCTTTTAGGACAAGCAATATTTAAAATTGAATTTTCAAATAAAACAATAGAAGAATTTCTGATTCCAGAAGGAATATTCTTCATCATGCCTGACGGATTTCAAAAGAGTCTTAGGCATGCAGTAGGATCCTTAACTGGAAGAATCAACATTACATTCAAAAATCATGTGAGAATGATGAATGACTCAATAATAGAAGAATCTTTGACTCAGCAATTGGCCCTTAAGGCCCAGATAAAAAAGGAGTCCTCTACTCCTAACCAAGCCCAATCAACAACACTTGGGTCCAACAGACTCAATCATCAACCAACCAACCAATTTGACCCATTCCCAAAATCCTTCGATGCCCAATTCAAAATACAAGAATTCATCATCTGATTTCAGAAAATGGTTAGTGAAATTCTCTTTCATATTGATCCTCCATTTGCTCATTTGAAGGATCCTACTCAAATTGTCAAAGCTCATTTCATTCCTAAATTCCACTATGTCCCTGGACATAATAACAAAAACATTAGTTTTTACAGAGACATTCTCTTAGAAACAGAATCCATAAAAATTAGCTTAATTAGAAATTTTGAGAAAAAAATCATTTACCATTCTTTCTGTATCCAATAATAATGATCTCATAAATAATTCAGACGAAATAAGTAAAGGAATTTATCTTTGGCAAAATGCCAATGTTTGAATAAAAATATTTGATGAATCATGATGATACCTTAACCCAATGCAACGGTCTTAATGATCTCCAAGAAAATACAATTATCAATAGTCATAAACACAAGAGTCCAACACAACAATTATCAAGGACCCAATTATACAACAATGTTTACTTTCAAAGACAGCAATAATAACTTCCAAGGATGAAGGCATAAAGACCAAGATAGCAATTATCAAAGAATCTTTATATTTTTGTCTTCTTCTGTAATTATTGTACTAAGTTGTTAAATAATTAGGCAAATATTCATGCTCTTCAACACAATCAAATGACAAGTTCAGGATACCAATTATCCACCAACAGTCTCAACCAATCATGACGGCTACAAAGGACTTCGCATACCAAAGATTCTTTGTAATTTGTCATTTTGTAATCATTGTGTTTTTTACTATTCTTAGTCAAAAGTAGACGAAAGTAAAAATGTAAAATGTTTTTACTTTTGTAGAATAGAATAGTTCAGGTAAGTGATGGGTTCCTGGTGAACTCCACTTTCTTTAGCTATAAATGGGTGGTCTCTCCCATTTGTGAATCAGAACTCATTTTACAACTCTTACTATTTGAGAGCTAAAACATGTTTTGTGAAACAAAACTTTCTTCTTCTACTCCTCTTTTGTAAATCTTTTCTTCCTTTTTTTTTCAACGTAAATTAGTGAGCAGGAGCACTAATTTATTGTTACCAATAAGCTCTGTTTGTGTAAGTCTTTAATCTTACACCCTAATACAGTTATTTGTAATTACTGTTTATTAATACAGTTTTTACTGTTTATCTTCTTGTTCCTTAATATCCTCTCTTATATATATATTGCCATAATTAATACCATTTTTAATTTTATTATTATTATTTTTACTCCGCTAAATTATTTTAATGTTATTTTTTAACCAATTTAATGTCTCTTTGATATTGACTCATTATTTATTTTTTTTAAGTAGAAAAACCAATCACATCTCATAAATTATGTTTTTTATCATTTATTCGTAAAAAATGTCAAATCGTATAAGAGAAACTATTTTTTCTTAAAAACAAAAACAATGAACATTCTTTACCATTCATAATATTAAAAAATTGTCAAATGAAGAAAAACATGTTTGAAAATTAGTATTTAAGAAAATTACAAAAAAATACAATGTTTGTTGTGATTTTTTTTAACTTAAAATCAAACAAATATCGATTAGCTAAGGAATGACTAAATATTGAAATACTTAGATTATAAATTTAAAAGACATGAAACAACATTTAAGGTTAACAGTTTCATTATAATCAAGCTTGTTAACAGTTTCATCTCATAAATTTACATCGTATCAAACTACCCGATGGAGAACAATATGGAGTGAAAAATCGGGCAACGGGATGTAAAGAGTCATATGTAGTGATCAAAAGGAATATAATTGTGGTCCATAATTCATATTATCAGGAGGCAAGGAATTTCAAACCGAATAAAAAACTTTTCAGAAAGGTCATTTACTTAATAAAGTAATAGAAAAAGCAAGCACATCAATCAAACTGCATGTGCTTTTGAATGGCTCCACATAATTTGTTTGTTTGGTACGCTCCATACAAAATAAAACTCTTTCTTTTTCTTTTTTATGTTGTATTTATGTGCAGCACACAATCAATCAAGTGTAGTTTTTGCTTTGGTAAGAATCTAGTTCTCTTGTTAATTATTAGCAATAATTAGTGCATACTTGCTTTTTCTCACAACCCACTGTGGTGTGTTTAAGAAATAAAAAACTGTTAAATAGAATTTTTGCCTGTTTGTTTTGAAAAGTAACTTATTGCTACTTCCATAAGGAAAACTGATTTTTTTAATTTCATTTTCACGTCACTTTTTTTTATCAAAGTTACATTGCATATTCTAAAGAAAATGGGATATGATTCGAACTCACGACTTATAACATATAGGTGTGAAAGCTAAATCAAATGCGTCAACCCATATTATCATTTCATTTCCACCTCTTAACTTTAACTTTAAATTAAAGACACTCTGTCAACTTCAAAATCTTCCTCAGATGTTTCTTAACTATCAGATTAGTCAAAGTACATATCAATCACTTTTCTATTAAAATGATCATGTGTAGTGCATGTGGGGGTATTTTTTTATATAAAGTGAAACTTTATGGGCATACGTGACATTAACCCTAACGTTTTTACAAATCATCTAAATTGATAATTTGTTATGTAGAAGAGAATGGTATTCTCATTGATATATTAAAGATACAGTAGAGGAGGACTATATATAATATGTACACGAAGCTAATTTGGAAGAAACTAATAACACTAATCTAGGCTACAATCTTGGATCGTTTACAATAAAATAATATTAAATTAGAAACTAGAATATTTTTTTTATCCCTATGATTGCACCTCGACAACTCACGTCAAGACTCCATCTCAAGTTGGTGTATAGATATCCTCAATGCTCAACTTGCAAGTGAGTTGTGAAATATTTTGCTAGAGATACTCTTTGTAAGAATACCTGCTAGCTCGTCTTTTGACTTCATAAAGGGAAACTGAATTGCCTTGTCTTCAAGCTTCTATTTGATGAAATGATGATCTACTTCAACAAGTTTGGTGTGGTCATGTTGAACTGGGTTGTGCACGATTACTATTACTGCCTTATTATCACAAAACAAGTTCAGTGTATCCTGAGATGAACACCTAATTTCCTGTAATAATCTTTTTAACCAAATCAGCTCACACAATCCTTTAGCCATGCCTTCAAACTCGTCTTCTGCACTAGATAAAGCAAGTACCTTCTATTTTTTACTCCTCCAAGTGACTAGGTTGCCACCCACAAATGTGAAGTAGCCTGTTGTAGATTTGCTATCAGTCACGTTCCCTGCCCATTCTACATCTGTATAGTTGTCAATGCGCAAATGTTGGTTTTTCATGAACATCACTCCTCTTCCTTGAAAAGACTTCAAGTATTGTAAAATACGAACTACAACACTCATGTGGTCTTCGCTAGGGCAATGCATGAATTGACTCACCAAGCTCATCGTATAAGCAATATCACCATGTGTGAGATAAGTATATTAGCTTCCCCATAAGGCGTTGTTACCTTTCTTTATTGGTAGGGATCTGATTACGAAACTCTCATATCATGGTTTGGAACAACTAGTGTATCTGTAGGTTTACATTCAAGCATTCATGATTCAGACAACAGATCAAGCATATACTTCCTTTAGGATAGAAACTTTTTTATCGAGCTACTTCAATCCCTAAAAAATACCTCAGTCCTCCAAGATTTTTCATCTCAAATTCAGTTGCTCAACGTTCTTGCAACTTAGAGATTTATTCCTCATCATTTCTGTAATTATCATATCATCAACATAGATTATTATAGCTATTACCTTCTCTTGTTGGTGCTTCAAGAAGAGAGTATGATCTGAATTGATTTGCTTGAAACCATGATTTCTCATGGCAAGGCTAAATCGTCCAAACCATGACCTAGGGGACTGTTTCAATCAGTATAATAGGTTTTGTAACTTGCAAACTACCATCTTTGTGTTGAAGATACAAAGCCAGGTGGAATGCCATGCATACCTCATCCTCAAGATCCCCATGGAGAAAGGTAATTTTTATATCAAATTGGTGCAACGGCCAATCCAAGTTTATGGTGAGAGAGATTAATACTCTCACTATATTGAATTTTGCTACAGGTGAAAAAGTTTCTTGACAATCTATCCTATATGTCTGAGTATATCCATTCAACAAGGCTTGATTTATATCTTTCAACTGATCCATTTGCTTTGTATTTGATAGAGAACACTCATCTACATCCCACAATTTTCTTTCCTCGGGCAATGGCACAAGTGCCCAAGTATCATTTTTCTGTAACACTTTCATCTCTTCCTTTATCGCTTGAATCCATTTGGGATTATTCATGGCTTCACTCATTGTATTATGAACCAATATCGTAACAGGTTCAAACAATTTTTTAGTTGAGATATAGTTGGAAATTGGGTACTTTGACTTGCTCGTTCCATGATCAGGTGAATAACGGTTCAGCGGTTGCTCATGGTTATATTCAGCAGGAATATTTTGAGGAGAATTTAGAACTTGTACCTCATGAATATTCTCAAGAGTTGGTCTGCTTGTGGTACTTTTAGGTTTGGGAAGGGTTGTTCACTTTCGATTTCTATAGTTTCTCCATTATGATTTGCTCTTGTTGGCTGTTGTTCGGTCTTTGTTTTGACATACTCAACATTTTCAATTTCTCCTTTTTAGCCTATCAATGTTGCCGTTGGTTCTGTTTGTTGAACCTCCACCATTTGCCTGGCCAATTTTCCTACTTCTGCACTTCACTCATCATCATCTCCCCCTGAAGAGAGGAGTGGGAAGATTGAGAAGTGAGAAAATTCTCTAATTCAATAAAGGTGACATCTGTGGTTGTATAGAGTCACCTAGTAGTTGAATCATACCATTGGTATCCTTTCTTATGGGCTGCATAGCCAAGAAAAACACAATGGATAACACATGGATCCAACTTCGTTCTTTGATTCTTGTGCATACGAACATATGTAACACAACCAAACTTTCTTGGAGGAAGCATTAGAACTTATGGTAATGTCACATGTTGCACCAAGTATACAACTGTCACCACTACATCTACCCAAACTCATTTAGGTACATAAGCAGCAGTCAAAAGAGCTCGAGTGATTTCTAAGATGTGTCTGTTATTGTTCTGTGCAACACTGTTCTGTTGCGGTGTTTGAGAACAAGAGGCCTCATGCTGCAAACCATGTTCCTAAAAGTATATGTGAAATTGTGCATTATCATATTCTCCACCATTATCTAGTAAACAAATTTGAAGTTTAGTAAAAAATTGTGTGCAAATCATATTATGAAATGATAAAAAAAATTTAAACACTTCATGTTTATTCTTCAACAAATAAAGCCAAGTCATTCGTGTACAATCATTGACAAAGTTTGCAAACCATCGAACACCATAGAAAATAGTAATGGGAGTAGGGCCTCAAATCTCATAATGAACAATCAAAAAAGGAGTTTCACATTTATTCAAATTGATTGGATAAGGTACACGATGACTCTTAGCTTGAATACAAGTTTCATATTTAAAATCCACCCCATTAAACTTTGTAAATAAATCTGGAAATAAACATTTCAAATATCGAAATGAGGGATGCCCCAACAGATTATGCCATAACCAAATCTCCCTTTCCTTAACTCCATGATAATGCATATTATTTGCTCTACCATAACTGAAATCATTCATGTAATACATCCTCTCCCTTTTAGTACCACAACCAATATATCCTTGGTGAGAATATCCTAAAACAAACAGAAGCTAAGATACTTTAGAGCATAATAATTCAATTCCTCAGTCACTTATCTTATTGATAACAATTTATTGGAAAACGATGAAACTAGTAATGTATTCGGTAATGAGAAAGAAGGATAAAGAGCAACTATTCCATCCCCTATCACTGGATATGTTACTACATTAGCATTGGCAATGCAAATCTATATCGGTAGGATGACATAAAAAAAGTAACACGGGTCAAATGTCATCTGGTATGTTACCCCAGAGTCAATGATCCAGCCATCATGATTCCTCACTTTCGAGCAAGAAAATACATAACCTTGGTTACCTGATTCATATTGAACAATCTGTTCACTAGTGGATATAGAAGATTCTTGTTATAGTACTAGATATAGCTGAGGCTCTACACTCATAAGAGCTGCACGACCAAGATCGTCGCCTCCACTTGCTTCACGTGTTTTCTTTACCTTGAGTTCGTGCCACCAATCTTAAAAAAATATAAGTTTGAAGCATGTTTCATAGGTGTGTTTTATATTCCCATAATGTGTGCATCTTCCTCTTTCCCCTTGTGACTTAGGCTTTGTAGTTGTGTTAGGCTTTCCATTCATCAGCGTTCAAAAAGATAATTGTTGTTGAGGTTTTTATCTTCCCTTTGAAAGGATAGCACCTACAGATATGTTATCTCCATTCATCTGCATTATAGATTGTCTCAAATATTCTATTCAGGCTTGTGCATAAGCTTGTTCCACTGTTGAGAATGGTTGTATCTGAAGCACATCTTCTCAGATCTTGTCAAGTCAATTATTAAGCCTATCTAAGAAGGAATAAACTCCATCCTCCCGCAAAATAGAGTTATATTTCCGTATATCAGTACCACATTCGATAGGGTTCGGTCGGTGAAAATCGAATTCTCTCCATAAGCCTTGCAGATTGTTGTACTATGTCTCGATAGATCCTCCTTGTTTGAGACTGGTTACTCTTGTTTTGAGCTCATATACTTTTGATGTATTAGTGACATCAAAGTACCTTGTAGCAATATTATCCCAAACAACCTTAGTTGTTGAAAATATGATAAAGTTACTGATTAATTTTGGATCCACATAATCGGTTAGCCATCCCTTCACCACTGCATTTTTGGTTCTCCATTTTCTAAATGCAGGATTGTTCTGCAAAGGCTGTGGAAGATCTCCATTTATGTATCCCAACTTGTCTTCACCTTCATGTTTTTACACCCCAGTGGGAGGTGTTCCATTTTTTCTTCTTTCTACTATTTTTTTTCAAAAATTTTTTAGCCCTAGTAGACAAGATATATAATTTAATATGTAGATGTGTTTATAACTACTTTACATTAATAATATGAGTGAAGTATATTAAGATTTACGCGCCTTTCTAATAGCATGGTAAGGAAAAAAAACTTAATCCAAAAATTAATCTAAACATGAATTGTACGATCAATAAATAAAAAATCAAGCATAATTGCTCAAGTAAATCACTAAAACTGATAATGAAGAGAAAATTAAAATGGTTGTAAATTAATGATTATGACTTATATTCATAGAGGATCGCTAAGACTATTAGAGATATTTTCTACATAAAACACCACTTCGCCCAATTTTTATGTAAAGACCCATAATAACACTCATTTAGAAGCCCAAATCAAACCATTTCATGAGCCTAATTCCATAAGGTCATATCTCATATGGTTGAGTTTCATATAACCTATGGCTGAGACGACATAAGGTCGTATCTCATATGACTGAGACTTATATGCCCTATGACCGAGATGACATAAGACATTATCTCATATGGTCAAGTATTATATGGCTAACGGCTGAGATGACATAAGGTCGTGTCTCATATGGCACGTGTCGCCATATCCAAATATGGTCGTATCTAGTATGGTTGTATCCTTTACGGTCGAATCCTGAATTTAGACTTCATGAAATAACACTCATATCTAACAATGATAATGTTGAATGACATACGATGACATATGATAGCGCTCCCAAAATCATGATTACCTCAAGTAAGAGAAGAAATACAAAACCTTTTCATATTCCTTAATATGAAGCCTTTCATATTACTCAAATAAATATGAAATCCATTCATATACCATAATTAGAAAGAAGTCATTTCATATTCTTTAATTAATATGAGGTTTTTTATCTTTTGAAATTAGTATGGACCTATCAATATGTTGAGCACATGTATTTTCTTATACATACTCATATTTCTTAGATTTCAGCCTTCATTCACTTCATTAACTTGGACGTTGGAGTGTATTAGGTTAGGCACCACATCAATGCCAAGATAATAGCTCCACTTACATTTTTCCTCTTTGCGTTCATTAAACAATCCTCAAGTGATGTGTGGCAGCATCATCGATAATAGATTTTAAACGGCTACAGTTTGGTGACGTATATGAGGATAACCTTAAACCTTGTTTCATTCGTATTAACTGTGACGCGCAGTTACATATGATGAACATAAGGAGAACTAGAAGGGTGCTATCATCGGCTCCACCATCAACACTTGAACAAAATTCAATTCCACCTTCCAGAGACACACCAATGTACGAAAACACCTCCCTAGTGAAGATTATGCAAATAATGCGCCAATTGACTAAAAAATGAAAATCCTTGAGAAATAAAATCATGAGTTGCATAACAAGATAGAAAAATAATAGTCTAACTATGCATATCTGACTAGTAATGAGTGAAAATTCTAGGGACGGAACACCTCAACCCTAAGAGATGCGTCGGCAGAACTAGATCAGCAAGAGGAGGAGGAGAGAAGGCTCATACAGATCAAGACATCCACGGAAGTCGAGAAGTCACTCAAGAGGTTCACATGGAAGCTCTTCCCTTCAGACGATAGGCAAATGCGCAAAACCAGAGAAATGAAGGATAGAAATAAGTGCATAAGAATAACATTAAAGGAGAACAATTTAGCTGAAAAAACAAGGACATAGAAAGGAGGCTAGCACAACTTAATGTAAGAGCATAAGAGAAGATGATATTTCTATCAAAGACCTGGTCGAGTCGCCATTCGTCAAAGATATAATGATGGTTGAACGCTTAAAGCATTTTACCACGCCAACTCTTCAGCTGTACGACGAGTCTAAAGATCTGTCTAATCATATCACCCGTTACAAATAGGTCATCGCCGCAGTAGGAATTCCTCACGATAACTTATATGCAATGTTATGTTGAATATTTGCATCAAGCCTTGCAGGGCAGACCTCACCTAGTTCGACACACTAGAGTTAAAGTCAATCTAATTCTTCTGGCAACTCACACAAGCATTTGTTACTTAACATGGCATCAGCAAGAAAGTCCCTTGTTGATCTAGCCATCTTCATAGAGTTGTACATGGTGCCAATGAAAGTATGAAATATTATATACAATGATTCGCCAGGGAAAAGATGGAAATAGTAAACTGTGATGATTCCACAGCTGTTGATGCCTTTGCAAATAGTGTTCTCCAAATTTCCCGCATTTGGGATTCAATGGTGTTAGATGAGCTGGACCTAATAAAGCGGCTCTCAAGAAAACACATAAGTTTGTGTTATTAGAAGAATATTGGATGGAAAAGGTTAATGGATAAAGCCTTCAGACTAGACAGGACTCAGGAATTAAAACATAGGAGGTCAAGATAAGACCCGCTAAAAAGAGCACAAAAATGGTAGAGGGAGAAGAGATGGTTACGACCAGGATAATGACAATGCTAGGTAGAGATGAGACAATAAAAGATCATGAGATCAAATAGACAACAGTGGAACACAAGGAGATAAATACAATTTATTCTGAACAACATGGCATAATGTTTCATACTCTGATTTTATAGTGAAACTCAAGGATAAGAAGTATTTTCATGGCCGAGAAAGATGAGAGGTCTTCTCATGGAAAGCATGATCCTAGCAGTTACTGCAATTTCCATAAATATTATGGACATAAACTAATAAGTTCAAGAATTTGAAAAGAGTGATCGAAGAACTTCGAAAGTGCATACACTTGAGGGAGTTTATTGATGAAGGATAAGACTGAAGTAGATTAACCCGCCCAAGCATAAATGAGAATTATCAATGTAATGTATGTAGAAAACAAGAAGTGAATGTCACTCTAGACAGGAAAAAATTAATCAGAGCAGCTAGACTCCTAATTTTTAGTCTCAGTGTGCCAAACAAACTAAAGAAAGACTCGGACATCAATTTTTCTTCCTCAGAATCATGGGAAATCCATCAACTGCATGATGATGCCTTAGTTATCTCTATGGACGTGGCCAATTGCAATGCCAACGTCATCTACCACCCAACATTCCAATAAAGGAGAGTGGACAAGTCAAACATAGCTGAACTTAAGACGAAACTAATCATATTCAATGATATGGTCATCAAGTCTATAGGAAATATTAATGTCATAGTCATTGCCAAATGAGTCAACAAGCTGACATAATTCCATGTATTGGATTCAGATTCCCCATATTAATATGATCATCGGTCGGCCATGGATCCATTCCATGAGAGCCTTCCTTCAACATATCATTAGGCAATCAAGTTTCTAACTCCCAACGACATCCAGTAAATACGTGACGATCATGCCCCTTTTACCCTTCCAGAAAATGTTATCTAGCAAGTTTGAAATCTGTCACACACAAATAGCAATTACAGTTAGTTGAGTCAAAACCTTAATTCGATAATTTGAAAGGCCCCACCATAGAAAAAATAATGGAAGTATGCACCCATGTTTCTAAGTCTGAGAGAGTTGTCAAGATTAGAGTAGGATTAGAAGAAGAGCTGAAAAAGGCGTTTGACAAAAAATTGTGACATTTTTGTGTGGTCCATTGCAGACATGCTAAGCATAGATCTAAGAATCATGACTCATGAATTGGAGGCAAACCCCACTCGTAGATCGATAATACTGAAAAGACAAAAATTCACTCCAAAACGTAATGTCATAATCAATGAGGAAGTATAAAGACTCATTGATGTAGGATTCATCAAAGAAGTGCAATATCCTGATTGGCAAATAAATGTTGTAGAAGTCAAGAAAAAGAACGAGAGTTGGAGAATTTGTTTTGACTTAGGGGTGGCTTGTGAGATTAGTGGAAGAAGTGCAAAGGCAGGCTTGCGGAAATGACCGAGAAGCTGACCAATAGTACAGACTCGTGAACCAATCCCGCTTCCCTCCCGCTCTGAGCTGACGAGAACCATCAATACCAAGTGCGTTCGTAAGCCCCTTTAGAGATAGGGCAGCTTCTGGTAGGGATAGGATCAGTTTACCTCCGCATGCCGATTTTGATTACTCGAAAGAGAAGAAGCTCTACCCCGGTGTTAAGGGCACCCAGCTAGGGATGTCCCCACACAGAGAGTTTGCCCCCCCCCCCGGGTATGTTTGCCATATATCGGGGTGGAAGATGGAATCGGGGCGGTTGGCTGCGGAGCCTGATGCAAGCCTTCCTCAAGCTGAATTCATATTTCAGTAGAACCCGGGAGAGCTCTTACTATTCAAAATTAACTGCTTCTGGGGTGTGGATCATTGTCTCACTGTGGTACCCGAAAATATTCTATGTCCACATTGAATAGTTTTAAAGCGTTGTTTAGTGACTTTCATGTCTTCGCTACTTTAGGAAGATTCAGACAGTCTTTTATGCCCTCTTTTAGGCGTCTAGACTCCCCCAATTCTAGGATGCGTAGTAGCTCTAGTAAGTCCGTAGCTGGATCTGGATCAGGATGCGGAGTTTGATCTGCGGGGTGAGGGAGAGATGGCTATGTCTATCTCATCCCTTCTTTGGTTCAGTCTTTGGTAGTAGGTGCGATCATCGATTTGAATAAAGCATTGCTCGAGAGACATTTTACCTCTATAAAAAATTGATCAATTGGTGGACGCCGCCGCAAGACATACATGTTCAATTTTATGGATGCCTTTTCATGATACAATCAAATATTCATGCATCCATTAGATAAGGAGAAAATGACAACATCATCGAGTGGGGAATCTATTGCTACATAGTCATGCTTTTAGCCTTAAGAATGCTGGAGTGACATATCAATGGCTGATTAATCACATTTTCATGGACTACTTCAGAGCTAAAATGGGAATGTATATCGACAACATTCTCATCAAATCCCATAAGGCAGAAAGATCACGTGACAGAAATTCAGCAAGATTTTGAGATACTCAATAAATATAAAATGAAACTTAATCTAGAAAAATGTACTTTTGTTCGTCCCTTCAAGAAAGTTTCATGAACAACTAGTGACGCAACATGGAACAAAAGCTAATCCAGTCAAATCAAGGTCATGCCAGACATGATAATACCCAAAAACATCAAGGAGGTGCAGAGGTTGATAAGGAGGCCAAACTTAATCGCTTCATCTCGTAGTTGTCACACAAATGCTTTTCCTTTTTTAACATCCTTAAAGGAATTAAAAAATTCGGGTGGACAAAGTAATGAGCTAAGGCATTCTTAGATCTCAAGCATTATTTAACTACACCACTATTGTTGGCAAAATCAAAAGATGGGGAGACATTATGTCTCTACCTAGTCATGTCTGTCACATCAATAAGTCTTGTTTGATCCATGAGGAAAGCGCTGAGCAGCAATCAGTATATTATACAAGTTATTTTCTTCTAGACGCAGAGACTCGCTATTCACATATGGAGGAGCTTGCTTTCGTACTCATCACTCAAGCCAAGAAACTCATGCCTTACTTCTAGAGTCGTTCGTACTAACAGCCCCCTAAGGGTCATACTTTACAAGCATGATATGTTCAGGAGAGTCATAAAATAGCCAGTGGAGCTAAGAGAGTTTGACGTAACTCACAAACCATGTTCCGCACTTGCATCTCAATCCCTTGAAGACTTTATTGTTGTGATGACAAATGCACACAACTCAGAAGAGCGAGAATCTTTCCTTGTAGCAAATGAAGTTATTAGATGGATCAACAAATGCTAAGGGATACGAGTAGTATTAATATTGAAAATCCCTGAAGGAGCAATCATTAAGGAGTCACTCATATTTGATTTCTGCACATCCAGTAATGAAGCCGATTATGAAGCATTGATTATAGAGATGAACATGGCCAAGACTATTGAGGCATCTAGTCTAAACATTTTCAACGAATCATAACTGATTGTTAAACAGATAAATGGAAATTATCAAGCTAAAAACATTTTCACAAACCATGTTCCCCCTAAGGGTCATACGAGCTATGAGCTCTTATCTATAGAAGGTGATGCAACCCAAAAACTCTTTCAAGTGGCTTGAAATACTATACAGCTTCCCTATAATGAAAATAGTCATGCTAAAATACGAGCCAATCTAACTTCAACCATTGATATATGTTTAAGACGAACGGTCCCAGTCGAGTACCTGGCAACACCTATTGAGTCTCAACTAATGACCAACTAAGAATCTTCGACTATGGTTAACAAGTCGTTATCAATAGAACAATCCTTGTCTATTCCACCTGCATACTCATGGATGGACCCACTAAAGAAATTGATCACCAATGGAAAACTTCTTAAGGATAAGACACGGGCAAGAAAAGTTAGGACGCAACCAGCTTCCCCACAGTGAAATATTCATGATAACATGCTAGCCAATCTTACTTCAATCATTGATATAAGTTTAAGACGAACGGTCCCAATCGAGTGCCTGGCAACACTTATTGAGTCTCAACCAATGACCAACTAAGAATCTTCGACTATGATCAACAAGTCGTTATCAATAGAATAATCCTTATCTATTCCACCTGCAGACTCATGGATGGGCCCACTAAAGAAATCGATCACCAATGGAAAACTTCCTGAGGATAAAACATGGGCAATAAAAGTTGGGACGTAAGCAACACAATACTTAGTAATAGAAGGAGTATTTTACATACAATTATTCTCTAATCCATACCTTAGATCTCTAACAAGAAAGAAGGGCAATACATGTTAGCAAAACTCCATGAGAGCCAATGTGAAAATCACTCCGGAGCATGCTCTCTAGCATCCAAAGCAAGGACAATGGGATACTTTTGGCCAATAATGGAAGTTGATGTATCAGAACATATCCAGCATGATAAATGCAAGTGCTTCGCACTAATCTCGCTTCTACATGTGGAGGAGTTGAGTCCTATCCCAGTTCCTTCGTCATTCAGGTAGTGGTGGATGGATATAATCGTCTTCATGCCTACGACACTCCCTCATAAACATTTTTATTTGCTGGTAACAAATTTATTCCCTATATGCGTAGAAGTTGAAGCTTATGTGAATATCAAGGAGATGGATGTCAAGAATTTTTTATGGAGGCACATAGTTTGTTATTTCAAGGTACCAAGAATGATCATGACTAATAATGGGCCTAAGTTTTCCAGCAGCATACTTAAATTTTTTTGCAAGGATCTCCATATTCAACTCCAATATTTGACCATGTCATCCATAGGTGAATGGACAAGTTGAAGCTATAAATAAAATAATAGTCAATACCTTGAAGAAAAGGCTTGATCAGGCCAAAGGAAGATGGGTTAAAGAATTACCGACATTTGTATGACCCTACTACACCACTAAACTTACCCTTATAAGTGAGACGCCATTTGCTCTAACATATGTCTACAAAAGTTATCATGTCAGTGGAGATATGCTTACCTTAATAGAGGACATGGTCTATTGATAACCATTCGAAACGAGGATGCAATAAAAGAATTCATGGATGACTTGGAAGAGAAATAGAAAGTCGCATTAATAAAGCTTCAGAATTACCAGCAACACATATCAAGATATTACAATGTTAAAGTCAATCTACGACACTTTGCATTAAGGGACTTAATGTTAAGACAAGTTTTTCAAAACACCCAAGAAATAGGTGTTGGAAAACTCGATCTGAACTAGGAAGAGCCATACGAGATAATACAGATCATAACCTTTCGTGATACGATGGGTCATATAATTCTAAGAAGTTAGATTGTAGTCCATCTAAAACTTTACTTTGCTCAGCCTGCCTTTCTTGGGGTAAATTAGTTTTCTTTACTTTTATGTTTCATCTTATGGTTATTACCTTTGTTTTTTATGAACTTGTGATAAATAAAGGAATACTACCTGAGGTCTTTTTACTTCAGCATATGACTGACAAAATGCTTTTCCCCGGGTCAGTCCACTTTAACTATATTCTCTAATATATCCATTCTCTTAATATATAAATATATGTCTTGTGGCAATGATCAACTTAACTACATCACTGAATTAAAGACCAGATTCAGAAAAGTCAAGCATTTATCTTCTTCACTAACGCGACTGAATTTTCAAAAAGAAAACTTAGCTCCCACGCAATTAGGCAAACATGCCCTAACAAGTAACAACCCCTAGCCCATTAAGTCTTAACTCGAATGAGTCTGACATTAAGTCCTCACCCAACGGGATCAGACACCTAAGTCCTCACCCAACGGGATCAGACACCTAAGTCCCAACTGGATGAAGTTCAGTATCAGGCCCTAGCCAATCATGACCGTTAGCTCACTAAAACTCCTTATGTGTGGAGTCAGACACTTAAATTTTGATAGCAAAGAGCTTACACATGCACCTAAATTTTGATGACAAAGAGCTTACACAAAAATGTAACACACGATGATAAATTGACAAGAACATGTCATATTTCATCAACATGGCTCATACGAGGATATTAATAAAAGAAACATTATGATCATCAACAAAATGTTCACCTTTCTTTAACATAAAATTATTAAGTACAAGAAAGTAAAGTAAATGAGTTCATCCAAACTAGAGCAATGAAGCTTGAAAAGGACCATAAAAGGCCAACCAAATAACCTTAAAAAACTTGGACCATTGACGGCCAACCGAAGGACCACACATTGAGTATCATCGGTTCACCAAGTTGATCGGATAAAAAAGAGTTCATCACTTCATCAAGTTGAGTGTCAATACCATCTTCCTCCTTGACATTATGTCCATTATCATTATCTCCTTCTTCCATCAAAATTTGAATCAATGACCATGTTACTACTTTACCTTCTTTGTACTATATCTTCATCGCTTCCCCTCCTTTAAGGACCCCTTGTATTAGAGATATTTCCTTTTGTCTTCATACTCAATCACATCTTTATCTAACATTTTACTTTGTCCTCCAAGCAAGCTTAGCCAAGTAAAAGTTGATCTCATGCATTGGCCACGTCCTCAAATTTTGATTATGCCAAGATCATTTGAGACTCAGTCAAAATTTTCTCTGTCTCCATCTTGGAAACATGATCCTTCATACCTCATATTTGTGATTTAGCGGACATAAGCTCAACTTTATGTCTAATTCACTCTCAGCCACAACTTGGTCATTCTTTCTCTGGATCATTTGGTTGTATAAATTCAGAAGGAATTTAGAGACATGTGGATAAACTTATTACATTTGATGCCATTTATCAAGTTATCAAAAGAAACAATAAAGGATCACCCTCATAGATTGTAGCAGCCATAGGATAAACTTCTTCGTCTTGCTTTGAAGATAAAACTCTCCGATCGTGATTAAAAGTTCTTTCAGATCAAAACCTCACTCGGCTTATTTTCCTCTTTATAAGATGAGTCAGAAGTAATAGGGATAAGGGTTCCTTTAGATGAATATTCTAATTGAGAAGCAAAAGCAACGGTCCAAAGAGAGAGCACAACAAATGGTTATATCCTTGTCCTTTTTGAACCATGGGCATCATGCACGGTTGTGGTTTCATTAAGAAGAGATGGAGATGTACTCTTAACCTTTATTGCTCTAGGTATGATTTTTGTTTTATGTTTCTCTTTTGCAGCTGAGCCGCCTTAGCCTTGGCCCTCTCATTTTTATTTATCTACTAAAAAATATCTAGTGGAGGAGCATTCTTTACAATACGTGCCACGCCTAAAGAGAAATTATTTTTGAATTCAGTCAAATGAGGATCATTCTAAAAAAATGAGTAACTTCTGTACAAATATTCTAATGCACTCTTATCTACTTTTAGACTGTTAAATCAGAGCGAAAGATGATAGTGAGTACCTTCTAGAATGTGCTCTATGTAATTTCAAAAGCTCCGCTTCTGTATGGTTATCCTTGGAACACAATATTTCTCAAATGTGACAGTAACTGCTAGAAAAGCATTGAGATGCCTTCTAGAAGATTTAGATATCGAAATATGAGAGGAAGATTGGAAAGCTACAAAAAATGTGCAAATTCAGATGTAGAATAAAAATAGTTTACAACAAAAGTAAATGTCTAAATACCTAGGATACCCAACCTAGTTCTAACTCGAACATCATGAACATACTCATCAGGACGATACTCCCAAGGACCTCACACCCAAAAGTATGATTCAAAATGCTTATCACTATAAGAAAGTTACCGAGTGAGATCTAAACCACCTCTATGACTGAGGTCCCAACGCCAATTTTATGACCAAGGACTATCAAAGCAATGAGTGTCCTCCACGGATTTAGAAGAAGTTAGATTAGAGTTCAATTATAAAATTTTAACACTACATGAATAAATGAAGGAAGAGGAAAATGAAATTCAAACCAACGTCATGGAAATTTGTAATGGGATACGAAGTTCAATGGAATTAGGGAGATCTTAACAACTACATATTTTTATAAGATCAACATGAGACATACTAGAGGGATGATGCTTGATGCTTGGAACAACTTGGAAAATAGACTCAACGCACATTTTAGAATCTAACTAAAAAAAGAAGACGTAGATTCGGATAAATATTCCTACTTCTAAAACGCATCTCAGGATTCAGATAAGGACATTTCTCATGAGGTGGATGCATATAATTTTGGGAATCATTTCGGCACGATGAATAAATGGTCATCCAAAAAGAGAGTATCAAAGGATGAATCAATAACACATTTGTAAAAAAAGTTAATAGAAAAATCACCGACAACCGCCAGAAAAGCCGCTTGAAAATCATCGAAAAGTCACCTCAAAGATTGTTGGAAACTCCTCACAGAATATGCTGGAAATGATGATGAGTAAGACAAATAAGTACTAGAAGATAACTTCAAATGAAGGATTAATCAATGGTAGAAAAGGAAATGATAGAGTGAAAATGAGGAAGAAAGTAAGGAAGCAAAGTTTGAAAAGAGAAGAAATACTAAACAGACACTCAAGATCATGCCACATGGTGCCCATTAGAGTAATGAAATACATTCATGCAGGTCACTGTCAATGTCTTTCAAACACACTTTTACCTAATAGTCATGAACGCGCCGTGATAAAAAGTAGTCAACGACTTTAGATAAAAGCACATATATCACTATCCATGTCATTCAATCTCCAAGAATTTCTCTCTCATCTAATGTATAAAATGAGCCACATGGAATGTAACTAAAGTTGGAGATCAATTTGACATGGATTTCCTTTATATATTTCATACTTCAGAACATATTAGACACGACCACAAACCGACCATGTGAGCGAGTCATGGGCTGACTGCATGAGCGAGCCACACTCTAACTGTGGGAATGAGCCATAATCTAACCATTAAAACGAGCCACAATCTGACCATGGGGCTTATCCATGTGGTGGTCTGAGCGTGGGAGCATGCCACAGTCTGACCTTGAGAGCAAGCCATATTCCAACCATAAAAATGAGACATAGTCCAACAGTGGGAAAGTTGCGGCTGGCTGTAGGACTCAGTAATGATATGACTATTTGAATGGGCCACGGTCTGATTGTGGCACACAACCACAGTCTGATCATTGAAGCAAGCCACAGTCTCATCATGAGACTCAACCACGGTCTGATTGTGTGAACGGGCCATGGTCTGAAAGTGGGACACAACCACATCTGACCATGGGACACAACCACAGTCTAATCGTGAGAGCAAGCTCCATTCTGACTATGGGAGTGAGCCACAATCTAGCCATGAGAATGAGCCATAATCTGGTTGTGCGAGTGACGGTCTGACCCGGGGAACGAGCCAAGGTCTGACCATGGGGCTTAGCTACAATATGACCGTGTGACCCAACCATGACTTGACCGTATGAGCGAACCATGACTTGACCATGTGATCTACCCTCAATATGATCGAGTGAATCAGTTACAACCAGACTGCATGAATGGATGATGGTGTGATTGAATGACAGAACAACAACCTGATTGCGTGAGCATGCAATGATCTAACCCTACGAACATGCCACGATCTCACCGTGTAAGCAAAAGATGACATGACCTTGAGAATGTAAAGAGATAATTTATCAAATAACTTGAGGATTAACATGCGTATGACGAACACAATTTGACTGTATACATGTTACAAGTACTTCAAAGATCCCGAAGTCTTCACTCGAACTCAAGAAGTCGGGAAAAACTAAGAAGGTCAATAAGACTATCACATATTTCTTCTACATAAAAGCCTACTCAACCCAATTCTTATATAGATATCCAAAATAATGCTCATTCACAAGCTCAAATCAAATCATTTCATTGAATTTTTTTATCAATTCTTTCATGATTTGAGCTAAATCTTCTATTCGATAATTCGACCAAAGAATTAACTTTAATTTTATTAGTTTATTTTTATATCTATCGAGATGTTTACTTTTATCTAAAATTTTACCATTATTTTGGGCCATAAACGGCCATGCCTTAACAAATGAGAAGCTATATCGCGCAACTCCAACATAATTATTCTGATATAGTTGGCTCTTTTAGGTACTTAAATGTTTTTCTATGCTGAGATGACATAAGACCTTATCTCATATGACCGAGTCTTATATGGCCTATGAACGAGACGACATAAGACCATATCTCATATGGCTAAATCTAATATGGCCTATGGTTGAGCCGTCATAAGACCGTATCTCATATGGCACGTGTCTTATATAACCGTATCCAGATATGGAAGCATATCCAAATACGGTCGTATCTAGTAAGGCCATATCCTTCATACTCGTATCTTGAATCTAGACATAACGAAATCGAGGCCATATCACCCAATAAACATATGGCAGTGTCCTAAAATCATGATAACCTTAAGTAAGAGAAAAAAATACAAAACATTTTCATATTCCTCAATATGAAGCCCTTTCATATTACTCAATGTATATGAAATCCCTTCATATACCTTAATTAATGAGAAGTCATTTTATATTCTTTAATTAATATAAAGTCTTTTTGTATTTTGGAATTAATATGGAGTTATCTATATATAAAGATCAAACTATTGAGCAGAGAGTAAAACAAGTTAGACACCACACTTGTATCAAACTAATATATTTTCATATTCATTTTTTCTCTTTGTGTTCATCAGGCAATCTTCGAGTTACTTGTAACAACATCATTGACAATAAATTTTCAATATCTATTTTATGGTCTGTCCCACACATGCTTTTTTAGGAGTTGGATGGGGAATGATCTAAAGAGTGTGTTGATTAATGAGGAATAATGAGTTAGCAAAGATTATAAATTAAAAATATGAACAAGTCTCAACTATGTATTCCAAGAGAATTTTGGATGGTGTGACGTTGTTTTCAGAATTTAAAACGTCAAATAGTGATAAATTATGAAAGTGTATTATGTCTAAATAATATATCTATAGAATATATAAATAGATCAGTATTCTCGGTGGCTGACAAAGCTAATTGTCGAAAAGTTTGTCATTTAGGATGTCGATTAGATTTGGACCGTCCAGATCAAAACAGTTGAAAAAGGGAAAAAGCTTTGTATTTTGCAGTACACTTGCATCTAGCGGTCCAGATTAGCGTAGATGGTCCATATTGATGCAACTACCCTTTGCTATTTAAGAAGGAACGACATAAAGTCCCATCCAATATAATAGGGTAAATGAGGGAGAAATCTTTTTAGAAAAAAATTATCCCCATTACTTATGGAATTATTTAATTAAATATTAATAATTTAAATTTAAGTTATTAATGAAAATTTAAATTTTTAGAGAATATCGCTCTAACTATTTTTTAAATTCTTAAATTGCTCTCTATGTACCTAATAATTAAATATTTTAATGTAGTTATATATTATGTAGAAAAATTAATCAGATATAAGTTTATTAGCTAAAATTATAATTAAAAAGAATAAAATTTGAAGTGTATGCATGTGTGTAAAAATATGAACTCTAATATATCAATATGAATTCTATAAATACCCAATGTTTTATATAATTTATTTTTACATGTATAATTAACTATTATATGTTTAATACATTTTCATCTTCTTCTAAAATATTACTATAATGATTTTTTATTGTTTAATTTATTACATATAAAACAAAATAGGCCTAAGAACTAGTTGAGTTTAAACGTAAATAAATAACCTTTGTACTACACTTTGCTTGAACAGGAAAATTTGATCAAAAACTTAAATAAATTCAATGTACCTAGATGCGAGTGAGGTCATTCCCTAATCAATTGCTAAAGAAAAAGGAAGGTGAACAATTGGTGCTCGGCTTATGGTTAAAATCACATAGGATAAAAGAACTGAGAGATTTGCTACCCACTAAACCAGGATGGATTAATTTTTTACTTACCACCGACGTGAGTTTAAGTAAGGGTGTAAACGGCTATGTAGTTTAAATGCAGTTTTTTTGGATTTTTTGTTCACCCTAAGTTTAAGACCGTTTGTTCTAGAATTAGACAATACTTGAGGACAAAAACTGGAAGTTGTGTCTATTAAATAAGTTTTCTAGGTAAAAAATACATGGTCTAATGATAAACATATATCGCATTTAAAAACAAGAACTTAAATTTAAAGACAATTTTTGTATCGTTGAAAACAATTTTTGAATTTTAAAAATAAAAAAATGAATAAAAATAAATAATATTTAACTCTGGATCATGTGAACAGAAATTTTTACTCACCGTTGACATAAACTAATCAACTTATTCACGTACTATAATTAATTTAATTTATATTTGAGTTAAAACCCAATAAAATTCCATCACTAATACTAAATATGATTATTAATTGAAAGAATTACACACTAATTTCATTTCTCACACGTATTATGAGTGGAGTAATCCACTTGACTTGAACGGTGAGGAAAAGCTCTGGTTAAGAGCTGAGTATTATTGGAAAAGGAATATCAAACATGCCCAAAAAGCTTTCCGCTTGCTCTGTTCCCACACCACAACACCGCCACATTATTATTACGTATCATATTTAATTATGTAATTTAATAATGCTTTCTGCATAGTGCATACTGAAATCCTAAGAAACATAGAAAGCATAAAAAAGAAGTTCAGATACAGAGACACCTGTAACCACTACCCACCGTCATTCTCATTCTTTTGCCTCAGTAGAATTCGCCACCACCCCCCAAAATATCTCTCTTTCTCTCTCACAACGGAAGTGACATCAAGTTCGATCTAGCCCCAGCCATGAATGTCTTACTGTGCTTAGTTCTTTTCTTCGCCCTGACCAGTTATTCAAGTAAGCTCTTACAAATTTTTATGAATATTTTTAGTAATTTCAGCTCAAAATTTTTTCTCTTCTCCGTTTTCATTGAATGGGTTCTCACCATTTCTTCATGACGCTTTCAATTCTTCCTTTTATCACTTAGATAATATAGATTTTCTCAGAGTTAATTTCATGGTAAACCCCCAACCTTAGTCTTCAAAATGCTTGGGAAGAGAAAATTAATTTAAGAAAAAAATCATACATTTACTGTATTTTGGGGGGGGGGGGGNGGGGGGGGGGGGGGTGATGAATCTGTATTAACATTTTTGTCCTATTATGGTTCCCACTTATACTTCGAATAGGTGCTACTTATTGTATATGTAAAGATGGATTGAGCCCTCAAGTCCTTCAGAAGAATCTGGATTATGCTTGTGGAGCAGGAGCTGACTGTTCTCCACTCGCTCAAAATGGTCCTTGTTTCCAACCCAATACAGTAAAAGATCACTGCGATTATGCTGTTAACAGCTATTTCCAGCGAAAGGGTCAAGTTCAAGGCAGCTGTGATTTTGCAGGCACTGCCATACCCACTCAAACTCTCCCTGGTAACTTACCTTTTCACAACACTCCTTCATTGTGACTGGATCTCACATCTGGGATCCACTTTACATGGATGCCTGTTCTTAGAATTTCTCTTTACTGAATGTTATTAGTCTTTTTAGTTTTTACACTGAGCTGATCATTTTCCTGCATTGGTTTTGGGGATTTACAGCTGTAGCTTCGGGCTGTGTTTATCCTTCTAGTCCCAGGTATGACGTTAACATCATTGTCAACAATCTTAGTGTCCTCATATCCTGAACTTTGGTTCTTTTTTCTTATCTGAAAGTTGTGTGTTTTGATGAGTAAGAATATTTTGTTTAGAGTTAGACTGTTAAGAGTGGATGATGCTTCTTTTGTGTTGATAACTTTCTAGTTTTCTATTGACGGATTTGTGCTGCCCAACTGGCAGATTAAGTTCTTGTCCTTTATTTTAGAGGGAACTCTATCCCTACTAAAATTCTTGCTGTATAACAATCTCTTAGATTTGGGTTTGGGAGGTGGTCACAGCCTCTCATTCTCTTATTATTTTGACTTGTAGTGTATTTGGTTTTTTTGGTAAGTGTAAAATGTATTAAAAACCCGAGAAAGGGTAATTACAACCTAGAGATTGAGGATGTAAAGAGAGTCAACACAAGTTGTTTACCAAGTTGAAGTGTATTTGTTTTTTACATGGATTCCATATCTCATTGACACCAGTTAGTAAGCATTAGGGCCCGAAAAAAAAATTGAGTTATTTAAAAAATTGAAAATAAGGAAACAATGTTGTTTTCCGAAAAAAAAATAATACTTGAAAGCGTGTTTGCCAGCATTATTCAAGAGGTGCTATATTATAGCTTTTCTAAAAACTTGTTTAAATAAAAGTAGTTTTCTAATCAGTTTAAATTAGGCTGCGCGTTTGGTAAACTCGTTTTTGATATATTATTTTATGAATTTAACATCCTTGGTGATTTTCTAATTGTTACAGCAACACAGGAAGCCCCACCACCACAACCCCATCAACCACCCCTTCAACCACAACTCCAAGTGGTACACCGCCTTCAACCGTGACACCAGTCACTACACCGCCTACAACCATCACACCAGGCACAACACCTCCTACAACCATAACTCCAGGCATTACACCAACAACAACAACGCCAGGCATCACACCTACAACCACAACTCCTGGTACAAGTCCTTCAGTCTTTGGCGCCGGAATTAGCCCCACTGGAAGTGGCAGCAGCTTTGATGGCAGTGCTACTATGGCTATCACTCCATGCACTACCTTGTTCTACACCTCAGCTCTCACCCTTTGCTTCTCAGTTTTGTTGATATGGGGCTAAACTCGTCAATCCAAGGGGAAAGGAGGTGGCATTGTTGGTGGGATTTGATTTATGGATGAATTTTGGCCACTGCTGGAATAGGTAGACTTCTAGAGGCAAACCCCACTAGTTTTTGTTTCTTCTTTCTTTTTCTCTTCATGTGATGAAGTTGGGGAATCTGATCCCTTTTCTAGTGGAGATATATTATGTTGTATGACTAGTATTGGGTTGTAGAATCTGTAATCTTTTTCTGAGATTTTTGACTTTTTTTTTTCCTTTTGTACATCTGAGAGATGTAGCAGTAATTATTATTAACTTGACGAAACTTTGATTGGAAACTGGTTTTAGTTTTGCATTCTCCATGCCTTATTCTCAGTTTGTTGGGCTTGGGCAACTCATTTCATTACCATCCACCAAAACTGACCGTTAAATGAGCACTCTTAGGTAAATATTTTCCTGGTTAACGTAAACCAGTCGGCTCCCTATTAATTTCTTTTTTGTCTTACCATTTTCTCTTGCTTTTCTGTTTTGATTGTTTGATTACCTTAATTAATTTCACACTTGCTACTTTTCAATATCCCACCTCCTTTAAATTCTGTTCACTCATATTTACTCGACCGACGCTCGTTTATCATTTATCCGCATTTACTAATTCAACACTTCAACTACATTCTAATCATTCCAAATATTCTTCTTTAGTTTTTGTTTCCACGCATTTTTATTCAGCTTATGAGGGAAGGTCAAGAAGTATAGAAATGTGTTTTAATTGTTTGGCTATTGCGATATGCAGAAAAAATTTGTTTTACGATTTACATTTGATACTTTTTCTCCTTCAATTTTTTTCTTTATCCAATATAGATGTTACTATATATGACTTCTGTGTTAAACATTACGTAAAAATTGGTTTTTTCATTTTATTTATTAATTAAGAAACTTAAAATTTACAACTCAGAGCACCATCTTACCACTAGTGTTATAGAAAGTTTTAGAACAACTGTCAATTCTTGAATTACTTTTTATAGAGCTGTTTAAAGTAGTTTACTTTGAAAGAGTTCCACTTATAATTTGGAAAGCTATATACCTCCTTAGAAATTTAAATTAAGTTTCTAGTTTTAATTAGGAAGTTTAAATAATGACTTGTAATTTAATATTTCTTGTATTATGTTCTAGCTTAGGCTACTATTTCGTTTGAGGTAAAGCCTTGGAGATTTTTTCTAACCATTGGTCGTCCCTTGTAAACCTTGTAACTAGTTTACTTTTTAATTACCGGAAAAAAGGACATTACCAAATTTTGCTCATGACAAGCTAGAAGGAGCTACTTGGGCTTGGGCATGATCACCCTATTCTATGCATGATATATTGATTTCGTTTATTATTTTTGTTCAACTAGAGAAATAGTTCATTTTTAAAAATAAGTAAAAGAAAGACTAAAAAAATTGTATTTATAAGAATGATTAATTTTTTAATTGTAATTTTTTTTATAAAACTAAAATTTTTTTACGTACAAGTGTACTATAGTATATAAAAATATACTAAGGTATATACTTATATACCATCAATATACCGTAGTTTTTTAATATATTTTAATATATCATCAGTATATCGTAGTACATACTTAGTATATTTTTATATACCATCCGTGATGATCAAACATTATACCAGCACCATACCCATTACCAGACACAAACTCGTTCCCTCCTCCTTCTTCACCTCTCTCTCGTTGGATTCCATCATTCTCCGCTTTGAAGCCTCAATCTCTTCGAAATCAAACAAGAAAATCAATCCAAAAATCATAGGGGGCGAGAAACCAGAATACGAGGGCAAGCAACCAGAATACGAGGGCAAGCAACCAGAATACGAGGGCAAGCAACCAGAAATTGAGCGCCCAAAAACTAAATCTCCGAAACTCAACTGGAGCACCCAAAAAATGTCGACGACGAGTGCACAATGACGAAAAAATCAGGCAACAATCGACGAACAACAAGTCAGATGAAGAACCCATTGAGAAATAAGAAACCAGCAAGGACCGCGAGAGAGAAAGAACGAGATCACGAAAGAGAGAGGGTGTTGTGAAATTTTCGGCCATATCTACAAAATAGAAAAAAGGCCATTTATCAAAAGTAAATAATAAACTAGAGTAAATACCTAATTTCCCCTATTATTTTTACAAGGAAAAGGGGATTACAAGTGAAAAGATTCCCGAACTTGAACGATACAATTATTTTATATGATCACTTAGAGCTAAGAACCTTAGTCCTATTAATTTTTGCAGTCGGATGTTTCTTTAGGATATTACACAGGGTCTTAGGAGGTCGAACATTTTCTATATGATCACTTGAGTTAAGAACTCTACTCATATTAATTTAAATTAATTTGTGGAATAGTAGGTTACATTGTTGGCATAATATATTAGTTTACAAAACAACATATTGAATCTCTATCATTCATTACTGCAGATATATGTAGGGGTGGAACTAGAACATTTCTCCAAGGGATGCTAAAGTTCATTTAATTGGTGAAATTCACTTTAATTTCTATGTGAAAAATATATCCAGAAAATCTTACCTAAAATATTTATGAATATTGAAATATTCATAAGAGCGCCTCTAATTGATTTGTTGTTCCTAGTCTTAGACCATATATGCTAAACTTATTTTGCATATATGGTCTAAGACTAGGATATCAAGAGCAGCAAAAAACTTTTAACATATGATAATCATGCATTTGTCTAAATAAACATTCATATGGAGAAATATTATTAGTGACAGAACTAGGCATCCTATTTATCAAATAGAAATCAATATTGAAAGCAAAATTCCAAAAAATGGGGGAAAGAGAAGCATGGTGTAAAAGAGTAAGACTAGTTTAAACAATGTGCCTACGTTTCCGCTTAGCAACTCTATTTTGCTGAGGGGTATAGGGACAAGACTTCTGATGAACAATACCATGTGCATTAAGATAAGTCTAAAAAGAGAAGTTGGTATATTCACCACCCCCATCGACCGAAAAGTTTTGATTTTATGAGAGAACATGTTTTCAATTAAAGGTTTAAGTCTTTTGAACATATTTAGAACTTCAAATTTATGAGAAATTGGAAAAATCCAGGAACACCAAGAAAAATCATCAATAAAAATAACATGATATCTATGTCCTAGAATATACGTGGTGGGGAGGGTCCCCACACATCACTATGAATAAGTTCAAGATGACAAGTAGTGATAATAGTAGAGACAGAAAAAGGAAGGCTAGACATTTCATTGCTAACACAGCTTATACAAATAAAATGATCCAAAAGAGGCATATTACAATGTATACTAGCATAATTCAAAATCTTCCTAATAATATTGTGAGTTGGGTGTCCTAATCTGTTGTACCAAAGAACATTAGAAGACTTATAAGCAAGATAAAAAGCAGAAGATGTATGAAAGTGAGAATGGAGGGGTATAAGCTATATATGCTCGGTCCTCTATGTAGAATGGCTCTTGTTGCTTTGTCCTAAATACAGCAAAATGGGCATAAAAGTAAACAAGCAATTATGCTCTAAATAGAATTTATGAACAGATAAAAGATTAGAACAACTATTAGGAACACAGTAGACTTTGGAAAGATTAAAATTTTTATTATGAGTGTTGAGAGTAGCGGAACCTGTATGGGTGATAGAGAGGGCATGTCCATTGCCAACAGAATCATTATCCTCACCAGTATACTCCGTTGGAGTGTAAAGACTGTGCAAAAAGGGGATAAGTGGGTGTTACACCCAGTATCAGTTAACCAAACTTGTTGATCCGTGGGATTAGAAATCTGACTCGAGGCAGTCATAGCAGTGAGTGAGTTAGTAGGAGGTCGTCTTTGATAAGAAAAATCAAGACGATGATAGCAATCTATAGCACTCTGGCCAAACTTTTTACAAATTTGGCACTGTATCCTATTTGGTTGAGACAACATAGTAATATCAGAAGAAAAAATGGCAGCAGATTTAGGGGTAGATGCTGAATGGGTGTGAGGGGGGTCCAAGCATAGAAGAATTATTATTTGATTGCCAATTTTGATTTCTTCCTCTACCAAAGGAATTTCTATCAGAACCAAATCTATTGTTTCCACTTGAATTAAAATTACCTCTGTTACCTTTACCCCTCGATGATCCTCCGTTGTTGGAGAAGGAGGCCAGCAGAGAAGTATTTGGGAAGGATATTTCTTGCTTCTTGATCTATGATTCCAAGAACTGTTCTTTTACTTTCAGAATCACATGAAGTTCTTCTAGGTTGAGAGGTTTCGCTATGGTCTGAATAAAAGTTCTGAGAGCATTGAATTCAGTTGTCGACCGTTAATGGTGAGATGAGAATATCCACATCATCAACGTGAACTAAGGTAGCAGAAAGTTTATCTTTTAACTCCTTAATGCGTTGAATATACGTATCAATATTTTCTGTCAGTTTCTTGCTCACAAATTGAAGATCACTTTTAAGTTGTAAGATGTTTGTGCGAGCGATTGAAGAAAACCTCTTTTCAATGAAATCTCATACCTCTTTTGAGGTTCGGCAGCCTAGAACATAAGTCAAGGCCATAGGTGAGATAGTAGCGTTGATGTGGGTTATGAGTGTTTGATCCTACGCAATCCATTGGTCAAATTTAGGATTTATCGTGGAGCTGTCACCGATCTTGAGAAGTCCTTCTGGACATCGAATTGAACCGTCAACGAAGCAAAACACCATATCCGTTTTTAGAATCGCAGTGATCTGGTATTTCCAAAGAATGAAGTTTGTTTAGTCGAGCCAGATTGAAATGAGAATACAAATATTTGAGAGGAGAAACATTAGGGAATGAGAAGAGTTTTCTAGACCAATAGTTGAATGAATGTTATCACACTCTAGTGTAGAGGAAGAAGAAGGCACTATTTGGGAGGTGATTTGGGAAGTGGTTTGGGTATTTGTTTGAGATTCAGTACTCGGACCCGTGGGTTCTTGAAAATCAGGGGAAGAGATTGCAGATGGATCAGTCATGGACGTGAGTCAACAATGACTCTGATACCATGAAGAATTTTAAGGAAAGAAAGAAGAATAAGAAGAAGGTGCATCCAACAATTGCAGAGAAAGAAATAAGAAAGTGACGAAGTAGAAGAGTGAAGACATTCTAAAAATTACTTTACTCACTATAATCGAAGAAGGTCAAAAGAGAGAGATACAAAGAAAAGGAAAAGAAGGAAAAGAGAAAATACCAAAAGTCCCTTAACAACCTAACCAAAAAGCTAACTAAATTATACCATTTAACAAGTCGCAGTGGTGTATTAGGATTTTAAAAATAATTATATATATTAGGTTTAATGCAGTTTATGTAATATGAATCGTTTACCAGAAATTTAGTAGACTCCCTTTGGACGCCACCTTTTTGTTGGATAAAAATATCACAAAAATTTGAGTTAACCAAAACAATGAAGATTTGAAACCAGAAAAAGAATGAGGTATGCCAAAGCAATAAGGAAAAGTTAATTCTTGCAATGATGCTAACATAAAATGGACAAGTGTCTCTCAAGATACAACACTACTTCTTAAGATTAAACAATGTTGTATATATTGGCCTTACATAGCCGAACCAAGATTGAAGGCGATCTTCACAAAGCAAACTCAAAGGGAAGAAAAATTAAAAGCCAATATTTGAAGAAGAGTTGGATGAATTTGTAAATATTTATTTTTCTACTCTTTTCTCTTTTTAAACTCTATTGGAAAAAAGAAGTTAAAAAATAACTTTAAGAAAAACACCCTTGCGAGGAAAAAACCAACTCACACTTTTAAAGGTTGATGCCCTTTCGTGGGGGTGTGTTAAATTTCTTTCTAATTTTATTTTATGTCTCTTCACTAGAGACATAGAATCAGTTGAGCGATGTCTTTCTTCATGGCATCGAGTCATCTCACTCGGCCAATCAAAAATGCCCACTGCCCTGGTGAATGGTTTGACTCACCATGTAAAATGTCAACTAATCACTGCCATATCGCATCCCCTTAGTAACCACAAGAGAGACCTAAACCTATCGTGAATGGTACTTTGAAGACTTATTTTAGTTCATCTAAATACGACCTCGACTAAGTAATTATGTCATCTTAATCACCTCATATCATGGATGATTAAGTATATAAATAACACAATTATAAGTGTAAGACATACTTGACAAATGTCTCATTAGTTGGTTTGCGCTCATATATAATTCTAACAATCTCCAACATGAATGAAATAAGGCGAAAAAGAATGGGAGGAAAGGTGAAGATCAAAGTAGGAAAGATATTGCATCAGGATAGATAACTTTTTTGGCTTTGAACCTTCCCTAATAAGAGTTTATCAAACTCACTTGGCTAATTAGTGAACTAAAGTCTTGAACTGTTAGCCTTTTGTGTAAGCCATGTAATGGACTTTACGGAATACCTTCCCAATTCAAACTTAGTTCCAGGTTGTGTTCATTATTTCACCCCTAAACAATCTTGGTTTTGTAAGGCTTTGGAGATTTCTAGCCTTATAAAGACTCTCATAGAACTGACCCAACTTTACACTTACATAGGTGATATCCTATAAGAAGTATCCTACTATATCCCACTTGTATATTATAAGATCTATATATCATTAAAAGTAATGTTTAACCTTGACAATCATTATAGGCAACACTTTGTTGCATCATAGGAAAGAAGGAGACTAGCTCCTCAATGCTAACAGTTGAATCAATCATAACCAATATTTCTATTGAACCCAGTCTGTGGGATCTCAAATTGCTAGGTTGGGTTTCCATTAAATTGACTCGATTTATAGGCCTTTAAACCCATTTCCCTCGACGCGCAGTTTAAACACTCTTGATAAGCCTTTGGTAAATGGATCCGCTAAGTTTTCCTTTGATTTTATAAAGCAATGGATATATCACAACTTGAGAGAAACTGTCCAACAATATTATGTTTCGACGAATGTGTCGTGATTTATTGTTATACATAAAATTTTGTGCCCTAGATATTGACGTTTGATTATCACAATGTATACAAATAGAATGTGCAAGCTTAGGCTATATATATATATATAATTGTCTAAGACATTCGACTTCTTCTCCAACTTTATCTAAATCTATGTACTCCACTTTCATGGTAGAACAAGATACAAACGCTCCTCCAAGAGTGAACACATATCCACTCATTGACCTAGACTTATTTGAGTCAGATATCTAATTTATATAATTATATTCTTCTAATTTAGTTGGATATATTCCATAATGTAATGCATATCGTTTGGTTCTTTTAAGAAAACCAAGTAACATAAGTAATTCCAATGTTTGACTAATGGGTTATCGGTATACCTACTCATTTATTAACTGAGTAAGCTATATGAGCATTGTACAACTCATCAGGTACATCAACCTGTCAATTATTTGGGAGTACTCTAGCTGAGATTTACCATTTGGAGTACTCTTATGTAAATTAATATGAGAAGGGTACGGTTGAGATAATGCCAACCCCTCAAGTATTCTCGAGATTTTAATGCCAAGATTTTCATCAGCAACACCTAGGTCTTTCATGTCAAATGACTCATAAGCATTTTCTTAAAAGAATTAATGACAACTATATTTATTCCAGATATTAGCATATCATCCATGTAAAGACGAGCGACTGCATATGTATATCCAACTGCCCTAGAGTAAATATATTTGTCATATTCATTAATGACAAAATAAACAAGTACCATTACTTTGGTACTTATTTAAGCTCATACAATGATTTGACAAGTTTACGCACTTTGTATTCCTTACCCCTAACTATATATATTATCTCCTCATTTAGTTTAGAATTGAAGAAAGCAGTCTTAACATCCATCTTACGTATTTATAAATTGAACAATGTTGTTATCGCAATCAACATCCTAATTGATGTTATTCTCAACATAGGTGATAAGTGCCGAAATAGTCAAGTCCTTCAGTCATTGACAATAAGCCTAGCTTTATACTTATTTATCGAGCCATCAGGTTTTAATTTCCTTTTGAAAATTCACTTAAAGCCTATTTATTTACTCCAGGAGATAAGTCTACTATTACCACAGTATGATTGCTCATAATGGATTCAACCTCGTTGTTCGCAGCTTCTTTCCAACATGGAGCTTCTGGATAAGACATAGCCTCTTTGTATCTTTGAGGCTCGATCTCTAACATGTAAGATATAAAATATGGACCAAATGATTTTGATACTTCACTCTTTTGCTCCTTCTTGGTTCAAGTTCTATATCTTATCACGTTCTTTTGGCTTTCCCTAAAAATAGTTTTGTGTATTCTTTTCTAATAGCTTTCAAGATGTTCTTTTTTATTATGGAATACATATTCGAAGAACACATCTTCTCATGACTCGATGATAGTAATAATACGTATCTCACTTATTTTAGATTTATGTACCAAAAATTTGTGTGCACCACTATTATTTGCATAAACATTCAAAATGCAATTGATAGTCTTTGGTCCCAACTTAGTCTTTTTGGGAAGTGTTACAACAACATTTGCATTGATTGGAGGGTTTTCTTCCATTCCATGATTCATAGGGAATGACACCATTTTTCTTATGGGGTATTCTGCTAAGAGTAAATTTGTCATTAATAAGGCTTCCTCCCACAAGTTTTATGGCAATAAATAACTTATAAGCATGTCATCAGCTATGTCCTTTATTATTTTTCTTCCAACAACTCCATTTTGCAAAGTTTTTATTAGAAGCAGCATAAAAATTACACCTAAGATGTGTAAGCCAAAAACTCAAAGCTTTTTGCGTTATGACCTGGTTTTTGACCTACGCCCGAACTGCGTCCTCGGTCGACGAGCAAAACGATGAATGCCATGAGAAGTTGTCGCTGTCATTGCCATGCCACCATCCGCCATACACTGTGCACCATGAACCCCTGTGAATAACAACGAACTACCCTCTATAATTTTTTGCTAGGGAGAGTAATTAGACTCGCTAAAGTTTTTCTCTTCTCTCACTAATGGTGACAAAATAGCCATCCCTAATCTCTAAACTCTAAGAATCAATCCTAGATCTTTGAGGTATACACATAAACTCACTTGCATCAAGCAATTAAGTCAAAGATGAGTTGTATTTGTTGAAAAGTCTATGACTTCAACTCTACCTCCAAAAAGCGGTTTACAAGCCTATACATTAACGGCGCCCACTTCTAACTACCCTCACCTTTGAACTAATATATTTCTTTCATACTCATTGCTTAACCATACAATTCAGGACAACGTTGTTATTTTGCATGAGAAAAGTCTCTCTATACAACGACAATGAACTGTTTTTTCTACTATCCTTCACTCACAAAAAAAATAAATTCGATAAACATAAACCCCATCTGATTTATAGAACTTGATTAAGAATTTGTGTAGAGAAATATCTAAAACCCAGAAAAGAGAAACATTGCTTGTAGGAAAAGCCAGAACAACGAATTCAAATTACTAATGAAATGAATTACAGATTGAAACTACAATCAAGGGAACAACATTGTTATATTCGCGAAGATTCACAAAACAATAATTGAAACAGCAAACGTGAGAAAGCAAAGTGGTGAACAAGAGCACAATGGTAAAATGCTGCATAATAACTAAGGAAAATTCAAGACACAGTGAAGCATGTATGTCTAGCGTACCAGCCATAGCGAGTTTCTTTATGCAGAAATAGAAAACAAAATGGGAAAACAAAGATACAAAAATTTCTAAAAATTTACTTCCAGAGCCCTGGCAGTGAAACTTAATTTAGCTTGAGGACGAGCTGAAATCTTTTTCGGAGGGCAGGAGAGAGGGGTTTTCAGAATGGGGACACAACAACATGAGAGAGAGAGAGAGTGCGCGTGTGTCAAATACTTGAGTCACCGAAGTTGAAGATGGCGTGAGACGCCAGCGTTCACGTTTTCAGATAGATCGAGACGGTGTTCCTGTAACCAGAGAACCTCGGCTCTGCTACTTCACAATTTTAGAGATGGAGGTGATAGAGAGTGATTTGAGAGAGTGAGAAGAGAAAGAGACGAGTGAGATAGGAGAAATTATAGCATATGACGGGACAATATGACATCTGTCATATCCATTGAATTAAAATGTAAATGGTTAAGATTTCTTCAATTTTAATTTAAAAAATAAATTTACTTTTTCAATTTTTATATTCAATAGATCTAGACCATTCAAATTTAAATCAACAGATCAGATATTTTAAATCGATAAGTCTTTTTGGTATTTTCTCTACTGAAATCATATTTTATCATGTCAATTATTTACAATATATTAGTTGTGAAATAGTAATAGATATATTAGTTTAAATATATCAAATTTTGTTAAAGAATTAGATAAATGAATAATTTGATATTGAAATTAATACTTTAAATATTTTTTTACCTTTTTAAGTCTATAGTATATATAAATGAGACTAAGAGGGGAAAGCATTTTTTGACATATGCCCTCACTATTATATAAAATTCTGAAATAGTACGTCTCCTGATATTCTCTCTACCAAAATCACATTTACTATTTCAATTATTAAAAATATACAAGTTGTAAAAAATTCATCGATAAATTAGTTTAAATAGATTGAATTATATCAATGAATTATATAAGTGAATAATTTAATATTAAAATTAATAGTTTGAATCTTTTTGACCTTTTTGAGAGAATAAAATTCATCAACAAGATATCAACAAAAAGATTAATTAACAAGAGTCAATATAAGTATCAAATCAAAACACCAAGATGAATCATATCAAACTAAATACGACAAGGAACCGAAACAGAGGCCAACTTCACAATACGATCAACAACCAAATCGCAGTATCTAGAAACATGCCAACTGATATGTTAATTAAAAAAAGTGATTAACTCTTTATAGCAATACAAAACCTTTAACAAAAAATATCATCAACATTTAATAGACTGAATTGTTAGTATTTGGCATAACAAATCAGAAGGTGATAAAACACTTTTATGTGTAGTCATATTCATATTTTTGTACATATTATTTATTATTGAGTTTTTCAACACGTGCAATGCACGTATAGTTGACTAGTAAATCAAAATGTGAGAACATGTGAGGATGAATATATGCTTTTATTAACAAGAAAAAAGTTTTAAATGTGAGCATGAAAGAAAATTCAATCATCAAATAGAAGGAAAGAAATAAAAATGAAATATAGGATGAAGGAAAAGCTTGTATGATGAAAATATGGTGGAACGGATGAAGTTGTGATGAGTAGTGTGTAAGATGCATTTGAAATTATAGTTGAAAAAAATTTTGATAGACTAAACTAAAAGGCCATTATTGAAATTAAATTACAATTATTAAATATATGGTAAAGTAGTTGAAATTGGTGGGACATGATATATATTTCTTAATTTTAAGAAAATAATATATATTTTCAAAGTAAATCTGAAAGATATGTTTTCAAATAACCCTTTACGAAATAAGGGGATATTAAGGCACGACTTAACAACATCGTTTTGATCATGCCTAAACCTTTTCGCAGTGGCTATATAAATCGTCGTTATAGAGGATTTGAAAAGCTAGAATCGCTGCTATAAGCCTACATATTAAGGCGATTCTATTTTAACTGCCATGATAGATTTCGTTTATTGTGATACTTTTGGTTAAAACCACCGCAAATCGAGTACAATTGCAAACAAACAAAACGAATCATTTTGCTTGCGAGTTACCAAAACTGGCATGATATGTAAGCTATTGCGGGGCTATATAAAACTGCCGCAATTGGTCCACTTTGTAGTTGCAGTTTTACATAATCACGATAAAGGAAAACAATTCCGGCGGTTGTTGTCGTCGCAATAGAATCCAAAACGTCTCCTCTGTGGCGGTGGTTACTCCAATCGCCACGACAAAACTGTCAAAATAGGGTGGTTTTCTTGTAGTGTTAGCGGGAATTGCAAGAGCATTACGCATGGAGGTTTCATGAGAAATTAACCTTGGAGCTTACAAGAACTTAATGGAGATGAAGGTTTCAAACTTCTTATCTCCACCGTGAGTTAAATCTGATGCTTAAGTTTAAGATCTGAAACTCTATAAAATGAGATATTGGTTTATTTTTTCCTTATTCAAAATTTTTTTTGACAGAAACCAATATGTATTATAAAATCAACCAAGAACAGAATCCAAATACAAAAATTCCTCCAGCCAAGAGGGGGACACGAACCAAAGTCACTGCTAAAAGAGAAAGGGCCATCACGACTAGCTATCGTCTTAGCAGGAACATTAACAGATAATCATCTACCAAATCAATCAATGAAGTTCCTAAATAGTTGTTTATCCAAAAACGAACCTTAGGATGATGACCAACCAACAATCTAGACTTAAGCATCAAATGAACATAATGATATTTTAGGTCCGGACAGGCAGCATAAAGAATATACCATGACTTCGATCGATGATCTTGTGTGAAGTAATGGGTACGCAGATAAGTGAAAACTATAGAGTTCTCAATCAACAACCTCCAATTGAGTTTTTTCAACATTGATTTGTTAAGAATGTAGAGTTCCTTAATGCAAAGATCACCTGCCTCTTTAGGCTTGCAACAAAACTTTCAATCCATTTGAAAAGATTTACGAAATATCAACTGAACCTATCCAAAAGAAGTTTATAATATTATTTAAATTCTAAAGAGAAGAAGACCAATAATAAATTTAAAAAGAATACAGAAATGAATCTTAAATCACCGAGTTAATGAGACAAAGTCTTGTCTGTCGTGTATTCTCTTTTAAGAGTCCATTATTAGAAATGTGTATACTGATCTGGGGGTTGACGTCTTCCTATGTTTTTTTCTTCGCCGCATTCGACGCTTTCCTCTAAGATTGAGGGATGAAAGTTAGCTCTGATCCATACGTGTTAGTTTAGACACATTCTCTGTTTCTTCTTATAAAGCTGCATATGCCATTCTTTGTGAGATTGAAATTATGTCAGTTGGAGTACACAGATTTGAATGTAATTTATTTCACCCTTTCAGTCCATCCTCACTTGAGGTTTGTTCTATAGAAAGATGCCTATTGATTGTGCGTTGTGTGCTCGCGACTATATTTTTCATTCCCAATGTTTACTTTGTTGTGCCGAGAACAAGGTTAGCCTTGTTCATCGAAGAAGAAAACTTCCCCCAACCCGCGTCTGTCAGTACAATAGCTCTCTTTCACAGGTAGCTTTCTCCCTCTCTCGATCTCACCAACGAGCTATCTCTTGAAGCAAACTTCGATTCGCAACTCAGAACCAGAGGTAAGGGTTTCATTCTCAAATTCTTGTCTAGTTTTAGTGATTATTGTCTGATTTTGTGATTTTTGAGTTTTTCTAAGTCGACTGTGTTCCCGATTTCTGGGCATGGATTGACTCAGAACCAGAAGCAGTCTAGTTCCTGATTTCTGGGCATGGATTGACTCAGAACCAGAAGCAGTCTAGCCTCACGCGTTCGCAACTCAGAACCAGAGGTAGCCCTCGCCTCGCCTCGCCTCAAACTTCTCAGGTAAGGTCTCTCTCTCATCTGATTTTGTAAAAATTCCCTGCTGGAGTGGTCCCTGTTTTGTTGAAGTCAGTTCATTGTCGAAGTGAATCGACGTTTGTCGGTTTCATTTCCGAGCGGTTTATGTAAGGCTTTCTATTTTAGAAACTCTTTGGCAGCAACTTGGTGATTAAAAATCATTGCTGTAGTTATGGTGAGTGACAGAAAACAATTACTTCAGTAAAATTTCTAATTGATTCCATAGTTAGCTATGTTGGCTATTTCCTGCGTGTCGGAAGCAATTTGGCGCTTACCTTGATGACTTTTGAGGATCTTTACATTACTTTGTGCTTGAATTTTGATAATTTGAGTTTCATCTGTCATAATAGATTGAATTCATGGTTATCCAGCAGAAATTTTGTAATTATTATATATAATTTCAAGTATAATATGGGCATTAGCATTAGCATTACCAAGAAAGGTTTTTCTATTTTATCTTTAATCTGATTTTGGGGTGTCCAGATGATTTTCATTATGTCGTGATTGATTATTTCTTGTAGATTGGATCTCGCCAATATATAGTTTTTCCCAGGCGTTATATTTATACTCAGAGACTTAAAGGTGCCAATGTTAATGATAAGGTATGGCTTCCTGTCTTTTCTTTTCCTTGAGAGTTATTAGGTTATTGCATCTTTTTTTCATATTTTAAATGGTAGAGATTTATTTCTCCTGTCATTGAACTTATCAGAGAAACTATAACATTCTAATAGATTCCCTTCACTTTATTCTTTCTGAAATTGTTTGCCACTGACTCATGGCCCCATTAAGATTGAACTTAAAAGACTGAAGCACAAATTGCCTTTGACTTCTACTTTATTTGCTTATGTTTATCTGACTTCATTGATCCATCTGGCCTCATTATTCTGCTTTACTTGCGTAATATGTTTATCTGACTGAAGCACAACTGCTTGATTGAGCTTCTTTAGCCTTTCAAGTTCTTGTATGTTTTTTTAACAAACAAGTATGGACTTTAATAAATGTTGTTACGTGTGTATGTCTAAAGTAAGGTCTGTCTGGTCCGAATATGAGCTTGACATTTAGTTTGTGTTGGTTGTTTTAGCCTTCAGGTTAGAGAAACAGTACGTGATGTGGGAGTTTTTTTGCATGCACAGCGGTTCTTTGCACATCTTTGTAGCAAATTATGAGTACTTATGCTATTTATATGCTTATTTGGTTACTGGCATGAACTAGATTAGCTAGCATTAATTTTTAATGTGTTAACTTAGTTCGATGTTCGTAACTTAGTTCTCTTTATAATGCAGGACCTACAATGACTTAAGGTTATTGAACATGGATGTCTAAAGTTTGAAGAACTGGACTTTAAGATTTATATGATATATTAGTGAACTTTTGAGGTTATTTTATAGTATTTTGTGAAACATTTAGATGTTTTTAGCTTTTTAAAACAAACTAGTCGTAATCTACGTGCGTTTCATGTTATTTTTAGAGTTTTACTCAACGTAAATTTTAATAGAGATATTACACATATAGTTGATCATTTAAAAATCGCTTTATTTTTTATTTTATGTACAATTGTCACATTCTTTTGAACTGCTAAGAATAATCACGAAGTAATATAATTATCACTATAAAAATATCTGGTAGTTGGAAAATGAAAAGGAATTGTTATACAACAATATTTGTCATCTACACAGCGAGTAATAGTTATCAGGGAAGACATTTTAAAAAGACAGAGATTATCATAAAAGAAAAGTAAAATATATCATGATAATGATAAATGCATATTTTCAATTAGTTAGATAATAATTCTGCATATTTTAAAATGAAAATAAGAAAACTATTTCTTTCTCGTATAAAATAATATTTTGAGAATCTCATTGTTATAAGCATAGATTTAAAGAAGAAAATAAAATGTAAGTTTTAGAAAAATTGAATTAAGGCATGTAAAAATGAATATCAGCAATAAATGATCAAACACTCATCATCTATATTATCAGTTCACTTGAACAAAATTTACAACAACACACATATTAACACTAATAAAGGAAAAATAGTAAAGATGATCATATCATGCAAATTGTTTCATCTTCCCTCATTAAATCACATCACAATGTCATTAAGTAAGGGCAATTTAGGATTAACATGAAAACTATATGGACAAAATAGTTTTAAAAAGTTTTTTCAAGTTTGACACTTTCATATGTGTTATAGATGAAGACGGTATGTGGATAATTAGATTTAGTGATGATACTTTTGGATATTTTTTAATTTTGTATTGTACTTTTATGGAACTGAAATAATATATTAATCTTATTAAGCGTTTTATTGATGTTCTTATATAATTTCAATGTGTTAAATATTTATGTACATCAGGTACATGTAAATTAATTATAAAAAATAACATTTATAAAATGCCACTAAAAGTAATTCACAGTATTAAAAACATCTATTGAATACATTCAACATGGATCCGAAAACCCTATTTAATAACATTTTACAGGAGCCGAAAAACCCTGTAAAAAGTGAAGACCACAACGTTCGTCGCAGGGGGCAACGACCCTTGTGAAAAACACATACTTTTTACATGATCGACTGTCACTGGTTCCGCGAGAACCCTGTGGACTACTTTTCACAAGGTGTTCTACCTCATGTAGAATATCATATTTATTGCAATGAGAGCCCCGTGTATCTTGGAATTTTTTTTTTGCATCATCCCCTATCAGGTTGGATTAAGATGAACAACGATAAAGTGACTTTTGGTAGTCCTGGGCTTTTAGGTGGTAGAGGTATTTTTTGAACCTTAAGAGGATTTGTTAAGGGTTGTTACACTATTCGCTAAGGGTTGTTACACTATTCATCTTGACATATATTTTTCGTTCGAGGCTAAGTTGGCTGGTGCTATCCATGCAATTGTTTATGCTTGGACATTTTGATGGAGACGATTATATGGTTGGAAAGTGATTCTGTTTACGTGGTGGTCATTCTTCATTCTAGATCTCGAAAGGACTCGTGGCGTTGACGTCTTGCTTGGAATAGATGTTTAAATATACTCAATCAGATGAACTTTGTTGTCACTCACATATACTGAGAGGGTAACCTGGTTGCAGGTTGTTTGGCGTCCAGGGTTCATAGTATGTTTACTCCTACTTGGTGATGGAATGCTCCAAATTTTTGTTCTTCATTTATTTCTGACGATGCTTGTAACATGCCTTCTTTTAGGTTCTACTGAATTATTATTCATGTTTTCTTTTATTGACTTTTTTATTTTATTTTAATAATATGTTGGGTTGAGTTAGATGATGATGGTGCTACAGAGGTGACAACCTGACTAGGATATCATGTACATCTACCCATTCCCATTACGTTAAGAATAAGAAAGTATACTTACCTTCTAATAATTCCAATGCTAGGGGGTTTACTCATATATCTTCTTTACTACCCAGTTAATAAGCATCATCTCTATGAAATAAGTTAATACAAAAAATTAAACTCTTACACTCTTATCTTTAATCTTAATCTTAATTTTATAATAATATATTAAAATGGGCTTAAAGGTGGAAACTTTTTATTATCATTTTTACTATTTAAGCTTTTTTAAAATATAGTACAACTTAAAGATTTCATTTTGTCATTTAACGTAATGAGCTATAACGAAATATTATTTTCTATTTAATAATAATTTAGTTATAAATAGTTTATAAAATTAAATATTTTATAACATTTTACAATTAGAAACGTAAATATCATAAAGATGAATTTAAATGAATTTTGAGATTATTTTTCAGTCAACAATAATTTATTCATTAGCCATTTATAAAATTAAATATTATGAAATATTTATGTTATCGAAACAAAAAAATTCATATAAATATGAGAGGAATATTTGAATAAGATAAATGATCTCTTTATATAATAAAATCTTAAAAATTATCGAATAATTATTTTATATATTATTCAAATAGCAATGATATATTGTGCAGACTACTATAACAGGCGAATGTATTTATTATATTATTATTTTACTTTTAATTTAGATTTATAATTATTTTTAAGAATAATATTTGTTTCAACGTTTAATATTAATTTCAAATTTTACATGTATTTTAAATTACTTTAACACGTACGAATAGCGTAATTTTCAACAAGTATATTAAAATAGGCTCAAACGGGAGAAAGTTTTGATTATCCATTTTACCCTTTAAAGCTCCTTAAAATATAGTACAATTTAGTGGATTTCACTTTGTCATTTACTATAGTGAGTTATAATGGAATATTATTTTCTATCCAATAATAATTTTTTTATAAATAGTTTGTAAAATGAAATATTTTTATAATATTTTACAATTAGAAACGTAAATATCCATAAAGATGAAAATTCAAATAAATTAGTTGAGAGAAATATTTTTGAATAAGATAAATTATCTCTTTATATAATAAATCTTAAAAATTATCGAAGAATTATTTTATATATTATTCAAATGGTAATGATATATTGTGCAATTTCAACACTATTATAAAAAAGTGAAAGTATTTACTATTATTATTATTACTACTACTATTATTATTATTTTAATTTTAATTTAGTTTTACAATTAAATTCAAAAATAATATTTGTTTCAACGTTTAATATTAATTTTAAAATTTACATGTATTTTAAATTATTTTAAGACGTGCGGAGCATGTATTTTTTTACTAGTATATTAAAAGTGAGATAAGAATGAGAATCATATTTAGACCATTTTATTCACTCCTTATTTTATAGTTTCAAAATTGTCTATTGAATCTATTAGTTGGCATCATTAATTGTTAATCTTTCTTATTTTCTCATTTCTCCGAATGATGTATCTCACAAATTTTTCACTTTTATTGTTTTTAATTTGAAAATTATTTTTAGACATGTAAAAAATTAAGTTATTTTGTCGTTAAAATATATATTAAAAAATTCAATCAATCAATAAAAGAATAAAACATATTTTAGTTCATTTATCACATAAAAATCAAAGAAATAATATGCTAAAAATCAAGCAAAACTTTTTATAGAGGATGTTCTTCTAGCATAATTAACTTAATTAAAAATATTTTGGTGAGTATGACTTATGAAAACCATAAAAGTTATAATTGTAGATTTTTAATTTTATCTATTAATAAAATATTTTATTCAAAATTTTTATATGAACAAGTAATATATAAGAAACAATCGAAATAATAAAATCGTACATGTGCCGTACACCGAATTTATAATTTTCCTAGTATCTATTAACTGTTATGTTGTTACATGTCAACATGTAAAATAATGAATTACGTAATGCTCCACATGAGTGGTGTGCCAATTTATTTTATTTTTTGAGACATTAGTAGCTAATTGTAATATTTATTCATAGTATGATATTGATTGTATTAGCAAGTAGAGATGAGAAAACCCTATTTAGTTGCTCCCTAGGGCCCAAACTAATAATATATTATTCTGATATCATTATTAACAATCAGGTATATTTTTCTATTCGTACACGTAAATTTGCATTCAAAAATTTCAAAGCGTTACAAGAATTGAAGAATGGTGCCTCGATCTCTTTGGATCTAAGTTGCATTCCTCCTTCTTTTGGTTTTGAGTCATGGGTTTTTTTTGTATCGCGGACTCATTCTGAGTCGCGATTGGTAGATTCAGGTAAACCCTCTATTTTATGTGCTAATTCGATGGATTATGTGCGGATATCTTCATGGTTCTTGAATGGGCAAGGTGATTTCTGCGTTTTGATTGGTGCTTCCTTCTCTCAACATTCTCTTCTCTATGGCTTAGGGTTTGTGGTTGGAAATAAGGAGGGGAGTTGTTGCACAATTTGGGTCTCCGGGTTGAGGCTCTTACTGCGGGTCAAAGATAGTTGATGGCTATTAGGGAGGTTGTTCGTTGGGCTTGCATTTCAGGCTGGTCTAGTGGGCTATTTCTTTCTGATTCTAAACAAGCTGTTAATTAGATTAGAACTAATAACTATCCTAATTAGAGATTGGTTGATCTTATTAGTGATGTCCATAAGCTTCTTTTTTGTTTAAATTTTAGATTTGTTTTAGCTTGTGGGTAGAGAATTTAATATTGCTGTTGATACTGTTGCGAAAAATGATTAGGTCAGGGTAGTATTGATGGTTATAGTTTTCTTTCTTTGAGCTTTTTTTTCTAGCTTATGTGATTATGAGAATATTCATGTATTTGGTAGGTTTAAACCTCTTTAGTTGTTTATGGATATTTGGTTCTGGTTTTGATAAAAAAAACCAAGTATATTTTCCTTTGTTTAATATGAAAAATTTATAAAAATCAAACCAAATCCTCTCGTAGTTTTAGTTAATTACGCAAATATTTTTCTATTTTAAATAATTACATAGAATTTTTTCACTATTGATAATTTAATGTGACATGTTAAAAATATATTTCTTCAATTAATATCCCACTCTTTTCTGATCCAACAATTTTGAATTTTAGCATTAGTATTCATAATCTCAAACACTTATATCAAGTTATAATTTTCAAACAAATAAAATTGTGAAGATAAATAATAATATACCAATAAGTATGAAATTTGACCGAGAATGACAAGAGAGCATCCTGGAAAGAAAAATGTATCATAAACTAGATTTTGAGGAAATTCCAATGGAATGACCATTGAGATATAAATTAATAATATCAAGACCATTTAGATTGTTTTAAGGTTATTAAGATTCATGTTTCTGTTGCTCTGCTAGACTATGATCTAATAAATGTTAATTTTAACACAAAACTACTAGACCATGGTCTAACATAAAATTTTACGTTAGACCATGGTCTAGCGACTTGACATGTGATAAAATTATCTGTTTGTTCCACTAGACTGCGGTCTAGTAGAAAATATTCTACTAGATCGTAGTCTAGCAAGTGTCAATTTTAACACAAAACTGTTATACCATGTTCTAGTATAATATTTTTTATTAGACCAGATCTAATATAATATTTTACACTAAATTTACTTAAAAGGGGGAGATGAATCATTTTATCGTCAACTCTTCTCTCCAAATGTCTAAAGTTGAAAATTTCTCTAGATTTTGAAACTAAAATAAACATCTATCTATCTAATCTAAACAAATAACTTAGTGTCATTTACCAAAAAAATAGTTTTAAAAAATTTACAATTTTTTATGAAAATTGTTGTAGAGTGATTCGCATCCATCTCGATTAAACACAAACAGAATCAGACTCTATGAGCTCCTTAAAGCTTTCCGAAAAAGGGATTAGGATTTATTATACTTTTCCAAAATCATGGCATTAGGAATAGGATAGGCCACACACGACAATGACCACATACAAATTGTCAAGTTTTTTTTTATACATTCAAACGGTGACATCAAATTGTCGCGATCTATTGACTTAATGCGTTGAAAGATTTACAAGGAAAAAAGGAACGGAGAAAATTCTGTTTATTTTATATGGAAGAAAACTGGAGCCCAACAAGTAACAACTGCATCCTAGCGAATCGGCTGAAAAGATTCTGATTCACCATTTGTTTTTTTTAAGAAATCCGTATCTCTTCAACAGTTAGCAATATCCAAATTCGACTTCTTAATTTCTGCAACTATCTAGTTTTTTAAACTGAAAAAGAGTGTGTACGCCATGGTTTATACTGTTGGAGGAAGAATCTGAAATTTGACCCGGATTCTTTTGGAGCAAGCTTGGCCTCCAAAATCGTGGGTCATCAAAATTTTCAAGTAAGATTGGTGAGTCATCTTTCTATTTCATTCATTTGTTTCTTTAATGGTTTCTTATTATATTTATTTAAAAAGAGTTCTACTCTGTGATTATATGTTGCTTCTCTGTCATTAATTTTTCGTTCGTTTCTTTTATGTCTTACTTGAGAATGGTAATATTTTGTATCTGAAGTCGGATTTCTTTCAGATTTATTTGTTCTGCATCTCTGCTAGTTTCTTCTTGTTTCAGTATACTTCGTAGGCTTTGACTTTTTTATTCTTGTCCAGTTTCATTGTGATTTTGGGGTTTTTTTCTAGTATAATTTTCTTTTATTCCTTAGTTCAAGAATTTTTCTCTGAGCCAAGTGCTTTGATTCATTTGTTGCTGAGAAAACGGATAGGCTTTTGAATAGGCAATGCTTTCTTTTACGTCTATTTAACGAAGTAATTTTAGAACAAGGGACTTTTCCTTGTATTGATTATTTTAATTAATTTTTCAATGGTCTGTATTTTTCTGGTTGTTCAAAGTAGAGAGCTAACAAAAAAGAGACCGATTCATATTGATGCTCCTTTGCAGGATTTTCTCGGGTTGGAGCTTCGATCTATTTAGTGTCCGAGTGGTTAATTTCGGGAGAGTTGGAAATGTATGTGGTGGAGAGCAAAGGAGGTGCTATAGCATGTATGCTACTTGCCCTCTTCTTTTTGGGAACTTGGCCTGCCATTTTGACTCTCCTGGAAAGACGGGGGCGTCTTCCTCAACATACTTATCTTGATTATTCAATCACTAATTTATTAGCTGCTGTTCTAATTGCCTTGACATTTGGTGAGATAGGCAAGAGCACACCTGAAAAGCCTAACTTCTTTCAGCAGCTTTCTCAGGTTACTTTATTTTCTGCTTTCAACTTTTGAGGCAAAACTCGTTCATCAACACATGTATTCACTCCATTAAGTTCACTAATGGAGGTCATATGCCCCAGATCATGAGTCTTCCCTTAAGTTTGAACACTATGCTCACCCGATCATTGACAAACTAAACTACTGCTTTAACTGATAGAGTGGCAGGAGGAAACGGAAATATGCCAGCATCACTTCATATGAGATTATGCTTATTTGATTCAATTCACTTCGCAAAATTTTTATCGCACAATACATTGTTTGTTCGTGTATGTTCAATGCAATTCATCATACTCAAGTTTCTGAGTGGCATTTTTACCGATTATACTTCAGAATATTTTTTCTGTATTCTTGTTACAATTATCTCAGTTACTAATAACTAGTCTTTAAATCTTGCTGTGGTTAGGCAGCATTCTTCCTCATTGTAAATTAGTTCTGAATATTGTAGAATGGGATACATGCAGGAAAACTGGCCATCGGTATTGTTTGCAATGGCAGGCGGGTTAGTATTAAGCCTCGGAAATCTTTCTACACAGTACGCTTGGGCTTTTGTTGGTCTATCAGTCACAGAAGTCGTCACCTCAAGTATAACGGTTGTTATAGGTTGGTCATTCTCGTATGTGTATTATTTCTGCATCTAAAGTTGAAAAAAACTTGAATCTTGTTATCCTTCTGGGTAATTAGATCGGCAAGATGCTGATGTGATTATCCATCCTTGTGGTACCGTCTTCCTTTTGGTTGAAACAGGATCAACCTTAAACTACTTTCTAGATGACAAAATTAATAAAGCTGAGATTCTTTTCCCCGGTGTCGGTTGCTTCTTGATTGCTGTTTGTCTTGGCTCTGCTGTTCACTCATCCAACAAGGCCGATGACAAAGCAAAGCTCGACACATTGTCTGGCGATTACATGAATGGTTCAAAGTATGTATCTTTTTTTCCATTATTGGGATTTGATATATGACACTTATGAAGTAAACAAAAAATCAATTGAATTGCGTTTTTTTGTTATGTAAATGGGAATATTGAAGCTGCTTTAAATTTTAACACTCGACAGGGTGACAAATATCTCTGCAGCTCAATACAAGGGTAAGAAATTCTCAGAGTTCGTGTTACCAAATTTTTCGGTTATTAGTGTTTGTGAATCATCAGTTTTGTTTTTGTATGTGAATGCAACTATAGTTGGATATGACGTTGAGGATGGGAGGCAGTCAGTGCAGAAGGCGAAGGCAGGGACTGCAGACTTCCTTGTACAGCTTGAAAACAGAAGAGCTATTAAGGTTTGTTGTACCACTTCATTCCTATGTTAGTTTTCTTAGGTTTAATGGCCGCCTTGTACTTTAACTGTTTTGCAATCACACCTCCTGCAGAATATTTTTGGCTAGTTTTATCCGTAGCTTACTTACCACCCCCCCCCCCAGCGGGTCTTTTTTGTTATTAAACATATTGTCCACATTCTAATAAGTTTCCTGCATACTAAAAAATCGACATGACGCATTTACATCATTCAACTTTCTTTTCCACTCGGAACTTAACGCATTTACAACGGGAATCACCCTGCTGCAGGTGTTTGGAAAGAGCACATTAATTGGACTGGCCTTAACATTCTTTGCTGGATTATGCTTCTCACTCTTCTCACCAGCATTCAACTTAGCCACAAATGATCAGTGGCACACTCTAAATGAAGGGGTTCCTCATTTAGTTGTCTATACAGCATTTTTCTACTTCTCAGTTTCTTGTTTTGTCATTGCAATCATCCTAAACGTAATTTTCATTTACCGTCCGGTGCTCAACTTACCAAAAACATCCTTCAAGGCGTATATGAACGATTGGGACGGCAGAGGATGGGCTCTCTTGGCTGGCCTTCTTTGCGGGTTTGGCAATGGTCTCCAGTTTATGGGAGGTCAAGCTGCTGGCTATGCTGCAGCAGATGCTGTTCAGGTCAGTTCAAATACTGTCGTCACGATACAACTCAAATTATGATAGAAATTATTTATTTTATTATCAGATATATTTATAATAGTATCCCACCCAATACTTAATTTAATTGGTTTGCTAAATCTTAACACATTCTCTACACTGGACACTCTAACGACTAATAAACAGAAAGCGATGCAAATGATCAGGTGTAGTGCCGACATTGTGATAACATTTTTTTCATTCATAAAACCAATTTGAGTTTTGATTTTTAAAAATGATATAAATAAGAAAAGAAATAAATCATTAAGAATAATGAGAAATAACATTTCTTTATCCATGGATTGAAGCCAAAACTCGCTAGTTTCGACATCTCTAAAATACTCGTTTAGACGAGGGCTGTACAAAACAATCCTTGCACACTTATTTTCCTTGTTAGTGGTGTGTTGGTCTCTGTGTTAAAAATACCGATTTCATCTTCTTTTTGGAACTGAAATCTTTTCAGGCTCTTCCACTGGTGAGCACATTCTGGGGAATCCTTCTGTTTGGAGAGTACCGTAGATCATCACGAAGAACGTACGTATTGCTTATCAGCATGTTGTTAATGTTTATAGTAGCTGTTGGTGTTCTTATGGCATCGGCAGGGCACCGGAAGTGAGTATACGGCTGCAAAAGTGTTCAAGAGAGATTGTATAAAGCATTAATAATTGAATCAGTTCTCCTACCAAGAGCAATGATGCAGCAGGAGGCAGGTTAAGATGTAAAATAGTTGCTGGAAAGAGTGTTTCTTTCAGGCTCTTTCTAAAATTTGAATAAAACATAAGTTCAGGTGGTCATTGGTGGAAAGAATAAGGGCACGTTTACTAAATTTTTGGATTTGGATTGAAGACTAGAATGGAAAGTGTCCATTTTTAACATCCTACCCCCTATTGAGTTTAAAGAAATTCACGGCCTGGTCTGTGATTCTAAACTAAATTTTTAGAAAAAAAGTGTACAAAGAAAACTATCACAAATTCTTTGGGTGCACCGGGAAACAGGTTTCTTAGTTGATCTAAGGTTATTGTTGTTAGTGTTAATATTGTGAAAATTGTTTGGTGATGTTCTTCAAAACACAGTTAGAAATCAAGATATGTTTTTGATAAACTTTGTTTTCAGGTCATATTAAAATTTTAAAACATATAACCAGACTGAACAAAATATGTTGTCAGAATTGGATCACCTCCTGTTAATAGGAGGTGATTTTTGTTTAATCTAGTCCGTTGAAATTAGAACCAATGGTACATGTATGTTCTTTAAATCAAATAAATTTTTTTTAAAACTTTTAAATCGATCTAAGTCTTGAGATCTAGACCAACAACCTAGATGGGGTAAGACAACCTCATCATACTATTTGTTAGGAAAAAGCATGTATGACGCATGTAATTATGTAAATACTTAATACATATAGCTTATTGTAAGTAAACACATACATATCACTAGGAAAAGCCTTTTAGATATAGGACATTTTTATTAAGTAGTATAAGTTCATTATTAATTAATAAATATGAGTAATTATGAAATATTATAATATATATAAAGAATCCTAAAGGATCCCATATAAAGAAACAAAAAAAAAAGACCAAAACATAAGTAAACCCAAAGGCTTCCATATTTATAAAAAAAAAATCGCAAAACATAATACTCTATCGTATAATATGATGTCTTTCACTTTGATATTACAACTCATAATCTAATGCTTTCACTTTTATACTTTTAGATTTATTTTCATGTCTTAAACGATTGTTTATATAAATGAACTTTAAATAGAATGAGAGAAGTGAAAATTATTTCATAGATTTTATAAATGAATTATAGAATAATAAAATAATTAATATTCACTATCACATATAAAATTGAGACACCATGGCTAATCATTGAAGAAATTACTTAAGAGACAATCTTAAATTAATAAAATGAAAATTGCAAGATGAAGTTATTGAGAATGGTATTTTTATATATAAAATGACTTACAACATGCATATTCTGAGAGTAAAAATAGCACACCTCAAACCAAAAAAAAAACTATCTACTACCTATGGCCTTCAATGTTTTCATTCTAATGGTAATGCTTTCTTTACTTTTATTATAACTAGTAAAAAGGTGATACGTGTTTTGCAAGTGTTAAAATAATTTAAAAATATACATATGATTTAAAATTAAAATAAATGCATTAAATTTGAAAATTATTGTAAATCTAGAATATACATATGTTTTTAATTAAAACAATTAAAAACATTAGCTTAGGAAAATATAACAAATCCAAAATAAAAGTTTTAACTTTCTTATAATGTACCAAGTAATAAAATGTATTAATCTTTGTTTGCATATAAGATGTTTGCATGTGTTTTTTTATATTTTGATATAGTAAATTGCATGACCCTTATTTTTCTTAAAGATACTGTCATACTTATTAATTGCTCAGGACAAAACTTGTCTTCTATAAACATTACAAAGACCTAATAAATAATTATATTTTGAAGTTTCATAATTAAAATGAATCTAATAACATTTAAAAATTCTGGTACAAACATGAGTGAAGAAAATTACATTTCGTTTAAAAAAAATTCATTTAAAGAATATTTACGATCCTAGCTCAACTTTTTTAATCAATTATATATCAACATCACCATTCAATAAAGATTTTTCTTCCTTACCACTCGTCTCTAATGCCTAACTCTTATTTATAATTTTTTCCTTACGTAATATCTGCTATTTCTCTTTAATCTTCATAATGATCTATTGAAGCTCATCAAGCCTTAGTTCGATATTAGTAGATTTTATTTCTCATCATTTCTTCAAAAAAAAACGTGAACTTGACAAGAAGAATTTCCTACAAAAACATGTGAAACAATATAAATAACCATGAGTGATTACAAGTTGTAAACACGAAAAAAAATGTTGTAAATTTATGTGTTGAATTTCCTACAAAATGATGCTATTATGTTCAAATTTATCTACAAAATATGGAATGCAGAATGTTTGAAGTACGCAATACAACATAACATACAAATTATGAGACATAACACGTACTCTAGTTAAAGATAATAAATAAATCAATATAAATTAACATGAATCGAAGATTGAGTAAGGTTTTTACCGTAAGATCAAAGGCTCAACTTGACTATTTTTTCCAAATGAATAAAAAACCATTAACATTTTACATTTTGTGTACCTATTTATACTCAATTTTTTTTATTCCATTTGTTTGGTGACGTTCAATTTTCACACTTAACCCTCTATTAATATCATCCATGTATGTATCTAGAAATTGAAGATGTATTTGACCACAAATTCACACATATTCACTTCATCGAACTACATGCGCATAAATAAGAAGAATTTAAAAGTTAATTAGGTAATAAATAGCTAATATGTAAGGGGCAAAAGAAGATTTTAAAGTTTCTCTTCTTAAACCTTCTTTAAAGATATTATATATAGATATAGATATAGAATTATAGATTTTATATTATAAAAGATTAGAGATAGATATACATCTATGTCAAATGAATATATAAATTCTTCTTCATACAATTATATTCATTATATATATAATCACATACTATTTTTATTTTTTGAATTAAAATTATTGTCTAAAATATAAATCGACCATTTATTGTTTAAAACAATAGTTTCAAATTTGTTTCAATATTAAATCTAAAAACTCAAAAGTTTTATTGGGATAACCAATTCTAAGATACTATATTTATTTAACAAAAATCACTTTAAAGTAAAGAATAAATGAAGACATAGATAGAAGTGGGGGGCAAATTAATAAATCAAAACTTTCTCCTATTTGAAGCCTTTTTAGAGGTGCTAGATGTGAAAAACGTACGTTGCACGTGATATGAAATAAAATAATTTCTTTTAAGTTTCCAAATCTTTAAGTAAAGAAGAATAGTCACCCTTAAAATTATGTTAAATTGATAGTTTTTAAACGTTTTTTGATTGTTCGTAATTGGTGACAATACAATTTTCTTTGATATTCGATAAATATTCATAAATATATAATCATCATTTACAAATGTTATTTACTAAATATTATCTAGTTAAATGGACATACACAAATATTTGAGCATAAATTAACTTTATTAAAATAACACATATAAAAAATAACATATTTCTCTGGTCAAGAACAAATTCCCAATAAAAATAGAAGATAAAAATATAACAAATTAATTGATGATACATAAAAATGTCAAAGAGATCAAGTGTAGGAATGAGTTAGGGAATGAAACTTTAAGTAATATTTATAAGTACTCTACATAATTATAAGTAAAACAAATTAAGGCGGTAACTCATATAATTAATTCACATATTTCCAAATAACTTCATGTGGCTTTTCAGTTCTTATTTTCTTTCCACACTTACACATAATGACATAACTCTTCCATTTCGTCGTGAAAGTCTCTTTTATTATTCATAGCTCTCTATTATACATGTTTTTCAATATAACTATTATCTCAATTTTATTACAAATATAAGACTTTTACGATAAGCACTAACTTTATATAGAATTAATGGTACGAATGTATGATTACAATACTCATTTGAATAAACCATTTATAAAAATTTAAGTTGTAGTATATCTAATATTTTTCAAAGCAAGTGAATTTTGTAGAATCTGTAACTAATAATCTATTACATTAGTTTTCTTCTATCAAATTTGTATACACCACACCACGTTGATGTAAAATTCGATTAAAAATATGTTCATTACTACAATCAATTTGTTTAAAAAATTAAATTACTTTAATAAATTAGTGCTATGTAATTTTTATTCGATTCTATGTCATAATGATCTTTTACTCGTCTTTATATTTTGATAACAAATATTGCTCTTTGTTTAATTCTTTTTAAGGCATATGGCTATTCATTTCTCTCATTTCGACTAGAGTTGAACCACGTGACCCGTAAGACATCAAATTGAAGCTTATTTAGAGATCTACATCTACGACAGAAAAATCGCATCACAACGTAGTTTCAGGCCCAAATAATACTGTTTTAAGCACTTTTAGAGGCCTGAAAGTTATTTTGTTCACAAATTTGGGTACACGCTACACGATAGGCACACGAGAGTCGTGTAGCCATCATGTAGCCTACGCGATGGGGGTACACTAGCGTCATGTACCCATCGTGTAGACTACACAATGAGTACACTAGCGTCGTGTAGCCATCATGTAGACTACACGATAAGAGTAAAACTAACGTGGTATAGCCATCGTATAGACGACAAGATGAGTACACTAGCATCGTGTACCCATTGTGCCGACTACACGATAGGGGTACACTAGCTTCGTGTAGCCATCATGTAAACTATATGATAAGAGTAAACTAGCATGGTATAACCATCGTATAGACTACAAGATGAGTACACTAGCATCGTGTACCCATCGTGCCGACTACACGATAGGGGTACACTAGCTTCGTATAGCCATCGTGTAGACTACACGATGGGTACACTAACATCGTGCAGACTACATGGGTACACTGACATCGTGTAGACTACGGGATAGGTACACTGGCGTTGTGTAGCCATTATGTAGACTACGGGATGGGTACACTGGCGTCGTGTAGCCATCGTGTAGCTACACGATGGCTACACGACGCCAGTGTACCCCATCGTGTAATATAAAATAAACAAATGAAGCATGAAAATGAGTTTTCAACAAATGAGAAAGTTATAAAATCATAAAACAAATGAAGCGTGAAGCATGAAAAATGAAGATGAGTTTTGTTAAATATTGTTGTATTAAAATCAGAAGAGTACATAGTGTACAGAGATGTGTACACGAGGGCCGTGTACCATCGTGTAGAGTGCATGATAACTACATGAGGCTCATGTAGGCCTCATTTACACTACACTGTCATCTTGTAGTGATCTTGTACAATAAATGAACTTTAAATAAAGTTTCAGAAAGAAGAAAATAAATAAATATTCCCAGAAAAATCTTGAACAGGAAAAACCCATAAAAATTCAAGCTTTCCAAAAAAGAAGAAAACAAAACTTATACATGTTCCAAAAAAAGAATTAACAATCCTTTACTGTTGTATGAAGAAGGAAAAAGACAAATAAATAGACAAAGAAGAAAATGAAGAAAAAGTGGAAAAAATGAAAAACGAAGAAGGAGAAATGAGATGAGTTGTAGAGATTTAGTCATCTTCTTCGGCTCATTCATGTCTTTTTCAGACAAAAAGTCATTTTACAGAGAGAGAAAAAACACAGAGAAAGAGAGAAATAAAGAGTGGGGTAGACATTTAGATAATGTGAATGATAAACACACAACTTTATAAATACATTTTGAATGAAAAGTTGATAAAAGGTTAAGTAAAAATTAGAGAAGATGCATCTTGCAAAATTGTTAGACTAGGGATTGATTTTTGCAAAAAGAAAAAAACCATACGAATAAGCGAAAAAAATGTTGCAAAGGAGCGTGCAAGTGGAAACCTCCTGTTTAACTAAGCTACAGAACGGCGAATAGGAAAGTCGAAAAGTTGGGTCGGAGAATGTGGAGGAGAGCTTTGTACTTGATTCGACACAGGTCCTTCTCCACCGCCCCTGAAATCCCAACCCTCTACTCCTTCCTCCAACCCTCCGTCTTCGCCCTCAAAAGGACCCCGCAACCCTCCCAACACCCCACCTTCCCTACTACCAATTCAGCCCCTCAAACCTTAAATCCAGACCACATCGCCAGTCTAGAGACCACTCTCCACAAGTCACTCCTCGTCAACGATACGGATGAGGCATGGAAATCCTTCAAGGTTCTCACCAGTAGCTCTGCTTTTCCCAGTAAGTTTCTCACCAATTCTCTCATTACCCACCTGTCCTTGCTCAGGGACACACACAATTTGAAAAGAGCTTTTGCCTCTGTGGTCTATGTTATTGAGAAGAAACCTGAGTTGCTAGATTTTAAGACAGTCGGAACACTGTTGGATGCGTTGAGATGTGCCAACACTGCTGCGCCTGCTTTTTCTCTGATTAAATTTATGTTCAAGAACAGATATTTTGTGCCTTTTAGTGCTTGGGGCAATGTTCTTGTTGAAATTTGCCAAAGAAGTGGCAATTTTGTTGCGTTCCTACGGATTTTTGAAGAGAACTGTAGGATAGCTTTGGACGAGAAGTTGGATAATATGAGACCAGACCTGACCGCTTGTAATGCTGCATTAGAGGGGTGTTGTCTTGAGCTTGAATCCGTACAAGATGCTGAGAGAATTATCGAAACAATGTCTGTTTTAGGCGTTCGGCCTGATGAATCGAGTTTTGCTGCTCTTGCTTATTTGTATGCATTGAAAGGGCTTGAACAAAAAATAATTGAGTTAGAAAGTTTGTTGGTTGGATTTGGTTTTCCAAGTAGAATTCTGTTCATTAATAATTTGGTTAGAGGATATGTGAAGACGGGAAATTTGGAATCTGTTTCAGAAATTATCTTGCGTAGTCTGAGAGAAGGACCCGTAGAACATCCAAATTTTGGGGAAGAAACATATAGTGAAGTGGTCAAGGGATTTCTTCAAAATGGAAGTATGAAGAGTTTAGCTACCTTGATTATTGAAGCACAAAAGCTAGAGCCATCAACAGTGGTGGTTGATAGATCTATTGGATTTGGTGTTGTTAATGCCTGTGTTAATATTGGAATGTCAGATAAGGCACACAGCATTCTGGATGAAATGAATGTGCTGGGAGGTCCATTGATGCTCGGTGTGTATTTGCCAATCTTGAAGGCTTACTGCAAGGAGCATCGGACAGCTGAAGCCACTCAACTGGTCATGGATATTAGTAGCTCTGGGCTTGAGTTGGATGTAGGAAGTTATGATGCTCTAATAGAAGCATCCATGTCAAGCCAAGATTTTCAGTCGGCTTTTTCTTTGTTCAGGGACATGAGAGAAGCAAGAAAAGCAGATTTGAAAGGGAGTTACCTCACTATTATGACAGGCTTAATGGAGAATCAACGCCCCGAGTTAATGGCAGCCTTCTTGGATGAGGTTGTTGAGGACCCTCGAGTTGATGTTGGTACACACGATTGGAATTCTATTATCCATGCATTTTGTAAAGCTGGGCGACTAGAAGATGCTAGGAGGACTTTTAGGAGAATGATATTTCTGCAGTTTGAACCGAATGACCAGACATATTTATCACTTATTAACGGGTATGTGTCTTCTGGGAAATACTTCAGTGTTCTTATGCTGTGGAATGAGGTTAAGCGGAAGGTTTCAACCGATGGAGTGAAGGGGATAGTATTGAATCACAACTTGGTTGATGCATTTCTCTATGCTATGGTTAAGGGAGGATTCTTTGATGCGGTGATGCAAGTTGTGGAGAAGTCACAGGAGATGAAGATCTTTGTGGATAAATGGAGGTACAAGCAAGCATTCATGGAGACTCATAAGAAGCTCAAAGTAGCAAAATTGAGAAAGAGGAACTTCAGGAAAATGGAAGCACTCGTTTCTTTCAAGAACTGGGCTGGCCTGAATGCATGAACCCTGATAGCATAAGGGGAGCTTATTCTGCAACTTCTTACGGGAGTTGACAGCTCATGGCTTAATACTGTTAAATGATTCGTATGGGAGCTGAGGAAGCTGAACTCATCAATATGGTCGAGGATTCATGCTTTCTTTTTCATGGAATCTATAATTGATTATCATTTAGTCGACTGTCTGAAGTTTGATGTTAGAGTTTAAACCAATGCCTGTAAGACCATTTGCAGGAGACAATTCGTATGCAATAACTGTGCAGGGACAGTAGATGAAATTGAGTTGCTTTTCTACTGAAAATGAATGCTTATATGAGGTGTGATTTTGTAAGGATATGCGATTCTACTGGTGATTTACACATCAGCTTCTGTATAGATTATAGAAAACACACAACGGCTGCTGCTGAGTTGAAAAGGAAGAGGTGAAGAGTTTTGTTTAATTATGAAGCTTAACGATGGAGCATGAGAGGCACATATTTACCTGAAATTTCTCATCGGACTTTTTTGAAGTTAATATTGATGAAGGCTCAGCATATGCTGCCAAAGAGTTCTTTATTCAGTTGGGCGTCTCTTGGAATCGAGGATCCATTTTAGGAAGACAATAAACAAGGCATGTCTACAGGTAGCTTATTCTTTTTGGAACTCTACACATAGCTTATTATACAAAGAGAAGAGGTAACTGTTGTTTAAAATTTCTTGACATTTTTATACTAAACAAAAGAACCTATGCTACCAATTGATGATTATGAAATAAATGCTTTTCTGATTTTTAAATGGCTGAGTGAGTGAGATTTTAATATAACTATTTTTGCAACGCATCAATTAGATTTACATTTGATCATAGATTAGTTCATGGTCTTAATATTAATATTATTGTAGATGGTTTTTTGTCGTTTCTTCCTTTCTTATTTACTGTTGTCTGTTTACACTTCTTCTCAATGATCCTATGCTCTATATTAATCTAAAATTGATCCAAAGACCCTTTAGGCTACTACACTGCTTACCCACAAGGCAAATAGTGGAAAACATTATTCAATTATAGTAATCTTGGACTTTGAGGGGTGTTTGGGTGTAGCTTTTTTTTAAGAAGGAAAGAGAACTCTGAAATGTCGTGATTTAATGTTTTAAGGAAGTTTTCTTTGAATAAATGAGGCCCTGCAATCAAGCAGACCATTTTATGTTTATTCCCTTGTGATCTCCAAATCTGAATGTTTCTTGTTTTACAGAATTACAGGTGGGGCACACAAAATAGACAGGCTCTACGTCTTAGGAAGAAAAGAAAGGTGAGAGAGTGTTGAAAAATTATTACCTCCACCAAAAAACAAATACACAAACTCCTATTGTCTTTGACATTCCTGTTATTCATTTATTGGTAAGATACACCCTTCTGCCCCTATCCTATCACTCCATTGTTTTTCTCCTCATTTTTTCTTCAGGTCTTCCTGATCTTTAATTATGCCCTCCGTTACGCTACTGGCTTCTTTTTTGCATCCTTTGCTGTCTTCTTTTCCACAGAGGTTCCACCATCATCCATTCCATCCAAACTAATGGTATATTTCATGACACGTGGCAATATGCCTGTAAAGTTTCCATTTGGTGCTGCATATGGTTGTAGCCACCCTGGGTTTGCTAGATACATGCATCTCTGGGTCACGGCCAACCTGGGTTTGCTAGATAGATCAAATGCATCTCTGGGTCACTCCGGTTGTCAACCGGCATGGGAGTTCACACGGTTTCTTCAATTGACTACTCCAGCAACTCTACAATTCTCACAAAACCTCTTATGTCGACCTGCAGTTTGATGCAAAACTCAGGAAGTTTTAGCTTTGTTCGAGCTAGCCCTCTCACCACATCGACCCACAACACCTTTTTGCTCGGGTGCTCCACAACTTCCCCTGTGTTCGAGGAGAATGAAGGTTTATGCGAAATGGATTGGCTACTCGTGCTTGTCGAGGCTTGTACTCGTGCAATGGAGTAACAGGCATTGGATTGCAGCAGATTGATAAGAGTTTCCCTGCAAACAAACATTATTCTAACCACAACAGCAGTCCAAATAGTGAAAATAGAGTAAGAAACAGCCACAAACTGTGAAGAAAACAGCCTTGATTAATAAAAAATGGTGAACTACACCAAGTACAGTGAAAATACACCCCTATACCAAGATGTTCGAGAGCTTGGCCTCTCCAAAATAGCCACTACCCAAAAACTAACCTCCTACGACCCATCCCCCTTCTTTTATTCAATCCTCATAATTACAAAAGCATAACTAACTTGCCTAGTCAGCACCCCTTTTCTCTCTCCCCTAACCAACTCATTTCTGCCCCCTTTCCAGCTCATACCCCCTAATTACATTTACTCTTTCCTTCTTTCTTTTTTTTTTTTCCTCATTACCCCCACTCGAAGAGACACCTTGTCCTCAAGGTGCTAGAGGTTCCCCCGTGTGTTCTGAAAACTGTCTTGGAATTGTCCGAAGGGCTGACCTGAATCTGGTGGTACCCCGTCTTCAAGTCCAGCTTAGTAAACCCCCTTGCTCCGAACAACTCGTCCAACAATTCATCAATTACGGGCATGGGAAGCTTATTGGAAAATTGCTTCAGCAAGTTTGTGAGCTCCATTGAACCGCTCGAAGCGTCTTCCCTCCCTTTTTCTTGAGACCTCCAAATCCCCAAATTCCAGCCATTTTCCCTGTCCCTCATGCTGCACCGTCCTCATCATCACTCTTAGCGAAATTTGAGTCTTACCAAGCTCGGCTCCCCTCGAAGAGTTATTGTGTGTCGCCCAATCTGAAATTTCATAGTTAACGTCTTCCAGTTAACTTGCATTACCCCTAAATTAGCCAACCACTGCATTCCCAAAATTACATCCGCGCTCCTCAATTCCAAGGGAAGGAAGTCATCCATTACTTCTACCTCCGAAAGAGATACCATCAATCCCTTGCAGATGCCTTCGGTACTCATTGAACCTCCCGTCCCCAGCATAACTCCGTATGAGGCGGTAGGCGTGAGGCGTAGATGACAACGGTGAACAATATCTAGGGCAATTAAATTGTGGGTTGCTCCATAATCGATGAGGACTGTCACCGGACGATTCCCGATCTTGCCCTTGAGCTTCATCGTGTGAGGAGGGAAACCCACCACTGAGTTCATTGACAACTTCACTGCTCCCTCGATCGGTTCTGCCTCCTCTGTCTGTTTGGTCCCAACACCACCAACGTCCCCAAAATCCAACTCCTCGGTGATGTTGATTTCATCCACCAACAATACTTGAAGCTGTCGGTTCTTGCAAACATGCCGTGGAGAATAATTTTCGTCGCATCGAAAGCACAATCCCTTTTCTCACCTTGGCTATAACTCAACGTCAGGGTATCGCCGGAAACTGGTCGTCCCCCTCGTCACGGCGCGTCTCCTACCCACCTGGTTGTCGGTATTGCCGGTGGAGACTTGGTGGTCGTCGATGAGAAGCTTGCTCGGCCTTGGGTTGCGCCCTTGTGCGCGAACTCTTCTGTCGCGAACCCTAGGTATGCGGGTCTGGAAGGAAGCGGGTTAGAACTCGCTTGGATGCTAGGGTTCCCAAAAGCGCAGAGACCCGACCCAACCCGTCTGGGTTAGTCGAATTTTGTCCTCCGCCATCTGGGCAGACTCCATCATCTCCACTAAATCCCTAGGTCTCATCGTCCTCACCTCAACCCTGATGTGTGGCTTCAACCCATTAACGAAAACACCTTCCAAGACCTCATCGGAGACCTGTCCATGGAGCGGGGCTGCTAGAACCTCAAAGCGATTGATAAAATCTTCGACCCTTGAATCTTGCTGCAGAGCTAAGAATTTCTAGCATCTGGTTCCATCGTGATTGGAACAGAATCGAACGAGAAGGGATTCCTTAAGCTCTGTACAGCTTCTGAAATGGCGTCGGTCCTCCATGTATTGATGCCAAGCTAAAGCTCGTCACTCCAAGCTAATAACCGCTATCTCTAACTTCTCTAACTTCTCCGTTTCCGTCATAGGATTGAGCTGAAAATATCGTTCCACTTGGAACGCCCATCCATCCGGGTCGGTCTTCGCCATTGAAACTCGGGAATTCCAGCCTCCGCAAAGGTTTCCATTCCTCCTTGGAGCCTGAACCTTCAGGAACTCGAGCTGAGTTCACTATCGAACCTTAAGGAACCTCATCTTGTTCCTTCTCCTTCCCTCTCGTCGCACTCGATTCTGCTCCGCTGGCCATACGGTGTAAGGTACCTATAATCGTTTCTAACGATTTCTCCACACTGCTGAACCAATTCTTAATTCCCGAAACTTCTCGGAATTTTTCTTGAATCTGCTCCAACTCCTTCTGGATTCCAATCCTCATGTCCGATAATTCCCTCTGCCATTCCTCTTGCATATGGGAGAGTCGATTCTCCAACAGATCATCTTTCTTCGGAGCCATCATTTCCCCATAATTTTACTACTCTGATACCAATTTGATAAGAGTTTCCTTGCTAACAAATATTATTCTAACCACAACAGCAACCCAAATAGTGAACACAGAGAAGAAATAGCCACAGACATTGAAGAAAACAGCCTTGATTAATCAAAAATGGTGAACTCCACCATGTACAGTGAAAATACATCCCTATACCAGGATGTTCGAGAGCTTGGCCTCTCCAAAATAGCCACTTCCCAAAAACTAACCTCCTACGACCCCTCCCCCCTCTTTTATTCAATCCTCATAATTACAAAAGCATAACTTGCCTAGTCAGCACCCCTTTTATCTCTCCCCTAACCAACTCATTTCTGCCCCCTTTCCAGCTCATCCCCCTCTAATTACATTTACTCTTTCTTTTTTTCTAAGGGTCTAACACAGATGCACCTACTCAGACTTGCTGTGTATATGACTCACCAGTAGGGGTTGAGTCGGGTATGCATTGGACCTTCCTAGACTCCAATGCTCATCTTATACGTTCATATACACGTTCGGGGATGATGAGAGAGATCCTATGAAATGGAACTATGGCATATCTTTGATCTATAATGAATCCTATTATACAGATGCTTGTAAGGATTGTGAAGGCAGTGGAGGTTTGTGTGGTTATGTTTGTTTGGATCAGTCATTTTCTTGTGTTTGTAGGGATGGCAAAAACAAAACTACCAACTGTTTTGGCCAAGTTGAGCTTGGATCTTTTGACTTTATTTTTGCCACCCAATATATAATAAGCTTTTCGAGAATTATCGATCGAGGTGGTACCAATGGGATTGTCTGATTTTGGCATTGAATGTCAAATAGTGTTCCGGGTTTTATAGTGTGAAAAATCAATTGAGACGCTTGTAATCACGAGGAACATTCTCATTGTAGCTGTCTCTTCCTATTGTAGCTGCCTCTTCCTATGATTACTCGAGATTTTCTAAATATTCAACCTTTTGCTTTCATGTCTATGTTTTTTGTTACTTGTCCTTTCTTTGCTTAATAGGGGTGAATCCTGATTTGTGATATTGGAATCATTAGGGCTTGCTTTGAGCGGGACATTTGTACTAAAAATTCAAACCAAGTTGAATATTGGAGGTACGTGAGCTTTTAATGTTTATTATGTTGCTCTGATTACAAGTCCATCACATTTTTCCCCGGAGAAAAAAAAGAAACTTTCTTTGCTGAAGATTCTACCTGGGTACTGTAGCCTTTCCAACGCCATTCCCATTTTTGTTGGGAAGTTAGATCTGGTGGAATTTTGAGCATTTTACTGTTATTTAAGAAAAGTTTAAAATACTGTAGTTTTAGATTTAATTCCAAACATAAGGTTGTTTTGGACACATTAGTTAAAATCCTCTTTGCAAAAAAACGAGATCTCAAGGATGTGGTTCTAGGTCATTCTCGTACTTTGCAAGAGACGATTTTAATTTTAGGGCAAAGTTTAAATCAGGCACCAAGAACTTCACGAGGAGACTACCTGTATTATTCAGCATTGCAAAAAGAGGAAAAAATGAAAGGATGAAAATAGAAAAATTTACCTGAACATGGCAGCTCCATTCCCCACATGCACCGCGCACGCTGTCTTCATGGAGTCCATAATCGGGATTCACTCTCTCTCATCTAACTCTTCTATAATCGGCATTCAATTTTTTTCTCAGTAGCACGGAGCAGAACGGCCTTTTGCTGCAATGTTTCGTTAAACGTAAATGAAGAAATTTGGTGGTCCAATGGAGGAAGAAACAGAAATTCCCAAACTAAACCCCATGATGGTAAAAGCTTGCTGTGCTTCACTCCTCACCATGTGTTCTAACTTCTAAGGAGGTATCTCCCCTCTAATAGCTCCTATTTATCCCCTCCTCCCTTTGAGAGTTCTGGGTTAGGTTTTTACCATCAATTTTAAGAGTTCTGGGCTAGGTTCTTTTTTTTTTTTTTGAAAAATTGCAGGATGAAAATTGAATTGATGGTAAGTTTCCTGGCTAATTGCATGTTTGTTTAATCACATGATGATGATGGTGGATTTCAATTAGAGGATCTGTTTTTCAAAGTAAGGTCAGTGCATAAATCATCTTTTGTAGAATTAAAGAAATCGGAGAGAATGAGTTAAGCTCAGTGAATGAATCTTCTTTGCTCACAGTGGAGAAATCGTCTTTCGGAGGGATGATTTATATAAAAGGGCAGACCTCGTCTTTCGGAAGGATGATTTCTAAAAGGACTGACCTCATCTTTACAAAACACGATTTGTACCTCAATGGAGAGTGAAAATCGTCTTTGCAAAGATGATTTCACCTAAGCTACCTTATTTTTGAAATATTTTTGAAAATCACCTTATTTTCAGATTTTTTTAAACCGTCTGATTAACGTCAAAACCCCAGATTTGGTCTGTTGTCGGTCCAGATCGTGTAAAAAATATAATTTTTAATAAGTAATTGTATTAAATAGTTAATTTTTATACATCACTAAAAATAGTAGGGTTTTTTACTTTCAAATAATAGACAATTTTTAATGTCACATTATCAATTGTTTAATGATAAAAATGAATAGACAACGATAATGATGATTTTACAGATTTCTGGTTTGATTTTATTTGTAGTTTTTGTTTAATTTCAATATCCTTTATTTAAGAAATTTAATGGTGTTCTAAAATTCAGCTAAGATGGTTTATAAAATTATTACATCTCTAGAGAAATTTAATGGTGTTCTAAAATTCAGCTAAGATGGTTTATAAAATTATTACATCTCTTAATTATGGGAACTCAAAATTCCGTTAATGAAATAGATTATAATCGATTTTTACTCTATTAGAGCGTTATTTTCTATATGCTATTTTTCTAAAATAATAATGAAGGTATGTAGTTAATCACTGATATTATATATTCAATCATTGATATTATATAGTCAATTACTGGTATTAAGTGGTTTAGTGATTTTCTTTTGAAAAATACAAAATTCATTTTTTTTGTTTCCACCATTAATTATCTCTCTATTTTTAAGAAATGAGATATGTAATCAATTACTGATATTATATCGAGTCTGAAATTTTTTGAAAAAACTTTAAATTCAATTTTTTTGGTTTTCTAACGTTAATTATCTTCCTATTTTTAAGGAATGAGATATGTAATCAATCACTAATATTATATCCAGCTTAAAAATATTTGGAGATATGTAATCAATTTTTTTTGTTTCTAGCATTAATTATCTTCGTATTTTTATGGAATATGATATGTAGTCAGATATTTATATCTAGCTCAAAATTTTTTAAAATAAAAATAGAAAAATTTCAATTGATTGACTATATATTCTTATTCTTATTTAGATCATTATTTGAATTAACTGTATATATGTTTTAAATCTATTAACTATATATTCTTATTTATTAATTAATTTTGATTTACTCTTAATTTGAAACATCGATTAATGACATTTCAGTATATAATTATTGACAACTATAATAACTTGTTATTTACTTAAACGCTAAAAACATTATATTTGAACTTGTATAGATCTGTAAATTTCACTTTTTTTAATACAATTAGTAGTGGGTCAGATTTGGTCGATTTGGCCAAATTGCAACCTATGTCGTTACTTCATGTATTCTAAAGTGTCTGGGTGTTTATGAAAATATTTGCAATAGAAGACATTTTCGTTACGGTAACACACTTGGATGAGAGATAAAGAGAGGAGAGTGAAAAATGAGAGAAATTTACATGGAGTAATTCTAAAACTTGAGCTTGATCAACGTAAAATTACTCATATGTTACTATAACAGTAACGTGGAAAGACCCTAACAATATAACCATCCAGCAGCAAAAAATTCCAACATATTTGTTGTCTACACGATTTTATATTCAATCTAATATTTATATCTATTAATGCATTAGAGTTATTCAATCTAATATTTATATCATCTACTCATTGTTGTCTTCTTTTAGTGGCATCAGTCTAATTTTTAACACAAATGAAGGCTTCCACAATGTTAGGAGCTAATATACATATTCTTTCTTCAATTACACGTCCACCCGCATTAAAAACAAACTACGATACAATTATAGAGATCAGAGAGGTTAGTAGATAACGCGCCATAATAGAAAGATAGGATAACTCGTTGAATTTACTTTTCACCATTGTAAAATATCTAACTCATCATTTTTTTTAATTTCATATTTCGCTTTAAAAAATTTATAAAGTTTTGATTTATAAGGAGTAGAAATAATGTTTTTCATTTTAAATTTCATTATTTGTTGAAAAATATCCATACAACTACCTAATTGTGCAGATGACTTACTACCATCAATAATATTACTATCATCATTTTTATATTTTGATTCATATAATGAATAAAATGAATTTAATTGTGGTGTTAGATCTTTAATATCTACAACATGGGGACTCTTAGGTTCTCAGAAATTATTATAAAAATTTCAACTCCAACTAATTTTATAATAGGGTCTATAGCAGTAGTAAAACAAAAAATAGTAAGAATATTAAGTTAATATCTTTTAAATTTTTCTTCCATTTCCTCTAGGTCGAAACGAATCATATGTCTTATAACGTGCAAACATATTAGTAATTTCTAAAAATGGTCTAAGAACAAGATGTGAAGTTGCATAGTAAATACTAGAGCAAATATTAGTAGAAACATAAAAATGTTTCAAAAACTCAAAAAAATAATTAACTATTTCACAATTACTAGTATTTACTATAGTTTTACCTTGTTTTTCATCTACATAATTACAAATTACACTCCAATAAGGTTTTGCTGTCATTAACATTAAATATGTAGAGTTACACCTATTTTCTATATCCTTATGTAATTTTCTTAGTTTTAAACCATAATCTTTGTAAAATTTTAAATATTCTTGTTGTCTAGTATTTGAGAATATAATATACGAAATAACAATACATATTTCTTAGAAATAGGGCGATATTTGTTCCATTTCAACTTTAACAACTAATTAAGTATATGATAAACACATCGCGTGTGTAATAAAGAATTTTGACTAACATTAATCGTAAAATTATCTCTGAATAATTTAATAGCACTATCATTTACACTAGAATTTTCAAGAGTGATACTGAAAAGTCTATTAGAAATACTATATTTACGCAATATAGTCATAATATATTAAAAAATTACATTACATGTGTGAGAGTAATCACATCGTCAAAAACCTAATATTATTTTATTTAACTCCCATTTATGATCAATAAAATATGAGTTAACAACAATGTATCTCAGCGCATTACGTGCACTCCATAAATCAGAAGTAATACAAATAGACATAGACGGAGAAGAAAAAATTGAATTAATTCGTCTTTCATCATATGGTAAAGTTTAATCACATCACTTCTAGCAGCGTTTCTAGGAATATGTTTATATTGAGGATTTAGACTCTCAAATAATCTTCTAAATCAGAATCTTTCACATAACTCAGGAATTGTTCAGAAACAACTAGATATCTAGCTAAACATTCTCTAGTTTTAGAATGTGAATATTTAAAAGTTCCAGAACCATATGCATTTATTTGACTTTGTTTAGGGTCATCTTTCTTGTGATCTTTTGTATTCTTAGTTAAAAAATGTCTGGAAAGTGTTCCAGTTCCTTGACCAACTTTCCAAGCATAATCAGATAGACAATGCTTACATTTTACCATAACCTTTTCACTACCCTCAATAGATATAATATCAAAATGCTCACATATTGCTGCATTAAAGCAAGCAGTTGTTGACTGCTTGCATTAATGCAAGCCTTCGTTGCTTTGCTTGCATTCAAGCAAGCAGGTGGTTGCATTGCATTTAAAGCAAGCAATGAATATTTTTTTGTCTATAAATAATCATACCCTTGTATAATTTCTTCACTATCCATATATAACAAAAACAATATTTACATAAAATAGTCTTGGCCTAATGGTAAGGTGTCTCATTAATAATGAAGAGGTCAAGAGTTCAATCTTCAATATATACAAATTAAATATAGCTTGTCCACGGGTCGGGCCGGTTCAGAACCGTGAGTTGGACGGGACTGGTCGGGCCGAGCCATATATCCAGGCCAGACCATATGGAAAAACTACAAAGCCCGTGAAGGCCTGGGCTTGGCCCGCTGACCCTAATCGGCCCGATACTGTTCATCCGCGGACCCTAATCAACCGGTTTCACAGGCCGAACCGGCCCACTTGCCACCTCTATTTATTAGGGTCATATAAGGATGTTGGAGTGAACAACACTTAAAAAAGATAAACTAAACTTTTGTTCTTTTAATGTGGGAGAATCACAACGAAGACCATACTTAGAGACCTCACACTTAGGCACACTATTAGGTTGGCACCTTACTTCTACACACTAGCACACTATTCACACACACAGCACCTCACATACACCACTCACTTTTCTTCTTTTTCTTTTTGCTGCACACACTAGGAGCATGGCTCCTATTTGTAGTCTTCTTATTTATATGTCCTAGAAACTTCATCGCTTTTACATATGTTGGAGACTTGTAACTGTAGAAAAATATAGAGAATCTTTATAGAGAAGTATCTAGAGTAGTGATCTTTCTAGAGAGGTGCTGGCCTTTCTCAATACTCCCCCTCAACACTTGCTCATTCATCTTCTATCTCATGTTTAGTTGTTCTCTTAACTTCAAGAACCTTGTAATGTTGAGTCTTTTAGTGAACAAGTCTACTACTTGATCTTCACTTGGTGCATCTCTAGTTCCTCTTGTAGTACTTTTTCTCTTAGAAAATGGCAATGCACCTCCACATGCTTCTTTTAAACATGCAAAACTGGATTTTCTGCTAGGCGAATAGCATGTTGATAATCATAGTAAAGCGGCACGCCATAATCTGTAAACTAGTGTAGGTCATTATTAGTTGCATTAGTCACATACTCTCTTGAGCTGCCATTGTTGCTGCTCTATAGCCACAAGAACACCATTGGTCGCCTTTTGCTACACTAAGACACAAGATCCAAGCTTGAACACATATCCAGTTGTTGATCGGCGGGTATCGTGATCTCCAGCATAATCAGCATTATAGTATCCAACTATCTTAGACTCGTCACCTTTTTTATATAAGACACCGTAATCAATGGTATATTTGATGTACCTTAGTATTCGTTACACTGCTTCCAAATGATGTTTCATAGGATGTTGCATATATCGACTTACTACTTCAACTACGTACAAGATATCTGATCGAGTTAATGTTATGTAATTAAACTACCGACCAATTGCTGATACATTACCCCATCTTGTAAATTCTTGCCTTTATGAGCACATAACTTGGCATTGACTTCCATAGGTGTTGAGATGGGCTTGCACTCGACCATTTTGAACCTTTGCAACAATTCCTTTGCATACTTTTATTGGTAAATAAATAAACCTTCCTTAGTTCGATCAACTTCTAATCCAAGGAAGTGTTTCAATTCTCCAAACTCCTTTATTTGAAAGCGGATTGTCAGGTTTTCCTTTGTTTGACAAATTTCTAATTCATCATCGCCTGTGATGATGAGATCATCCACGTATACCAACACAACTATGATTTTTGCTTCTTTTACCTTAACGAATAAGCTTCAATCTGCATGTGCCATGACATATCCACTCTCCACTAAGAACTCAACAATCTTACCATACCATGCTCTTAGGACCTGCTTCAATCCATAGAGCGTCTTTCTCAGTTTACAAACATAGTAAGGATTAACTTTATTCTCGAACCCCCTTAGTTGGACCATATATATTTCTCGATCTAGTTCTCTATGTAGAAAGACGTTCTTCACATCCATCTGCCATATTCTCCAGTCTTTACTGGCTCAAATGCTAGGAGGACTCGAACTGTTGTGATTTTTGCAACTGGACTAAATGTCTCATCATAATCTATCTAACTTGTATTGTTGAGAGAATCCTCACTTTACTAGTTGAGCCTTATATCTCTCAATCATTCCATCAGGACGAGGTTTCACCCTGTAAACCCATTTGTAGGAAATGGGTTTTACTTCTCTTAGCTTTGGCTCCAACTCTCAAGTTTGATTCTATTCTAGAGCGCTTATTTCCTCTTTCATGGCTTCTAAACACTTAGAGCTTTGAGGCGCTTCTTCATACGTATATGTTTCTCTGAACTTTCTTCTTCAACTTCCACAGCATTTGCATACTTGGGATTTAGTTTTTGTATTCTTGTTGATCTCTGAAGTTGTGTACTTACTTTTTTGGTTGGCTATCACTTACGTCGTCTGTTGTTCTTCGACCCACTCCTGTTTGCCAGGGATTTTGTGTTGCCTCGTCCTCAAAATTGTTTTCTTCACTTTGTTCTTCTTCAGCCTCAGCCACTTCTAGAGTTGATTGTATCTCAAGAACCCGTTCCTCCATCTTATTATGCAAATTGACGTCTATTTCTTTGGAATCTGGTAACTCTTTCTTTTGCGATGACCACCATTATGAAGCTTCATCGAACACTACATTACTTGATGTGTAACACCTTCTACTTATAGGGTCGCATCATTTCCACCCTTTTCTTTGGCTATCGTATCCTACAAAGATACACTGAATTGCTTTTTTCCATCAAACTTGCTACGTAGATGACTTGGTACAAACACGTAGCACACAGAACCGAAGACTCGGAAGTGACTGTCTACAGGTTTATAACCCCACAATTTCTCAAAAGGTGAAACAAATCCCAACTTGGGTTGGGGAAGTTTGTTGATCACATGAGTTGTTGTCCTCATACATTCTGCCTAAAATCTTCATGGTACATTCTAGGCATGTAGCATGCTTTGACATGTCTCCGTAAGGTGTCGATTATCCCTCTTGGCTACTCTATTGTGTTGTGACGTATTTGCGCATGTATATTGGTGGCGTATGCGACATTCTCGTAGGTATTGATAACTCTAAGAAATTAGAGTTATCTTAGCATTCCTCACTACAAGAAATATGCATTCTATAAAAGGTGGATATCCTCGTGAAAAGTAATCCACGGGGATCATGCGGCACCTGTGACAACCTCTCATTAAAAGTTGACGTTTTTCACAAGGCACACCTCCTGTGAAGACCCCTGTGATATCTAAATTTTTTCAGGATTTTTCGACTCCTAGAGAACATTGTTTAATAAGGTTATCAGACCAATGTTGAATGTATTCAACATGTGTTTTTAATACTTGTGAATTAACATTCATAGGTATTTTATATCCTATAAAGTGAAATATTGTAAGGTTCATTATTATAGTCAAGTATTCATATTAAACACTTTCAAAATGATAAATTTAAGTAGCATAAAGAGCACCAATATAATAATTGACAACATTAACATTTAATCATTTCAACAAAGTTTTACATTTTTCATTTGATCAACTTACAAATATATATAAATTGAAAACTAACCAACTTATCCTTAAAATATACAAGAAAACTTTTTCCAATAAATGAAAAATATAAAAAGATTTCACAAAACCATGCAACTTGAAGTAAAACAGGCCAAAAGAAAGTCAGACATCAAGAGCTGATACAGGAGTTGTTCCGCTGCTTCAAAACAACAATTATGAAGAGTTCTAGATACTTGCAAACAAACAATCATCTATATATTATACTTAAAAAAGTAGAGTAAACTAGAGTAACATAATAAACACTCTTTTGGCCAATTGTACATACCGCTTTATTTGAGAAATTAGACTTTAAAGCCATAGAACCTCAAAAAAACAATGGAGGCAAACCAAAACAAATTACATGAAAATCTATCATCGCTCCCTCATATCTTCAGAATCACCATTTCCAAGAACATCAGTAGAAAAATATCTCCACAAAATTTCAGAACAGCATACTTCAGCAGAAAAATATCTCCATAACAACATACTTCAGCAAAAAATATCTCCATAGAAAGAAATTATGCACAAAATTTCATAACATAACTACCCCTATTTTGCCGAGCCAAAGAAATTCGTGCAGTCATAGATGTAAAAGTATGCTAATAGGAGACCAAATTCATATTTGTAATGTAAGAAAGATGATAAACATGCAAATTGATGTCCCAAATTCCCAAATTAACTTAATTCAAATATCTCCTTCAATGCACAAAGAAAAAGATGTCATATAATATATTAACATTAATTCAATGAGTTCAAATATACAAAACACTATAAAGATAGAATCCAGCTAATTAAGACTTCAAAAATTGTTGAATCTTCTCCAGCAGAGTTTTTCACGTATTGAAAACATCAATAAGATGACCTTTCCAAACCTCATGCATTCCCTCTCTCAAAGAGTCCAGGCCTTGGTCACAAGCATGGAAGCCAACATACTAATCTCCATACTACCATAAATAGGAACAAGAAGAGCAGCGAAATTAGACAGGGCATAACGAGTTATAGAAAGAGTTTTAGTACATAAATACAAATGTCTCGGCAAAGAAAACATGTGCAGTTGACCATTTAATTAAAGGGGTTTTTTCTTTTTTATTTTTGACAAGATACAGAAAGTTCAGTCAAGGAATTAAAACCATGCAAATTTCACTTGAAAATGATCATTTTCACCTCTTCTGCAACTTCAACAGCCTATGTCTGATTGACAACCTTCAGAACCTCAAATAGAACAATAGCAGTTTATTATGCTTTTATAAGCTGGGCACTGGGTAAGGAAGTACTTCACTTAATGCCAAGTAATGCAAGAAAACATAAATCCAGGCAAATTATACAAATTCTTTCAAAGAACTAACTGATCAGCTTTATCAGCAGCATTCTGCAAAGCTTGAATGTATTTTTTGTAATAATGTTGATAAAACTCTGCATTTCACGAGCATCACACTTTTCCTTTCCAGCCAATGTCGTTCCATATGCCTGAAAGAGGCAAAAATGGTAGATTTTTTCAGGCTCAATTTGTTAGAACATTGATATGAACTAATAAGGGAGTCAAAAAGAAGTTAATTTCAATAAATAAAATAAAAGTGACAGCTATAAAAATTTGAAAAGTTGTACAACACAATACGAGTAGTTTGAGCAAGCGGGTAGAAGTATTGTCTCATTGTCTGAACAGAACAACAAGTGAGATCAAGGCTTACACGTTCTAGACGTTGAAGAAGTGCAGTTTTAAATTTTTGAACACCACGTCCACTTGGTGAATTCATATTACAAAGAATTTGTTTAATCCCAGCTATCTTTACTTCTTCCAAATGCCTTTTTATATGAAAGCATTTTCTTGCTTTTAAGTCTGCTCCCAGATAGAAGAGCTTTTTTTACATGGAAAACAAACTCATACACAAATCACATGTCATTTATAACTGCATAAATGAAAATTAAAGAGACAATCATGTGGCAAATGGAAGAGCATTACATCTTTGCAATTTTCTCTCTTCCAACAGAGGTGGTAGGACATAAGAAGCAGCTATAGTTTTCATAAGAAAGAACAAAATTAGAAATTCACATTATAAAAGATTGAATATTTACGAGTACCTAAAGTTTTGCTAAGGCATCTTCAATGTTGGCCCCTGAAAAGAATTGTAACAGTAGAAATACAAAAGGTACGCTCCTCCCAACTGATTCATTTGCAACAACAAGAAAAACTACAAGCAAAAGATAACAAAAAAGAAGAAGAAAAAACCAGATACAAAAATCAAGAAGAATCAACTAAAACCAAATCGATCGACTTGAAAGGAACCAATACCAAACCCATTGTCAATAAGGAAGTTAAATGTGTGCCCATCACATGGGTATGTGTACTTGCTACTGTCCACCACCAGCTTAAGTTAAAATAAACCTAAAACATTTTAAATCAGAGATGTATTAGAATTCAATACAACCATAAATCCATAAGTCAAAGACTCCATCAACCTCCCGTTCTATTTAGGCCTTCAATAATTGATCATCACAAAATCATGCATATAGATATATCCATACATACCAACTACAGCAAAGGACTAACCATCACATAGCGGTAAATCACCCAAAACCAAAATGCCATATTTCATGTCAACAAACAAAAACATAGACTACAAATATGACAAAAGGCAAACTTCAAATCATCTGAGCATACAACTAACTAAGTAATCGACAATGCCAATGTGAAATTTATAGTTAATTGAAAACCATAATTTCTTCATTATTGCTCAAAGAAGAATTGCCAAACAAGAATTTATTCCAAATTTACCAATAAATTACATATTTAAGCAACAAATGAAAGAAAAAATAGAACAAGAAGCGTGAGGGAGGAAGGGAGGGAGGGGGAGAGAGAGTGTGTGTGTGTGTGTGAGAGAGAGAGAGAAAGAGAGAACCTGAAGTCGACAAAAGTGTATTTCTTTGTGAAAAGGACCAGAGGAATAAGTCTGATTCGAACAAAAAGATTCTACTGCTCGTTTTCAAATGATTTGTTGCAAAAATTAACTTTTAAACAAAGATTACAATTTTTCTTTTAAACTTAAACCAGAAAATTACAGGTTGACTTGTTCCAAGATTGTGTCACTACTAATATAAAGTTATCAGCCACATCCAACACTATGAAAACCGAAGCAAAATGAGAAAAATCAACCTTAAAACCAAAACCTACTAATGAAAATTCTAAGCCACAGAACAACTAAACACAGGCCATAAAAAAATCAAACAAAAATTGAGGCAGATTTCAGAAATATGAGAAAGGGTAATTGTACATTGGTCGGTCCTAGTACCACAACTAGATTGGCAGAAACACTAATAAATTGGTCGGTCCTAGTACCACAATTTTTTCATAGTTTCTCCACTATTTATTCCTCAAATTTTGACTGTTTTCCTAAAAGAATAAAGGTATACTACAAAATACTACAGTTTTCCAATATCCTCAATATTAGGTCCTGCAAAATTCAGAAACACTAATCAATTGAATGTTACATTATTTAAGTGTCACCAATCTATTATGGGATCATAAAAAGTCAAAAATATTGCCCGCATCACATCAACGGAAATTTATCAAGAGTTGATTGACTGAACCTTCTCACTCACCCTCTCACCCATCTTTAATCTCTCGCAATCTCTCTCGGTGTCACCCCCAAAGACATATTCCCTCTCTGGGTCTGCGCTTCACTGTCAAAAGGAATCATATTAACTGAAGAGGTCGAAGTTACGACAACCCCAAGTTTGTCATCTTCTTGTCTTCAGCTTTGAAGAGGTCGAAGTTACGACAACCCCAAGTTTGATTACTGAATCGCATAGAACAAAAGAGAAGGGGAGAGGGCTTACCTAAATATCAGCGGGAGGGGTGTGTTTTAAGAGAACAGAATAGAATAGGGAGATAGTAGAGTAGAGAGGCAGGAATTGAGCTTCTAAAAATTAAGAAGAATTGAGAGAGACTTGCTCGAGAAGCAAGAAGGAACAGAGCTTCTCGATCTCTAGTGAAGAGTGAAGAGGGTAGGGTTTGGGTAAAGCTTCATCCCGCTTAGTTTTATTTTTTCAAGTCCCTTACGTCTCTAAAAGTTCATCCCAAATCTCTATTAATTTTGCATCCCACTTTTTTCACTTTTAACCAGAATAAATTTTACTTGATTTTAAATCTCTTGTTATTTTGAGTTTTTAACGAGAGGCGACTGTGAAACTTGTATTTTAATCATGTGGAATGTCATATTTCTTGTAGTGCCTATGCTTGAGTTTAGTTGATTTTAATGCTTTATTTAAGTTAATTGCGGAATAATTAATTTTAGGGTTAGATTTAAATTCCATCTAGCCTTTTTGATGATTTGTGGGCAGTTTAATGCATAGGGTTTCTATGGTGTAGGGCTGTTTGCAAAGCTTGGTATTATTTGACAGTACAACAAGTCTTAGTTGTTATAGCTCTAGCCATACAATGCAAGCTCAGTGAGTGGTCTGGTGCGTGGCTAGCTAGTGTTGAGTTCGTTAAAGGAGGTAATCATTTGTGTTAGAATCCGTTATCCAGGTGTCGCAGCGCCTGCCACATGTGGTTCCCTCCTTTCTTGGAAGCTTGGCACGTGCCCTTGTGCTTAAGGGAAACCCTAGTTTTCATGGTTGCTATAAAAAATAAAATCTTTTATTTTTGGAGGGGATTGGAGATATTTCCAAGGAAAAACTGACAACTGCCTGGTGCAAAAGGTGAACCTATATAAAAAAGAAAGAAAAAGGATGACAGAAGAAGGAAGGAGGAAGAGGAAGAAGACAAGAACATGAATACTTAGTTTATTCTTAGTTTTTCTACTATCTTTTACTTCATTTCGTATGTTATACAATTTTACCCATTTCTATCTTTAATGCTGGAAACAATGGATTTGAGATATTGTGTTTTTGCTTTAGAGCTCAATATGAGCTAATCATTTTGAGGCTAGTATGGTAAACTGAACTTGAATTTTACTTTATCTTATTGATTGATGTTTTTATTGCTAAGCTCTTTTTAGCATTTCAGTTTATATGTATTGCATGTTTATTTATATTAGTGATTGACCATCTCTATTATAATACAAGTTAGATTAAGACTTGAAAGGGTTTAGTCTAATGGAATCTCTTAATCGATGCTTGAATGTTTAAGTTGGAAATGCATAAGCATAAATTCATGTAGACTTAGGCATTTTGTGAGTTGCATAGACATATAAACTTGTCTAGCAACCTTTTTAGCTGAAACTTAATTGATCAACGTAAGATGGTTAGGATGTACTTGATGATCTCACAAATGATAGTTTAGTGTGCTTGGGATCTTAGGTAATGTTGTTGAGACGCTGTAGCAATAAAAACTAGGTCAATATTGGTAAAGTAAATAAAAATGGATTTGACTATACTAGCCTCTCTTTCCTATTGATTATCTCATACATTTTAGTACCTTTCTTTGTTCAGTTATCAGTATACTTTAGTTTTTAATCCGTGCACTTTATATTTTAGGCTTAGTATAAATCATTCATCCATTTTGCTACAACATTTTCTTGCAAATTAAATCTGTGTTGGTCATTTAAACACTGTGTATTCCCTTTTCCATGTGAAGGTTGACACTCACTTACCACTGTATTACTTGTTGGTGACACATACATTTGCATAGAGCTATATCCACATACAACAATTTTTTGGCACCGATGCCGAGGAATAGAGATAGAATATATTTATTTAAGCCATATAGACTTTAATTTGTAAGTGATACTGAGTTTATTTTTCTGCTTGACTTACAGGAAAGCGAGCTCTATTATATGCGTAAACAGCAAGCGCTAGACTTCTATTTGATCCTAAAATAGATAGAACTTTAAGGCAAATCAGGAGAGAGCACAAGGGTGTGACTGCTACATTTGAGATGGTTGCACCTAGTGAAGAAAAAGTTGTTAATGAAAGGGTTCAGAAGGGTAATCAAGCAAATAACAATGGCAACAATGTTAAAGTGATAAAAGATGACAAGGAGAGGTCTATAAGGGACTATGCCATTTTGCAACCTCAAGTTATGAATCCATGCATTTTAAGGCCAGAGATCCAAGGTAACCAATTTGAATTGAAACCAACTATGTTTGAAATGTTGTAGGCAGTAGGCTAATTCAATGGATTACCATTTGAAGATCACCATCTTCATTTAAGGTTGTTCATAGAAGTGAGTGATGGATTCAAGATTCTAGGGGCCTCTGAAGATGCTTTGAGAATGAGATTGTTCCCATATTCATTGAAGGATAGTGCTAGAGCATGGCTCAACTCATTGCCCCGGGATTCAGTTAATAGCTTGAATGATTTGGCTAAGAAGTTCTTGATGAAGTACTTCCCTCCTACCAAAAATGCTAAAATAAGAAATGAAATAACCTTTTTCCACCAACTAGAGGACGAATCACTTTATGAAGCATGTGAGTGGTTTAAGGGTTTACTAAGGAAATGACCTCATCATGGCATACCTCACTGTATACAATTGGAAACTTTCTACAATGGCTTAAACTCTTACACAGTTTGCTTAACTAAAGAGGTTAAGCAAACGTACATAGTACAAACAGAATAAAGTTCAATACAGAAAATCCACTAAGTAACAGCTCCAATAGTAGTATCTCTAACATCAATAAACTTGTACATATAATTTTTGTTAATGGTAAACATATTTTATCAAATAAACATAGTTATTAAGGGGCATAACTTAGGTATACAAAAAAAGAAGACCTTAACAAGAACAGTCCAAACAACAAGGGCCCTTAGAAAATATATTGTCTATAATCCCTTAAGTAGCATGGAGTCTGAGATTAGCTTCTGAACTCTTAGTCCCTATGTCAATGGTTCTAACTAAAAGCCTTCAAAATAGAGGCTATTCCTTTCAAGCCACACAAAGTACACAAAAGAAGTGACACTAACTTCACAACAGTAGAGCAGCTAGTGAAAGAAAGTAATGTCACACAAGGCCAGCAATCTCCGTCTACTGCACAGAAGAAGTAGGAGAGGTAGCGAAAAGGGTCTAATGCACCACATTATCATTGGTTTGCCAATATATTCTTGAGGGTAATTCAGCATAAGAAGCTACATTTGAGGATGGAACCAGAGAATCAAAGCAGCTTGTACCGTTGCACATGGTCAACAAAATCAATGAAGGTTTACTAAGCACTTGAAATAGTAAACTCCACATTATGAGTTTGAGACTAGCACCATTTATTAAGTTCAAGGGACTGATGAAGTGTAATAAGATTTAATGAGTTTCTCAATTCAATTATAGCAGGGAATTGTCTATCTATCCAAATCTAGTAGCTAACTAGAATGATACTTCTGATCTTAGTTGCTGAAGGATGTCAGGGATCAGAAATAAAGCTTGTAGTAGCTTCATTACCAATCTTGGAGAAGCACTTACGAGCAAGGGAATCGCGTAGTAAAATAATTTAGTTCCTTAACATGTGGGATGTGCACCAGGCAATCCAAAGGGAGTCACTCGTTGTAGAGATGAGAAATCACACCCGCTTAGCCACCACTACCTTATTCCAAATTCTGAGGTCCCTAATACCGAAACCTTCATATTCAACAAGACACATACATTAATCCAAGCAAACTTGTCTGATATAATAACTAGCATAATTTGTAGAGCACCAAGATTCTTCAAAATTGAAGAAGATTTTTGGAAGCAGATAGAATTTCTTAGATGGAAGCCTATTATCTTCATCAGGATAGATGATCATCTTATATTTTCGGTGCCACCTACATTTCAACTTTGCTGATAACATTCGTGGCTCTTTCGAGGATATGCATCAAGCTCCTAATAAATTTTAAACAAACACATGTTGAAGAAGATAGTATGTGAGTGACATTTATGTCTCTCAATGATATCACGTGGAGCACACATAATTTACATCATGTGGAGCACACATAGTCCACTTTTTGCTATAAATCTCAACGAAAATTAGATTCATGTACATCAAAATAAAGCTCACGGTTTTTACTTTTAAAATTTAAAAAGTAACCATTTAAAATGAAAATTAGCGATTTTTTATATTTAATATTATTTTAACAATGAATTGTTAAAATGATCTTATCCTCAAAATAATTAGAAAACTAATGTAAAAGTGCCATGTAAGGGAAATCACCTCTTCAAGAGGCGATTTCTAGTCTTCCCATACCTGCGAGCGCAGAAAGATGTGCTTATATGGAGGGAGGGGCGAGGTTGTGTTTTGAAAGCTGTAAATGATTTTTTCCTCACACTCGATAATAAAGAGAATGAATATTACGATGTATGAATGATTTTTGCTTGGTTTGTATTGAATGAATTACCAGCCTCTATTTATAGGCATTCCCTTGATTTACATAATCTAATCAAATTTCTCTAAGAATGGGATTATCATCATATTCCTGGGATCACCCGAATATTCTTTTAGGATTGTTTTCATTAGCTTTAACTACCACATCAGCTCCAGTCATTAAATCAAATCAATGGTCTTGATTTAGCTTTTCCAGTTTTGTCGCGGTGGCAGTCCTCAAACCTTCTTTTAATTGGTCCTCATTTATACACGTGGCTAGATAGAGATTTTATGTCTGTCCATTTGACACTGTTACACTCAAGGAAATTTCATTCATTGAACTGTAATGATGATAATTTATTGAAGATTCGTGACATGATTCTCCAAGCAATTTCTCGATAGTTCGCCATCAACGATGAATTACTTTTTCTTCATTTATGGCTATTTCACCCTTGCCTTGCTTCGTCTGACACTTTGTCTCTCGTTCTCACTGACGTGTTTCTAAAAAATATACAACGCGGCTCCCCAGGTATTTCACTCGTCATTCATTACCATTATTCCATTTAACTACTACATCTTCCCATTTTCAGTTCCCTTTTATCGGGAATGTGCGGTGAGAATTTCAAATCTTTCATCTGAAACGGATGCCTTCCTTCCTTTCTAGCTATCATCTCCTCATTCGTTAGTTTCAATGATGGTTTGCCCCATCATGCTGTCAGCCTGTTAGTCACCCATGCTTGCCATCAAGTACCTACAAATGTCCCTTCGTTGCCCCATTTTAAAATTTATGAAGCGTTTCCTATTTCCTTTCACGTTTGTGATCTATTTAAGGCTCCCATTACTCCACATTTTCCTCACTTTCCATCCTCTTCTCCGTAAGTTCCTCTCAACTTCTTATTCTTCCTTCTCTTTGTTTCTTCTGGTTTTTGTGCTTTCAAGTACCATGGAAGACGATACTATATTTATGCCCACCGTCCCTTTAGTTAGGAGTCCAGATGAATTCGCACAATTTTTGGATCATTACAGAGACGCCTTTCCCTCCAGCGTTGTATGTGCCCTATGCGAGAGTACGACTACGAGAGTCCCGTGTAGAGTCCCTTATCAAATTACCGTGAGCTTGATGTGCATAGCTTTAGGCCTCAAGTTCCCTTTTCCTCCATTTCTACAGAAATTCTTTTACACTTTCAGCCTTGCCCCGTCTTAGTTCACCCCAAGCTCTTATAGGGTTCTTTTTGGCTTTGAGGCTATGAATATAAGATATAACTTAGGCCTAGGAGTAGACGAGCTCTGTTGCTGTTATATAGCTAAACACAGAAATGGGAGTTACTACCCTTCCCCACGCCCATCAGAAAAGAGAGGCCCATTGATCATAAAAATCCCAAAAGGGGACAAAGGCTGGGAACATGATACGCTGCTTGTGGGTAGAAATTGGAATGGCCGCTGGATAATTCTCAGAAACTAGGCAATTATTAGTAAGTCATCAGAGCTTCGGCTCCACTTTTACTTTTTTATTTCTTTCTTTGCTTTTCTCTTCATGTATTTTTTACTAACTTCTTTGTTTTTGCAGACAAGTGGGTTAACAAAAATCCTTTCTTGACAAAGGCCATTATTGAAAGAGTGGTTGCTACTTTTCGTTACCTGGAGAGGGCGTGGTACGAGCTTCTTGACTTGAGGAGAGAGATTAACGTTGCATTCGTCCCAGCTGGAGTTCCCGTTACTTCATCTGCTTAACCATATTCTCTCGAGCTCCCAAGATGTATCCCTATTCCATCTTTTTGTTTCATTTCTAACGATTTCACTTCAAATTCCTCTGGTTCCTATAATTCAAGGGAAGAGGAACGAGTAGAGGGCAGCTGAGAATGCTGAAATGGTGAAGCACCTCCGTAGCAACCTACTTGGCAATATTAACCACAGGAGAAATGTTCGTTCAAGAATGGACACTTCCAGTTTCTCCCAAGTTGCGCGTGTTTCTCCATCTTTTCATGTTCCTCGTACCAAGGATGAGGGCCCTTCGGAGCATTCAATGACTCCCCCACCATCTACGAAGCAAGAGCCCACTCCCACCGTCATTTCTGATCCCCAGGAGTGGACTGAAGAGATTTATCTTTGGAATTGGAAGAGGTATTCCAATGCTCCCCTATTCCCGTTGATGTCAATTTTCCAAATGATCCTCGATCCGCTCACATCGTGCTTCTGGGAATTCAGTCTGAAACTGACGCAGCTGTGACCCGGGGTGTTAGTGCGGCTAATGTCCTTTGTTCCTGAATCATGAATTGATGAGGGTATGTCTCTCTTTTCTTTCTATATTTTATCTTATCTGCATATTAACACTTCAAATTTTTTATGTTCGCCTTTCTTTTTCAGGTCACTCTTCACCATAATGCCCTTCAAAAGCATTATCTTTTATGTGAACACACCATGTTCACCATGAAGAAAGAGGTTGCTAAGTGCCATGGTGTTCTCGAGTGTCTCAAGGCTGAAAATGAGCATGTGAAGAGGAGTGAAGCTGACCTAAGATGTGGCCACGGTGACAAAGGAGCGCAGGAAGCTTAAAGAGTCTTTGAAGACTATGAAGGAGTCTTTGGTAGTAGCTGAATTAGCCAGAACCCAGGCAGAAGAAAAGGAGAGGGAAAATTTTCAAGCTTTGTTTGACGAAGTCGAACAAATGGTATATAGCTAAGGCTATAAAGATGGATCAGAAAACCTTTCCCCATGATGCCGCTCGTTGACATCTCTTCCACTCAGGCTGAGATGAATGCTTCCACTGAAGAAGTCACTATCAATGCTCATGAGCCCGTTGCTAAGAATAACAATGGTGATCCTGTTGGGGTTGTGGGAAACACCACTGCCGAAGTTGCTGTCGAAAAGGAGGTGGTGGTTCCTTAAGTTTCTTTTCCGTTTCCTCGTATCTTCTTCTGTACTATTTTTTCAGCTTTCCCTTTTTCTTAAACTTTTGTACTCTCGGCTTCAATCAATGAGAACTTATCTTTTGTTGATTCCCAAACTTTTTTGAATGCTGAAAGAATCTTACAACTATAAGAACTCGTAATAATTTAAGCTATAACTTATGAAATTAGTTTTGTAAAGGCTTAAAGAAAATTTTGCTAGTATTATCCGTTGTAGGATTTTCCAAGAAATCCTTGGAGCGTTTTCTCTCTTCATGATTTGTTCCCAAAGATAGAGTTTTGCTTTTTGGTCCTTTCTCAGGAAACGGGTATCCTTTGCGCTACCTTGAAACGAATTCGTTGTTAACTTCTGACCTTATTTTGTTTTAAAGAACATGCGCCCCCAATTTCCTTGAGAGTAAGACTTACGAATTGCCCGCTCCCAATGATAGGCCAATAGACCACCGACCCTTGTTTATTCTGTTCATTTTTTTAGAGATGGGACCCTTGTTTATTTTGTTCATTTCTGTAGAGAATGACTTATGGGTTGCCCGCTCTCAAAGACTTAGGCCAAAAGAACACCAACCCTTGTTTATTTTGTCCATTTTTTAGAGATAGACTTATGGGTTGCCTGCTCCTAAGGACTTGGGCCAAAAGACCGTCAGTCGTTGTTTGTTTTGTTCATTTTTTAGAGAAGGGCTGATAGATTGCCTGCTCCCAAGGACTTAGGCCAAAAAATCGCCGACCCTTTCTTGTTTTGTTGATTTCAGAGAAAATGACTTATGGGTTGCCCGCTCCCAAAGACTTGGGCCAAAAGACCGCCGACCCTTGTTTGTTTTATTCATTTATGAGAGATGAACTTATGGGTTGCCTAATCCTAAGGACTTAGGCCAATTCGGCACTGACCCTTTGTGTTTTGTTCATTTATGAGAGAATGACTTATGGGTTACGCGCTCCCAAGGACATGGGCCAAAAGCGCGCTGACCCTTGTTTGTTTTGTTCATTTCTGAGAGAAGGACTTATAGGTTGCCCACTCCTAATGAATTAGGCCAAAAGATCACCGACCCTTGTCTGTTTTGCTAAGGAAAAGATAGAGAGAGTTGACACTAAATATTTTATGTGGAAAACCCCAGCGGGAAAAATCCACAGAAAAAATATTCACTATAAAATGTTTATCATTTAAGAAAAGTATCTCTTTAGATGAACAACATTTCATGGTTTTTCCAATTCCTCCCCTTCTTCTAATGCCAAGTAATAGTATCCACTGCCACCAATTCTTTTGACAATGAATGGCCCTTCCCAGGTGGGCCAAATTTTCCTTCTGTTTGGGAGACATTTTTCAGAACTAGATCCCCTTTCTGAAATTCTCGTCTTCGAACTTTTCTTTTATAATTGTAATGGGCTATTTGGATTAGAGTCACTTGTCTTCTTTCCTCTAACTGATCAAAATTTTCCTTCAAAAGTTCTTCATTTTGTTGCTCATTTAGCTCTGCTTTTCATAGTCGGGCTTCCAATTTTAATTAGTATTATTGCTTTTGTCTTGTATGCCAAAGTGAAAAGTGTTTCACATGTTGCCTCCCTATGGGTGGTTCTGTACGCCTACATTATTGCTGGTAATTTCTCTACCCATTTTCCTTTACCTGATTCTAGTTATTTCTTCATGTTGTCAAGTATAACGCGGTTCGATCTTTCAGCTTGTTTGTTCCCTTGTGAGTAATATGGTATTGAGAACTAATTATAAAATTTTAGACCTTCACAGAAGGTTTTGCGCTATCTTCCCCGTGAACTAAAGTTTGTTGTCAGAAATGAGAATTCATAAAATTTCATATATGCATATTATTCTTCCATAAGAACCTTTTTCACTTCTTCTTCATGAATCCTTGCAAAAGCTTCAGCTTCGATCCACTTGGTAAAGTAATCTGTTACTACCAACAAAATACGTTTCTGATCTGGCACCATGGGAAATGGTCCAATAATGTTTAGTGCCCACTACATGAATGGCCACGAGCTTGCCACTGTGTTGAGTTTTTCGGGAGCCATCTTAGCTATGGTAGCAAAGTGTTGACACTTGTCATATTTTCTTACATATCGTTCAACGTCTTGGTGCATTTTGGGCTAGTAATACCCTTCGTTCAACACTTTATGAGCTAAGGATCTTCCCCCAGTATGATTTTTGCATATTCCTTCATGGATCTCGGCTAACACATATTGTGCTTCCTTTTCCCGTAAACACTTCAAATAAGGACCTGAAAAAGACCTTTTATACAATAATCCATTAATTAAGGAGTACATCACACTTTGTTGTTGGACTTTACTTGCATGACATTTATCGTTAGGTACACCCCGTCTTCTAAGTAATGAATTATATCACCTTGCCAGCTTGGTTCTCTCTCGACTTCTACATCTGCTACCTCATTCAACATGAATGAAATGCTTGACTTCTTGAGAAACTCTACTGGTACACTCCTTTTGTGCGAGATTTATAGCGATGACCCCAGGTTTGCTAAAGCGTCAGTGTGTCTGTTCTCCATTCTTGGGATCTAATGAATCTTGTAAATTTTCAACAGACTTAATAATTCTTTTGCCCGTTGCAAGTAACTTATCATTCTTTCGTCTTTCTTCGTGGATTCTCCAATAACCTATTTCACGATTAGCATTGAATCACTAAATATTTTCACGTTGACCTCCCATTAATCACTCATAAAGTCCTCTACGAAGTCAGCCAGAACTTGCACCTTAATCGTTGTTCTTGGCTCATAATGGATTTCGTATTGGCCAAGCTCTATTGCCCACTTCATCATTCTCCTGCTGACTTCAGGTGAGTGTAACAGACTCCTGATCGGCGAATCTATTAATGCTTTTATGCTATGTGCTTGGAAGTAAGGTCATAGCTAGGGATGAACACAGTTCGATTCAGTTAGTGGTCTAAAATCGACCGAATCGAAACATTTTGTTCGGCTATATGTCGAACTGAATCAAACCATGAAGGCTAGAAGAACTGAACCGTGAGTTTCGGTTCGGTTTGGTTCGTTGGCACCTATTTTTCATTTTTTTTCCCAATAAAAATTCAACCTAAGATAGTAAAATCTGGAACTTTCTCAACCTGAAATCAAAAAAATCAAAAAATACTATAAAAAAATCACCCTAAAACACAATTTAAAGGCAAAAGGATCAAGAAAAGTACTGTAAAAAAACATAATTTAAAGACATAAGGAAGAACAACTGCTCGTGCCAAAATTACCGGAGAAATTTTGATTTTTCCTCAAAGGGAATGGAGCCTAACAAGTACTATTTGAATATAAATAAAAAAATAAAAACTAAAAATCTAAACAAGAAATCATCTCATTAAGCTAGACTAGCTTCCTTCTCTGTTACCGTCGAAACATCTTCAGAAGAGAAAAAATAAGGAAAATGAAAAGAAGCTCACCAAGCGGATTCGATAGCGATGTGTGGTCCTCAAAGAAATCAAGAAGTTCACTTTCCCACATGCTGAAAACCCCACCGAATTCACCTCATTCTTCCCCATCTTCAACATTTTCCAACTTCATCCACTTGTCTTGCGTCCGCATCGCCATTGTCGAGCACAACATATCGAAATCCAGCACATCCATGTCCCCTCAAACCGTATCTTCTTATTATTCTTATTCTTTCCCTTCACCTCACTTTCCAATTACCCTCTCTTGCTTCTCCAAATCCGCCATTAAAATACCTTAACCACTGGCACCACCACCACACAACCACCCCAAGCCCAATGCAACGAAAATGCTAGGTTTCTCTTTCCTTTCTCTTCTTTTCCTTTCTCTTCTTTCTAATGCATATCCGCTTCACTTTATTGCAAAGGCGAAGGGCCAAATGCAACGAGCCAAATATTATAGAGGAGAACTGGAGGAGAAGGGAGAAGCGTCATCTATTCACGATTAGGGGCAAGGTTGTATGAAAAAATGGAAGGGATATGAAAATGAAACACTGCCCTTAAAATTTTTTGCTTATATATTGAGGGTTTTGATCAAACGACGTCATATAGAATGTAGTAGTTCAGAAATATACATGGGTTATAATACGACATCGTTTCACATTACAAGTTTCGGCTCAATTAGGTTCAAAAGCTGAAAACTAAACTGAACCGAACCGCAGGGAACTAAAGAACCGGCCGAACCGATCATATTTTGTTTGGTTCGGTTTGGGACAATTTTAAACACCCCTAGTCTTAGCTTCCTCGCAACAGTCAAACCAGCCAACGTCAATTTCTCCATTATCTTTTATAGGGTTTCAGCCGCCACTAGACTTTTGCTTGCGAAAATAGGTCTCTGTTTCCTTTCTTCCTCTCTAATAAGAATGACACGGAGAGCTATTTATGACACAGCTGCATACAGGACTAGTTGTTCGCCAAGCATTGGTTTTCATATTCCTTGATTTTGTTTAGGGCCTCTTCACATTCTTCATCCCAGCCGTCAACAAAATTTTTTCTTAACTTTAAAAAGAAACTTATCCATTGACCTTGAGAGGAATCTATTTAGAGATGCCAATCTCCCTGTCATGCCTTGTATCTGTTGGGAATAATGCCTTCAAAGCATGTGTTTAGACATTTTTAATATGAAATAAATGAAATTACATGTTTCTTATAATTGTTCTTTTGAACTATTCTTGAATAATTTATATATAAATATATGAAAAATTCATATTTATTAATGAGACTATGATCTTGTATAAGTACGAGAGAATTAAGATCATAAATAATGAATAAAATAGTCCACAACAATTTAAAGTATAGAATCTTTAATGAATGATTACTAGTACGGTTCGCTAAGCATTTAAAATGCATGTGATCTAGATCTGGTTCAGTGATATGGATAGACATTTTAGTAAATGTACTTTGTATAATTAGATTAAATAAAACATGATCGATGTAGATTAATATCTTTATAAACGTACAGTTTATCATAAAAATTTAATACACATCAATCTGATGATCATATGTAGATCATCTAAATCCTGAGTAGTCATAAATTTCTATACATGTCTACTGGATCTTTTGATTCACTCATTATAATTTGTTTGTTAAACAAACTAGTGACTTTTGTTTCGAGATTCAGTGATATGGATGGCTGGAAACATGATCTTATAAGTTTTAGAATCCAAGCTTTCCTAAGGGATCGTATATTGATTCTATTAAGTATTAATTCTGAAACTGAATGGTTATTGAGCTCAAATTTATAATACGATTATAAATTGACCATTCACTAGTGAATTAATGGTACTTAAAGATCAATAGGTAATTAGAAGGGTAAAATGGTAATTTTTACCAGCTCTAATTTACGAACCAGTAATTGGAGGATAGAACTAAATGAAGTTATTATATCAATGGACTACACGAGATTACTATATAAATATATAATGTAATTACTAAGAGTGTAATTTCATATTTTTAGTGGAATAATGATGGAATTAATAAATAAGATTATTTAATTAAAGAGTTTAATTAATAATATGATTTATTGGATCTTAGAATTATGGGTCCATGGTCCACGAGTCACCTCTGTACTACGCAGTCTAGAGTGTGAATATTTGAGGACATAAGAAAAGGACTAGCTTACATACGAAATTAAATTTCTAGGGTAAGTATAAATTTATGAGATAATTATGTGATATTAATTAACTAAGAATTGTTTAATAATATTATTTATTGTAATTTTAAGAAATTACAAATAAATAATAATATCAATTAATTTAAAAATGATCAATTAGTGACAAAATATTTGATTTTTGAAAATAAATATATTAAATCATTATGAGATAAAGATTTGATTTGGTTTAACTAATCTGTTAATTAACAAATAAGATAATTGATTGGGAGATCAGATAAGGTAATTTTGAATTAACTGATATCTAAATATTCATCTGATTAATATAAATAATAAATTATAAGATAATTACCATGTGACATATTAGACAGTCACATGTTAGTCTGTAATTTTTGAATCAGACTTGACAGGAGTTATTGTAGTGCCACGTGGCACTACAGTAACACGCGACACACTGTAGTGCCACGTGACACTACAATGGTGCCGTGAATCAGTAGTGTTGTGAGGTACTCTGATCCACACGGCACATCAGACTGCCATGTGGCACTACTGTGTTGCACCAATTGCAGTGTGTCCCACTGCAGTGGCACATTAAATAAATAAATTATTATTTACATCCAAAATCGAAGGAGCATTTAACCTAGAAGATACATATTGATAATATCCTATTGGCCTCCGAGTGCAATCACAGGTTATCCTAAGCTAAGTGAACAATCCGATCGATTAATTGTTAATCAAAGTTTTATGAGTTCTATGATACTCTCTCAGAGTTCTGTCTCAAATAGCCATTCTTCAAAATCTCTAGATCTCATGTGTTGAGTACATCTAGAGACAGAAAATTATCTTTGTTATATTCTACGTGCCCAAACATGTTCTAGTGTGCTTGAGGATTGATTCGGAAGATTTTGGTGTGGATCTCGCTGTCCATCATTCGTGGAATCTCATGTTCATTGTCGGCAAGGACACTTGATAGACTATAAGAGGTATTATTCATATCTTTTTATGTCCTTATATTTAATGTATAGATATATAATGGATCCTATCGAAAAAAGTATTTTAGAATCTGCGACGATGTGATTGTTCATCATTTTATAAATAAATTTAATTTAAAAAAATACCACGCCTTCCACCGCGTGACGTCGTGGATTCCAACAATTGGTATCGAGCGGTCTTTATATATGTATACATTAAATGTTGTGTGGGTTTCTTGTATTATTCATTATATATGTTGATATGTATAAATCAATGGATGGTTATATTTTTTGAGTGCATGCATGATGATGAATAATTAATTGTATGGTGACTTTTGGGTTAAGCTTTGTTCTTTACTTTTCTTTAGATCTTGTGTAACCCGATTGGGGCGTAGGAATTTTTGTAACGTTATTTTGAATTTCATGATGTAATTATTTCAATCGTGAGAGAAGACGAAGAACACCCGAGATGGATGCGGAGAAGAGAAGGAGTGGAACTCCTTGTAGGAGTTTCATCATCGGCGAAGACGCCGTTAATGGCGTCGTTAGTGACAACTCCGGCAATGGCGACGAAGTCGGAAGAGCCGCCGGCAGTGGCGTCGGCAGTGGTCGGGCAACTGCCGATGATGGTGGGAGTGTCACACTGCCATTGTCGACGGCAGACCCTGACTATCGGGGTATAGGGTCGATGTCCTAATACCGTATTACCCTATCCCCGCGATAATTCGTGAAAACCCTAATCCTATCCTTTATTTTTGAAATTTGAATTTTGAAATTTTAAACTTGAATTTGAATTTTGGATTTATTTTAAAAAAATAACTAAAAATTAAATATTTAATTGATTGATTGAGTTTGACCCAAATTTGACTTGTCAATTAGATTGATAAATCAAATTCAATTAACTAAAAGGATATGAATTATTTAATTAGGAAAATAGTTTTCTTTAATTCAAAGAGTTTTGATTAAAGCTTAAAGATTATAAAGATATACTTCTGGTGGAGAATGAGCTATTTTGGAAATATGTATTCTTGTAGTCCTCTTTAGAATGATTTCTATTTTTTAAATGTTGTAATTTAAGATTACCCAATAGTCACTTAGTTCATCATTCATTCATTTATTCATTTATTGTATTTGTTTAGATAAATGATTATTAATTTGATTGATAACATGACCATGCATTAGTCGATCACATGCCATATATGAAACCCCACACAATTTATTTAATCATGCATCTTATTGGTAGAAACATGATTAAAAATTATTTTGAAAAATAAATTACATGTAAAATGCTAAGTTTAATTAGTTAAACTTGGTAATTACACCACTCTAAAGGCATTACTAACCTTTAGGATAAGCGATTTTTTATTAAAGTTTGATAAATGTAATTAATTAGTTATTCTAAATTCACCTAATTTTGATTTAGGCTCTTTAGAAGGTTAAATGTACTTAGACCAATTAGATCAGTTTAATCATTAATTTTACATTTATAGGGTTATTTTAACTAGTAATTAATTTGAAATTAATTGATTAGTTAAAATAGAAACACATTAACTATAAAATAGTGAGTGGGAGAAGGTTGACATGTCAATGTAACTTATGGTCTCCATTATTAGTACAACGCCATGAGATATAGTGAGAGTCTCGAGATGGCTTTGTTTTCATCCCCCTAAGGAAGGTTTCGCGCTGTATCAATATCAAGGTTGAACTTCTTAAGAATATAGGACTAAGTGATGTAGTTTAGACTTGACCGACTCTAAGGCGCCGTATTCTAAATCAAATCATAGAATCTGAAATAATGAGTTACACTCACAAAATCACAATTAAGTTTTGAGTGGATAATTATGAATTGACCAAATAAGCGACACCTTATTATTTAAAAGGAAAATATTAGATATTTTAAGTTTTAATAAATAAGGATGAGAATGTCTCATAGACAATTTAAAATTAATCTGACCGACCCTAAGGCAACACATTAATTGTTAGGTTGTCATATCATGAATTAGTAATTGTTAAGTTTATGTGTTTGATATGTTGCATGCATGCATCACCTTTACTTTATGAATTTCTTGATATTTATTTCAATTATATTGAATTATGTATGTTCTACTTTTCAGTTATTAATATGTCTATCATGGGCAACCCTATTACTGTTTTTCTCGTGCTTGAAAAACTTAAAGGTGATAACTTCATAAGATGAAAGTCAAATTTAAATTTGATGCTAATATATGAGAACTACAAATTTGTTCTTACTAAAGAATGTCTTGAGGAGCTCGCTGCCAATGACCCTAAGAATGTTTTGTCTAACAACAAAGCTAAGTGCTACATACAAATGTTTTGTCTAACAACAAAGCTAAGTGCTACATACTTGTGAGTATGAATAATATTCTGAGAACCAAGCATGAAAACATGGAAACAGCCTACGAGATTATGGAATCTCTATAAGCGATATTTGGGCAACAATCTGATCAAAGTCATCATGAAGCTGCTAGGAATTACATGACAACTAAGATGAAGAGAGGTACTTATGTGCGTGAACATGTTTTGAACACGATCAACATAATTCATGAGGCAGAAGTACATAGGGTTACCATTGATGAGCGAATTCAAGTTAGCATTATACTTGTATCACTCACACCTACTTTTTCTAAGTTCACCACTAACTATGTTATTAACAAGTTGAAATTCAACATGACTCAATTGTTGAATGAACTGCAGACTTTTCAGTCACTCAATAAGAGTATGACCAAAGAGTGTGAGACAAATTTACTGAGCGAAAGCCTTCTTCCAATGTTGTTAAGAACGACAAAAAAAAAGAAGAACAATGGTAATGACAAGTGTAAGAATAAAAGAGGAAAGAAATCCAAAAAGTAACCCAAGGTCAAGAAGAACAAAGATGACGCCAAACCCAAGGGAAAGTGTTTTCATTGTGGAGTTGAAGGTCATTGGAAGAGAAACTGTAGCAAGTATCTCTCCGAGCTAAAAAATGAAGGTAAGTGTGATTTGTCATCCTGGATATTGGATTCAGGAACCACTAGTCATGTATGTTCTTCTTTGCATATGCTTGATTCTTCAAGAGATATTGTTGATGATGAGGTGATAATAAGAGTTGATAGTGGTGCGCTCGTATCAGAAAAAAAGTATTGGGGACAGTCCGCTTGAGTTTGGAAATAATTTTCTTGGTTTGAACAATGTTTATTTTATTCCTGGATTTTTGAGAAATTTGATTTTTTTATTATTGTTGCATGAACAATATTTTGATATTTATTTTAATAATAATCAGTTTATTATTTCTAAGAATGAATTCAATATTTTTCATGCAAAAGTTTTGAACAGACTGTACATGTTTAAACTGAGTAAACGTGCATTAAATAATTCAGAATTGTTTAAAGTAGCAACTCCTAAAAGTAAAAAATGACGAAGAGTTTTTCATGATGATGACACATATCTATGTCATCTTAGTTTGAGACATATTAATCTAGATATATTAAACCAGTTAATAAAGCATTGTGCTTTAAGAGAACTAAAAGTTGGGACACTTCTAGTTTGTGAATCTTGTTTAGAGGGTAAAATGACCAAGAGACCTTTCACTGGAAATGACTAAAAAGTTAAAGAACCACTTGAGCTAGTACATAGTGATGTATGTGGCCCGATCAATGTACAAGCTAGAGATGGGTATGAGCATTTTGTCATATTTATTGCAAATTATTCTAGATATGATTATACTTACCTAATGCATAGAAAGTCTGAAACTTTTGAAAAGTTTAAAAACTTCAAAGCTAAAGCTGAAAAGCAATTAGGTAATTTTTTTAAAATACTTTGATCAGATCATGGTGGTGAATACTTGGATTAAGAATTCAAGGATTACCTACTGGAGTATGGCATTCAATCACAACTCACAGCACCTAGAATGCCATAGCAAAATGATGTTTCAAAAAGGAGAAACCGAACCCTATTGGATATGGTTAGGTCAATGCTAAGCTACTCATCACGACCCCTGACATTTTAGGTATATGCACTTCAGACGACAACCTACATTTTCAATGTAATGCCTTCTAAGTATGTAAGCAAGACACTTTTAGAGTTATGGAATGACTCCAAACCTAGTTTGTGTCAATTCCGTATATGAGGGTGTCCAACTCACATTCTTAGAGCCAAGATGGAAAGTTAGACTCAATGTCTGAAGTGTGCATTTTTATTGGCTGTGCAACGCCATAGTGGGAGGGTTGTAAGACAACCTATTCGCTAGGAACTAGAGACACATGTCCTAGTGTCATACACTGATATGGATGATCCATTAACCTTTAAAGAGTCAATGAAGATCCTGAAAATGGGGGAAATGGCAAGATGTCATGAACCAAGAAATTGAATCGATGTATTCCAATTATGTCTGGGAATTTGTAGATCCACTTGAAGATGGAAGACCCATTAGATGTAAATAGATCTTCAAGAAGAAAAGTGGTGCAGATGGAAAAGTAGAGACTTTCAAGGCACGGCTGGTAGCCAAAGGCTATACACAAAGGGAATGAGTCGATTATGAAAAGACATTCTCTCCCGTTGCCATGCTAAAATCTATTCGCATCCTTTTATCCATAACAGCTAGTTTAGACTTTGAAATATGGAAAATGGATGTCAAGATAACTTTTCTGAATAGCTTTCTTGAAGAAAGCATCTATATGATGCAACCAGAAGGGTTCGTGAAAAAATGGCAAGATCAGAAAGTATACAAGTTGCTTAAATCCATTTATGGATTAAAGCGAGCATCAAGATCTTGAAATCTTACCCTTGATGAAATTATTAAATCATATGGTTTCGAGCAAAATGTTGACAAAGATTGTTTTTGCAAATACATCAAAGATAAGATAGTGATTTTATTAGTTCTTTATGTAGCCGATATTCTACTAATTGGGAATGATGTAAAAACTTTGTCGAAAGTAAAAAAGTGGTTAGTTGAGAAATTCCAAATGAAATATTTGAGTGAGTCGAGCTATAATCTATGCATCAAAATCCTAAGGGATAAAAAGAACAAGCTCCTGTCACTTTCTCAAGTTTCTTGTATTGATAAGGTGCTGGAGAGATTCTCTATGAAAAATTTCAAGAAATGTCAACTACCGACTATACATGAAATTTTCTTTTCCAAAGAGAAGTGTCCTAAGACACCTCAGGAGGAAGAGGATATGAGAAAGGTTATTAGTTGTTGGTAGTCTAATATATACAACATTGTGTACGAGACCATACATATGTTATGTAGTAGGAATTGCCAGTCGGTAACAATCAAATCCTAGTTTAGAACATTGGATTGCAGTAAAGCATATTCTCAAGTATCTTCATAGAAAGAGAAATTATATGCTTGTTTATTCAGGTGAAGACTTGAATCTAACTGGATATACTGATTCTGATTTCAATCAGATATGGATAGTCGAAAGTCTATGTCTGGATCATACACCGAGGATATATGACTGTTATGAAGGTAACATCAGATTATAACCTGGCTTATCCTTTTACTAAGACACTTACTGCGAAGTCATTTGAGTGTCAAGTGCAAAGTATGGGGTTGGGAGAGATGCCACATTTGTTTTAGAGCAAGTGGGAGATTGTTGGGCATAGTGCCCTCAAAGCATGTGTTTAGACATTTTTAATATGAAATTATGTTTTTCTTATAATTATTTTTTTGAATTATTGTTGTATAATTTATATATACATATATTAAAATTTCATATTCATTAATGAGACTATGATCTTGTATAAGTACGAGAAAATTAAGATCATAGATAATGAATAAAATAGTTCACAACAAATTAAAGTATGGAAACTTTAATGAATAATTGTTAGTAAGATTGGCTAAGCATTTTGAATACATGTGATCTAGATCCGGATCATTGATGTGGATAGATATTTTAGTGAAGGTACTTTATATAATTAGATTATATAGGACAGACTCGATGACTCACTGTTTATCATAAAGATTTAATACACTTCATTATGATGATCATATGTAGATCACTCTAAATTCTGAGTATTCGTGAACTCTTATACATCTTTACTGGATCTTTTGATTCACTCGTGAAAGCTTATTTATAAAACAGACTAGTAAGTTTTGTTTTGGAGATTCATTGATATGGTTGGCTGGGAACAAGATCTTATAAGATTTGGAATCCAAGTTTTCCTAACGGATTGTATATTGGTTCTCTTAACTATTAATTCTGGAACTGAATGGTTATTGAGCTCAAATTTATAATACAATTATAAATTGACCATTCACTAGTGAATTAATGGTACTTAAGGATCAAAAGGTCATGAGAAGGGTAAAATGGTAATTTTAACCAGTTTTAATTTATGAACCAATAATTGGAGGACGAAACGAAATGAAGTGATTATATAAATGGACTACACGAGATTACTCTGTAAATATATATTGTAATTATTAAGAGAGTAATTCCATATTTATAGTGAAATTAATAAACGAGATTATTTAATTAAAGAGTTTAATTAATAATCTAGTTTATTGGAGCTTAGAATTATGGGTCCATGATCCCTGAATGACTTCTATACTATACAGTCCAGGGTGTTTATGTCCTGTGACATGAGAAAAGGACTAGCTTGCAGAAGGAAATTAAATTTTTAGGGCAAGTATATAATTATGAGATAATTATATGATATTTATGAATTAAGAATTAATTAATAAAATTATTTATTTTAATTTTTGGAAGTTACAAATAAATAATTATATTGATTAATTTAATGTTGATCGATTAGTAAGACAAAATATTTAATTTATGGAATTAAATAATATTAAATCATTATGAGATAATGATTGATTTACTTTATCTAATATGTTAATAAACATATAAGATAATTGTTTGGGAGATCAGATAAGTTAATTTTACATTAACTGATCTATAGATATTTATCTCATTAATATAAATAATAAATTATAGGATAATTGTTACGTGGCATATTAGACTTTCACATGTCAGTCTTTGTTTTTTGAATCAGAGATTGACATAGGTTACTGTAGATCATGTGGCACTGCAGTGTTGCACCAATTGCAGTGTGTCCCACTGCAATGACATATTAAATAAATAATTTATTATTTACATCCAAAATCAAAGGAGCCTTTAACCTAGAAGATACATATTGATAATGTTATATTGGCATCCGAGTGCAATAGTGCAATCACTAGTTATCCTAAGCTAAGTGAACAATCTGATCAATTAATTGTTAATCGAAGCTGTATGTCTATTATCTTCTCTCAGAATTCTGTCTCAAATTGTCCTTCTCCAAAATCTCTAGATTTCACGTGTTGAGTACATCTAGAGATAAAAAAATGTCTTTGTTATATACTACGTTCTCACACATCTTAGTATGCTTGAGGATTAGCTTGGAAGATTTTAGTGTGGATCTCGCTGTCCGTCGTTTATGGAATCTCCTGTTCATTGTTGGCAATGAGCTTGATAAACTACAAGAGTTATTATTCATGTATTTGTATGTCTTTAGATTTAGTGTATAGATATATAATGGATCCGATCCGAAAAAGTGTTTTTCAATTAAAAAGTTTTCATCTTTGGAATCTGTGACGATGCAATTATTTATCGTTTTATAAATAAATTCAATTTAAAAAAAATACCACGCCTTTCGCCACGCGACGCTGCGAATTCTAATCGTATCTCCTTTCAATTTTGGGGGGACTTCATCTCCATGATGGCCTTTACCCGATCCGAGTTAACCTCAATTCCCCGTTGCGTGACTAGATGACCCAAGAATTTTTTCGCTGCTACGCCGAAAGTGCACTTCTCCATATTCAACTTGATGGAACTTTCTCTTAAGATTGAGAAGACCTAATCAAGAACCCTGGTGTCGTCTTCCCATTTACAACTCTTCACCAGCATGTCATCTATGTAAACTTCCATGGTTGTTTCAATCTGTTCGTGGGAAATCTTGTTTACAAGTCTTTAATAAGTTGCACTTGCATTTTTTAATCCAAATGGCATCTCTTTATAACATAAAGTACCATGTTCAATTATAAATGAGGTTTTTTCCTAATCAGGTTGAAACATTTTCACCTGGTTATATCCGGAGAAGGCATCCATGAAACTGGCGAGCTCGTGTCCTGATGTTTCATCCAACATTTGATCTATTCTCGACAACGGGTATTCGTCTTGCGGGCAGACTTTATTAATACCAGTGTAGTCTACACAGATCCTCCATTTCATGTTCTTCTTTTTTACCATAACTACATTGGCGGCCCATTCTGGATAACATATTATTTTCAACAGCTTCTCCACTTCTTCTTTGATCGACATGTTTCATTCTGGAGTGAAACTCCTCTTCCATTGCTTTACTGGTTTGATAGCGAGATTTGTACTCAATTTATAACATATTATTTTCTCATGAATACATGCCATCTCTTGTGTCGTAGTCGCGGAGATGTCTTTGTTCCTTCGCAATAAATTTGTCAATCTTTCCTTTTCTAATTGGTTAAGGTAGGCCCCGATGTTGGTTGTCTTCTAAGATTCCTCATCTAGGTAGACAAGTTCAGTCTCTTCTCATGCCTCATACCTCAGGTCCACCTACCCATCTTCCTATGATTGTTATTACTCCGTAGTCCCTGCCCGCTCTCCTGCTTTCTTTTATGTTTTCATTTTTCTAGCCGATTCCAGTGCGGTTATAGCTCAAATATGGGCAGCAGCTTGATCTCCCTTTATGGTTTTGATTCCCTCTGGAGACGGATACTTTAACACTTGGTAAAAGGTAGATGTCACAGCTTTCATCTTGTTCAGCCAGGTCCTTCCCAGGATGGCATTGTACGAGGATGAGGTGTCTAATATGACAAACTCTGTAAGATGATTAAAGGGTGTTGCCTTCACAGGAAGAACAATAACTCCTTCAGAATAACTGACATCCCCATTGAAGCCTATCAACGGCTACAACCGTCCCTGCAATTGTTGATGTCCCATAGACATTTGTTCAAGTGTGGAGCGGTGTAAAATGTTAACAGCGCTCCCGTCGTCAATTAATACTCTCCTCAATAAACAGTTGCCAACTTGTATCAAAATGACCAAGGCGTCATTATGTCATTCCTCATGTTCCAAATCCAAGTCAATGAATATCAATAGAAGATTCCTGTTGTCACTCGAAGAGCTTCCTTTCTCCCAGTGCTCCTTCAACATGGGCTTCTTATAGTATAACTTCCTCTCCTCTTAGAAGTTCCTTCTCACTCAGTCAATGCGATGATTGTATTAACAATCCGGAGAGATTGCTTCACGTTATCACGTTCCCCTTCATCACAGACTTCTTTCTCAATTTCTCATTTCTGCTCTTCTTTCTTCACATATTGTTGAAGACGCTCGTCCTTAACTAGCTCTTCAATGTAATCTATGAGTTGATAAAAATCCTTCGTATAATGTATGTTAGTCCTATGATAAAAGCAATACTTGTCTTTATCTTTATAGTGTAGTTCCTTAGTGAGCGAGGCCGGCCTTTTCAACCAAGGTTTATCCTTGATCATCTAAAAAATCTAATTTATTGACATCATGAGAGGTGTATAGACATTATCTCTATGATGGTCCTCGTCAGCATGCCTCCTTCAGCGTTTAGACCTATCCCGCTTGCTTTCGCCCTGATCATTATCTCTTTCTGTTCTCTGTGTCCTCTTCTTGTCAGATCTAGAACTCTGTTCTCCTTTCGCGACTCCTCATTCCCTCGTTCTGCTAGCTTCAACAAGCTTTTCTTTTCTTTTCTTTTTCATGTGTGATGTAGGTGTGAGTCATTGAAACATCTCATCGATAGTCAATGGTTTCACCTTTGATAAATCTTCAAAGATGGGTGAGTTTGGATCCAACCCTCATCTGAAAGCCACCCTAGCTACTCGGTCATCATAATTCTTCACCTTGGTCATCTTTTCCTTGAATCTAAGAGTATATTCCCGCAAGGATTCTCTCTTTTTGGTGGAGATAGTCAGGAGGTACTTTGTGTCCTCCATTACTGCACAGTAGGTAAAGTATTGCTTTAAAAAGACAAAAGATGTGACAATAAAGTTCATATTTGAGTGTGCGGGAAGAGAACGATACCATTTCAAAACGGTCCCGTCTAGATTGCTCGAAAACATTTTGCACATTAGTCTGTCCTCGTGCTGATGCAACACCATCACTTATTTGAATCGTCTGAGATGGTCCACCGGATCAGACTTCCCTTTGTAACATTTAAATTTAGGTGCAAAATTTTTCTTAGTATTGGTGAATTCAGGTGAGCGATTCGAGATCGGTTTTTCCCATACTTCCCAGATTTCTCATCTCCATCATTTTTCTCTCCAGCATCTCCTCCAACCCTTCTTCCATTATGACTTTTGACAGAGGAGCTTCTCCTGCTGTCTCTTTTATATGGAGTTGGGATTGGATTTTCCCTTCTTCATACTACACGTTCCTTTTATTCTTGTTATCATCTCGTATAGCATCTTGTCCACCTTCTTCTGAATGGTTTTCTCATTCTTCATTATTGGTTTGCTAGCTAACCTCTACATGTGTTTGTGCTGATTCCTATTATAATGCATTTATCTGATCTTGCAACACTTGCCATGCATTACCCAGTGTTTCAGTATTTCATTGCTCCATCTCTTGCATCCCAGTCAGGATAGTCTGGAGAATCTCGATTGGTGGAATGGGTTGATCGACGTGATCCCCTCACTCCCAATTCTGTTTCCCTCATTGAGGGCAACGTTCGATCTGGTTCTAGGCATTGTTGTATTTTTTAAAGAGTTTCTCTCGAGACTTTCTCTTCACTCTCAATGGAAGCACCAAAATGTAAATGATTTTTTCCTCACACCAGAAAATAATGAGAAAAGAGAATGACTATGACGATGGTATAAATGATTTTTGCTTGGTTTGAATTGAATGAATTATGTTTACAGTCAGTCTCTATTTATAGGCATTCTGTTGATTTACAGAATCTAATGAAATTCCTCTAAGAACGGGATTATCATCACATTCTTGGGATCACCCAAATATTCTCATAGGATTGTGTGCATTATCTTTAACTACCAAATCAACGGTCTTGATTTAACTTTTCTTGTTTTGCCAGGCAATCCTTGTACTTTCTTCTGATTGCTCCTCCTTTATATACGTGACTAGATAGAGATTTTATGCATGTTCAAAACCCAAGGTCTGTATAAGCACACCTCATGCTTTCAAAACACGAGGTCAATAGAGGTCTCATTTAAAAACCTCGTGTTTAGAAAACAAGAGGTGAGTACATGTGGACCTCATGTTTTTCAAACACGAGGTCTTAAGGGATCTTAGGACCTCCTACGAGGTCTTTAAGAGGTCATAAAACTTTTTATGTCAAAGAGGTCTGCAACTTATTGTCACCTTAGTCAGACCTTTTTATGTCAAAAGGTCTGACAATTCAATTGATGGGATGGGGTGAGAACTCGCCTCTTTAAAATGTGAGTTCTACTTGACCTTCCCTCTTTATTGCCATGGATTTTTTTAATTTAAAACAAAAAAAAACTAAACTTGCCTCTTAAGGAGGCGAGTTCAACTGCTTGTGTTCTTTATACCCATTTCTTCTTTCATTTTTGTCTCATTACAACTCTATCTCTTCCCTGAATTCTCTCTTCCCTCCACAACCATTCCCACACCTCAGCCTAGCTTCTATCATCGTCGGTCATCTACCACCATCTCAGCCGCTGAGTTCTTGCCTTCCTAGTACATTAGATATAAACATTGTTTGAAACTCTTAGTATTTATGTGTTTTGATTCAAATTTCCTTTAAGTTTTTGTTTGTTGTTACTGAAAGTTTTTGGAAATATTTATGATGTTGTTAGTAAAACATACTTTATTAGTGATAGAGTGGCTACTAAGGTTTGGTTCTACAATATTTAAACAAATTTCTTTCAACAATAAAAAATGTTTATGCTATTTGTATTTTCGTTTATGTAGCTATTCAATTTGGAGGAAAATTCTGTTGGCTTGTAAGTTGAAGAATGAAGGACAGAAATATGTTAGCATTATTGTATATGGACGGTCAAATAGTTTACGGTTCAAATGGGGCCAGTTATGATCATAATTCTATCAAGGGAACTAATGTGTAGAGTGGAATGAACTTCGTCCAATTACATGATATCATATACGATGCCTTGTCAATTGACCGTACCCTTATAAAGCTCAACATAAATTCTCGCGTACCATTTAATCTTGGTGTTGGGTTGTGCAACTATATAACTTTACCAATACAAGATGATGGGGATGTTCGTAATATGTTTACTTGTATCTTACAATTCCCGTCACTTAGCTTTATTGAATTGTATCTTGAGACAAAATCACACCCACACATATCGCTTCCAAGACATGTGGATTCAATGGAGTTTAGAGATATTAGTCCTAGCACATTTGTTACATGACATGCCAAACACAACGTTTGATAGTGCTCACATTTCCTCATTCATGTGATAATGTTCTAGCCATAACCCTTAGATGATGATGTATCTAGTCCTAGATTCAATGGCCAAGTATTTGAGATCTTGGCCCCTTATGATGAAGAAGTTGAAATAAATTGTGGTGTTGAGGATATTGCCGTTGAGGAGGAATTGTTGGTGGAGCAAATGCATTCTCAACGTATATATGAAGTCTCATTTCTAATGTTTACACAGTTAGATTGGATGTCATGAATTTTATGTCAGATCAGATACTTCTACCGCGTAGTGGAATATGGAATGAATCTGATGAATTGTATAAATGACTGCATTTTTTAGAATAAGGCACACCTTTATATGTTGTGAAATGATATTCAATCATTCGACATCAACAGTTTGTTGTTTGTCAGACTTTGCCTCGTTTATGGGTGGTGAAATGCAAGAAATGGGAAGATGGTTGCAGCTGAAGAATTAATGCAAGTCTTCGTAAAACACATAATTTATTTGAAATAACACAATATACTGGTCCTCATTCATGCATATACCCCCGAGTGTCACAGGATCACAGGTAGTTAAACTCGAACTTGATTGTACTAAAATTATAGAATGTGAATAAAAGAGATCCTACTATATCTTTTGTTGTATTGCATCAGATGGTGATGGATACATTTGGTTATAATGTGCATTATATGATGGTATAGGAAGCAAGACGAAAAGCACTTGTAAATGTGTTGGTGATTGGGATGAATCATACCAATTGCTTTCAAAATGGATGAACATTCTTGTCCAAACTAATCTAGTGACTAAAGTTTAATTAATGCAAGTCTTCGTAAAACACATAATTTATTTGAAATAACATAATATACTGGTCCTCATTCATGCATATACCCTCGAGTGTCACAGGATCACGGGCAGTTAAACTCGAACTTGATTGTACTAGAATTATAGAATGTGATTAAAAGAGATCCTACTATATCTTTTGTTGCATTGCATCAGATGGTGATGGATACATTTGGTTATAATGTGTATTATATGAGGGTATGGGAAGCAAGACGAAAAGCACTTGTAAATGTGTTGGTGATTGTGATGAATCATACCAATTGGTTCCAAAATGGATGAACATTCTTGTCCAAACTAATCCAGTGACTAAAGTTTAATGAAACTTGGATGATATGGGCGTGGTAACATGATGTTCAGATATGTATTTTAGGCAATCGGTACTGCTATTAAGGGATTCAAATATTGCAGACTTATTGTTCAAATTGATGGTACTTTATTATAAGGAAAATATAAATGTAAGGCCACTTATTCCCACTTGCATTTGCAATAGTAAACGAGGAGACAACATATAGTTGGTCGTGGTTTCTTTATTGCTTATGGCTCCATGTTACTCAAAGAACAGGTCTGGCTTTCATTTTTGATAGGCATGCTGGAAGAAAAGCTGTAGTTCACAATCCTACAGTTGGATGGACTGAATCACAAGCACATCATCAATTTTGCTTGAGGCATGTCACTAGTAACTTCAATGAAAATTTTAAGAGCAAGTTTCTTAAAGATTTAGTATTTAAGGAAAGATCTTAACATCAACAAAGGAAGTTTGAAAAATGCATGGAAGAGATGAATAAGATAACGCAAATTGCCAATGATTCTTCCAGTTAATACCAAAAGAAAAGTGGACTCGAGCATATGATGGTGGGTATAAGAAATATGGATGGATGAAGACAAACAATGTTAAATGCATCAATGGTGTTCTTAAAGGGGCTTGTATGTTGCAAATAACAACTATGGTTGATATGACATTCACACGTACTGTGATGTACTTTGAAAACTGTAGAGAAGAACTCAAGGTTGCTCTCACTAAGAATGAAATGTATACGTCTTATGCTTTTGATAAGATAAAAAAGGGACATCATGGCTAGTTCACACACGGTTCACATTTTTTATCGCGCAAATGAAATGTTCGAGGTGATCACGGAGCAGTCACACATGCACAAGAGTCAAAACGTACAGACTGTGAATCTAAAGGACCAGTCATGCATTTATAATAAATGGCAATCATATGGCATCCCTTGTTCTTATGTCTTGGCCATGTATGCTCTCAAAGGATTAATAGTTGGTAATATGTAGAAGTCACATACAAGCTTACTACTTTTTCTGATTGTAATGCTCGACAATTTACGCTCATTCTGCATAAGGATTATTGGTCAGATCCTGAGTTTCCAATTGTACACCCTGATCCAAATTAGAAACGTGAAAAGGGTAAACCCAGGTTCTCACGCATACATAATGAGATGGACTTCAGAGAACCAAGTATGCGTGTTCTATACGAAATTTGCAAGCAAGAAGGACATAATCGTCTGGCATGTTCATCCCGTCAAAGTGAAGTCACCGACAATCCATAATCTTAATCATTCATTAGTATAGTAGATTTAATTTTCTTGTTATGAACTATGTAATTTGATATTCAATGCCATGTAATATTACTGATGTATTTTGACATTCTATGCCTTACAATATTAATATGTGATTTTAATTCTACCTTTACATTTATAAGTTGCCATTTTCTTTACATATGGTCTATTTGTTATTTTAAATTAGTTATGACATTTTCTTTACATATGATCTAACAACATGGAGCTGGACCATCAGACATATCATTGTTATATATACAGGGTGATCATCAGGCACAATCTATTTGAAAATTCGGTGACTCTAAAGCTTTACGTTGTCGTCGTCGAGAAGCTGTGGTGAAACGGACCATGAGACTACACAAATACATCATTCCATATTTGTAACAGTTAGGATTCTACAGAGCTGCACAATTAGGATTTATCTCATTATACTGGCATTTGATCACAGCATTCATGGAGAGATGGCGCCTTAAGACTCATATATTCCACATTGTTCATGGTGAGTGCACTATTACTCTTCGGGATGTAGTTATACAATTGGGACTCCCATTTGATGGAATGGTTGTATCAGGTCTTTTAGTTACAGGTAGGGGTCAAGTATGTGAGAATTCACTAGGTGTTAGACCTAATAATCGCCAACTATCAAGATCATGATTGAATTTATCATGGTTGGCATCATAATTTCCTCCTTTACCTGATGATGCTGATGAACTTAGTGTGCAACGTTATGCACAGGCATATATTTTGCAACTCATTTACCTGATGATGCTGATGAACTTAGTATGGGCATGGGACAGATTCCTTCATTTAGCACTGTTATAATACATCAAGTCGTACATGTTGATTTCGACGAGGATGGTCTTCCATTGCCTTCACCTCCATTGGGTATACGATATGTTGATTTGACATTTTTACCCCATTTTCATTATTTTATATTATTTCTTATGTTTTAATTTATGACTTATGATATCACATAGGTGAAAAGATTCGTTTTATGTCACGGAGAGATCCACGCATGTATCAATGCAATACCAATCTAATGTTAGATTGCCATACCCCAGACATGGTCACATTGTATAAGAATTATATATGTAAGATTGACGTTATGCAATATTGGATTAGTGTATAAGTATTTTTAATATTATTTTGATAGGTTATATGGCAACCTTACTCGAATGTCATCTCTAACCTTCCAACTTATTGTATTAACATCCATGACATTTGCAAACTGTCTCCACATTGATCTGCTTTCACATAGTGGAATGGCATAGAGCTGGTCGCGTGATGCAATAATTCAGCATCACTCAAATTGTGCTAGAACCATGTGATAATGAACTAAGCTTGCATTTCATTGATTTAAGGGGAAGAGATGAACTTGATTGGTGAGTCGAACATCATCAGTACATCAAGAAATGGAATGCACGTAGAGATAACATTCTTGAGCATGCAGTATCCCAAGAGGAAGATGATGACTCTTACTCCAATTGATATCGGAGTATCACACATCGGTACATAAGCCGACAATGAGCCTTCCACGAGTTCATGGTATTTATATGAATTTATCAAAATTTATTCTATTTGTTTATACTTTAAAGTGTATTTTTTGTTGTTTAATGTTGAAGGACACCATACATCCCATCAATGACTTGACATCGCATGAGCCAGATCAGGCAATTCCGTTTATGAGTGATGCTTGTGGAACAACAATTCAAGCAATGGAATAAGTGTATGAGGTCTATCATCTATCCAGTACACCTCATAGGACATAAAATTCACGACAACTCATAGCCAGATTGTAAATGATGATGACAACATGCCTTAGTATGAGCCATTTACACCACCGGTTTTCAGAACATTCAGAGATGAGTCTGTGAGGCAAGTTGCTTCTACTTCTAAACCTGCACATCAACCTCAAAGACATAGAAGACAATGAACATCACGAGGAAGTAGTGGACGACATGCTCATATCTCTAATGACATCTAAGTTATGTACAATGAAGAAGGTGATACGGCTCATGAGGATCCATCACAAGACGTCCGAGAAGAACAAGAAGAGCACCACCTTGTGGGAGATAATCATTAGTCCTTCATTATTTGCCTTACATTTTATGTATGTTATAACTTATATATGTTATGTATGTTATAACTTAATGTTATCCTATGTAAACTCTTTTGTTAAGATTGTTAAGATATTGATTTCTTGGTTATTTTAAAGTTGTTAAGATGTTGATGAATTTATAGTATTAATGAGTGTAAGAGATAGATAGTAGAATGGATAAATAATATTATTTTGGTTGCTAAATATGTGTGTGGATGGTAGATTGATTGAATTTGTAGGTACTATCTATATAGGGTGAAAGTAAGATTTTATTGAGGCGTACTGGATAGATGATAAACCTCATACACTTTCAGAGAGGTGAGTCTATTTGTAATGGACGTCGCCTCTCGAAGATGCGAGTTCCTTTCAAATGAAATTGAAAAGACAAGTTTTTTACACAGAAAGCACCTCTCGTAGAGAGGAGTTTTGCTGACATGGTGTCCTACATGGCAACAACAAAATCGTCTCTTTCTATGAAACCAAATCTACATCATTTCTCTAAATAATTTCAAAAGTAATCTATTTTCATGATAAATTTAAAAAAACATACTAAAGGGATAAAAACCCGAAAATCCATGTGAAATTTCACATGAATTTGTGTCATTTATCCTTTATAATTCAACTTATATTTTCTTCTCTATGAATTTAAAAATACTACTCACTCATGTAGTTTTTAAGTATAGACGCCCACTTCCTTAAAAAGTTGTACCTCTGTTTAAAAATCTATAGATAACCAAACTTTAGACCCATAAATAACCCAAATTACTGAAATGGCCCATAATTTTTGTCTCACATTCCTAAACCCATACTCTTCACAGAACTCTCTCCCTTCTTCAACAACAGACCCTATTCCTAACCCATCCCCTTTGAAACCCTTCGAGACCCCATTACATTCTTCCACAGGAAGCCAAACTCGTGCAAACTCAAATCGTCCTAGTGAGAATCGCCCCAGAAAACTCAAATCGTCCCTGCGAGACATTTCGGCGACGTCCTATCTCTTACACGAACCTTAACTTGTCTGTAATCTTACCCTATTTACGGTTTATTGGGGTTTTTTCATAAGTTTCTTAGCGGAAGAAAAAGAGTTTCCAGGAAAAAGGAACCTACTTTTGTTTAATTGCTTATTAAAGAGGGGGGTTGGGATAGTGTGTAATGTTTTTGTGGAAGACCGTACTTATGTAGCTAGAATATCTTGACTTTGTTTACATTTTAGATGCGTTTTCTCGTATTATGGCAGACAAGGAGGTGGTGTCCTCTTTTGAACTTGAAGTCTTGCTGGTTGCTAGTAAGTAGTAAGCATGGTCGGAAAGCCACCCACCATAAGAGCCCACCCACCATTTGCCCGCAGCTCTCGTTCCCAGCGCCACCCGAGGGTGTTTTTTTGTTAAACTAGACTATTAAACTAACCATCATATAAAAATCAATTATTACATTAATTTTTGTTTATCTTGATTCATGACTCACATTCTACTCAAAATATCTTTATAAAGTTACACGTTTACCCTTCATTTTCTTCCTTTACTTTCTTCTTACTTCTCTCCTAGAACATATATAAATTTTGTTTTCTTCTTAATTTCTAAAAAGTTTGAATTTTCATGAGTTTTTCTTGTTCATGTATTTTCTCAAAAAAAAATTTCTGGAACGTTATTTGAAGTTCATTTATTTTATTTTTTCTAGAAAGCTTGAATTTTAGACGAAGAAGAAGAAGTGGACAAAAGGAACGCACTGGTTTGTCTTCTTTGGCAAAAACGCACAGGTCGTCTTCTTCGATTCATGCATGTATTTTTCGGGCAAAAGCTCATTTTACACACGCGCGCGCGCGCGAACACACACACACACACACACACACACACAGAGCTTAAGCAGATTTGAAAACGAAGAAGTGGACAAAATGAAAAATGAAGAGAAAGAAATGAGGTGAAGGGTAAATATGTAACTTCATAAATGCATTTTGAGTGGAAGGCGGGCCAGAGATCAGGGTAAACAAAAATTAGTGTAAGAGTTGATTACAAAATAATTAGTCTAAGAGTCTAGATTAGCAAAAACCTCACTCCTAATTCCTTCTATTTGTGAGGTTGATGGTGGCAATTCTCTATTTCGGGTTATGGCCTCAGTGAGTAAAAGGTGAAATTGAGAAGTAAAAAAATTGTAAATGTTAGTAGAATTTGTGTTTAAAAAAGTTAAATTATCTTTATGGGTTTTTTCCTAGAGTACATCCCGAGGTGAAAAGTTGAAAAGTTAATTTAGCAAAAGATACTCTACACTAATTTTAGCTGATTTATATCCATGATCTATCATCCATTGAATTTTCCTTCAATTCTTCTCTCATACACTTCTTATACATATTCAATCAAATGTCAAATCAATCTCCAATCCTTCTTCACTCTCTTTCTTCACCTAATCTCTCTCCTCTTTACCCCCTCTATCAATTACTACCTCTTCAACTCCATCTTCATTCTCTTTCTTCACCTCTTCTATCTTTTTCACTTCTTCTAATAGAAAATTTACAATGATAAACAATTGGTATTTTAAGTGAAAAATGGGTATTTCGTTAGAAGGCTTGAAAAAAATTTCAATGATAAAAAATGGGTATTTTGGAGAAAAATAAGTATTTCATTGGAGGGCTTGAAAAGAATTTCAAGCGAAAAAAATGAGTATGAAGAGATGATGGTTATAAGATGTCCCTGTAATTATCTAATAGGATACAAGACAGGTACATGATGGTTACAAAGATGTCCTAGTAATTATCTAATAGTCTACAAGACGGGTACATGATGGTTACAAAATATCTCTATAATCATCTTGTAATCTACATGACGGGTGCATGATTATCTTGAACCTTTCTTTTAGTTTACATGATGGTTATATGATGCCCATGTAATCATCTAGTATATTATGACTATAAGATGTTCTTGTAATCATCTTGTACTCTACATGATAGGCACATGATTATCTTGAACCCTTCTTATAGTTTACATGATAGTTACAAGATGTCTCTGTAATCATCTTGTAGTATACATGACGAGTACATGAAGATAGTAAACTCTTCTTGTAATCTACATGATGGTTAGAAAATGTACATGTAATCGTCTTACAACCGTGTAGTCTACATGATGGTTACAAGATATCCATGTAATCATCTTGTAGTCTACTGATGGGTACATGATGATCGTGAATTCTTCTTGTAGTCTACATGATGGTTACAAGATGTATTTGTAATCATCTAATAGTCTACAAGATGGGTACATGATGGGTACACGATGTTCTTATAATCATCTTGTAATCTACATGACAAGTACATAATAATCGTAAACCCTTCATGTAGTCTATATGATGGTTATAAGATGTCTCTGTAATCAGCTAATAGTCTATAAGACAAGTATATGATGAGTACAAGATGTCAATTTAATCATCTCGTAGTCTACATGATGGGTACATGATGATGTTGAACCGTTCATGTAGTCTACATGATGGTTAAAAGATGTCTATGTAATCATCATGTAGTCTACATGACGGGTACATGATGACCGTGAACCCTTCTTGTAGTCTCCATGATGGTTATAAGATGACTCTGTAATCATCTAGTAGTCTACAAGATGATTACATGATGGGTACAAAATACTCTTATAATCATCCTGTAGTCTACATGGTAGATACATGATGATCGTGAACCCTTCTTGTAGTCTACATGATGGTTACAATCCTTGTAATCATCTAATAGACTACAAGATGAGTACATGATGGGTACAAGATGCCCCTCTGATCATCTTATAGTCTACATGACTGGTACATGATGATCGTGAACTCTTCTTCTTATCTAAATGATGGTTACAAGATGTTATTGTAATCATCTAATAGTTACATGATGAGTACAAGATGTCTTTGTAATCATATTGTAGTCTACATGACAAGTACATGATGATCTTGAACCCTTCTTATAGTCTACATGATGGTTACAAGATGTCAATGTAATCATCTTGTATTCTACATGATGGGTATATGATGATCGTGAACCCTTCTCGTAGTCTACATGGTAGTTGCAAGATCTCTCTATAATCATCTTGTAACCGTGTAATCTACATGATGGTTAGAAGATGTCTCTGTAATCATCTTGTAGTCGACATGACGGGTACATGATGATCGTGAACCCTTTTGTTGTCTAAATGATGGTTACAAAATGTCTTTGTAATCATCCAGTAGTCTATAAGATGAGTATATTATTGGTACAAGATGTCTATGTAATCATCATGTGGTCTACATGACTAGTACATGATGATCATGAACCCTTCTTACAGTCTACATGATGGTTACAAGATGTCCATGTAATCATCTAGTAGTCGTGTAGTCTACATAATGATTATAAGATGTCCTCGTAATCATCTTGTAATCTACATGATGGGTACATGATAATTGTGAACCCTTCTTGTAGTCTACATGATGGGTACATGATAATCGTGAACCCTTCTTGTAGTCTACATAATGGTTATAAGATGTTCATGTAATCATCTAGTAGTTTATAAGAAAGGTACATGATGGGGTGAATATGTCTCTGTAATCATCTTATAGAATACATGACGGGTACATGATGATCGTGAACCCTTCTTATAGTCTACATGATGGTTACAAGTTATCTTTGTAATCATCTAGTAGTCTATAAGATGTCTATGTAATCATCTTGTAGTCTACATAACGGGTACATAATGATCGTGAACCCTTCTTGTAGTATACATGATGGTTACAAGATGTCACTGTAATCATCTAATAGTCTACAAGACAAGTACATGATGGGTACAATATGTCATTGTATTTATCTTGTAGTCTACATGACGGTACATGATGATTTTGAACCTTTCTTATAGTTTAAATAATAGTTATAAGATGTCCATGTAATCATCTTGTAGTCTACATGATTATTGTGAACCCTTCTTGTAGTCGACATGATGGTTACAAGATGTCCTTGTAATCGTCTTGTAACTGTGTAGTCTACATGTTGGTTACAAGATATCTCTGTAATCATCTTGTAGTCTACATGACAAGTACATGATGATTGTGAATCATTTTTATAGTCTACATGATGGTTACAAGATGTTCCTCTAATCATCTAGTAGTCTACAAGATAGATATATGATGTGTACAAGATGTTCTTGTAATCATCTTATGGTCTACATGACGGGTACATGATGATCATGAACCCTTATTGTAGTCTATATGATGGTGTCATTATAATCATCTAGTAGTCTACAAGGAGAGTACATGATGGGTACAAGATGTCCCTGTAATAATCTTGTAGTCTACATGACATGTACATGATGATTTTGAACCCTTCTTATAGTCTACATGATGATTATAAGATGTCTCTATAATCATCTTGTAGTCTACATGACGGGTACATGATGATCGTGAACCCTTCTTGTAGTCTACATTATGGTTATAAGATGTCTGTGTAATCATCTAGTATTCTACAAGACAGGTATATGATGATTACAAGATGTCCTTGTAATCATCTTGTAGTCTACATGACGGAAAAAAATCACACCATGTCAGGGACATCCTGTAACCTTCATATAGACTACACGATTACAATACAATTACCAAGACATCTTGTAACCATCATATAGACTACACGATTGCAAGACGATTATAAGGACATCTTGTAACCTTATTGTAGACCATTAGACGGGTTCACGATTATCATGCTCCCATTTTATTTTTCAACAACGAAATATCTATTTTTCACCTAAATACCCTTTTTTATCATTGAAAATTTTATCAATCCCTCCAAAGAAATACCTATGTTTTCTTCTTAAATACCCATGTTTTCTAATCGAATTTTTTTTCAAGCCTTCCGACAAAATATCTTTTTTTTTTTACCTAAATACTCATTTTATTATTGAAATTTTTTTTATTAAAGGAAGTGAAGAAGATAGAGGAGGTGAAGAAAAGGAATGAAGATAGAGCTTAAAAGGTAGTCATTGATGAAGGGGGTAAAGTGAGGTTCGTTGTTTTTATTTGAGATAAAGATGAAAAAAAAAGCAGGTGAAAAAAGAGAGGGAAGAATGATTTGACATTTTATTGGATGAATGTAAGAAATTGTATGAGAAGAAAAATTTAGTGGATGATGGGTCATGATCAGCCAAAATTAGTGTAGAGATATCTTTTATCAAATCAACTTTCTAGAGGTGTATTTTAGGAAAAATTCCTTTAAATATGTGTTAACAAAAAATCTCACAACAAAGAATCTAATAGAATGACGTTAGTGTTCCGACAAAAATTACAGTGGTGTAAGTGATATTTTTAAATTTACAAAAGGTATTAGTGTCATTGAATGAAACTCATAGGAGTTAGTGAAATTTATCTTAAAGAAACAGGAATAAGTTACAAATAAATTCCTTTTTAGTTTCTCCTTATATCCAAACAATAATTAGATCCATTTCATTTCAATTTTTTTTTCAATCCAAACAAGTCAAATAATTTAAAATCATCATTCATTAAAAAGGTTCTGTTTAAGGGCATTTTTTACGAGACATCTCCTGTACAGTACTGTGAATACTTTTTATACATTTGAACGTAAATATGTACACGTGCATAGGTTTTACGTTTAGATGTATATAAAATCAGTTTATGTACGTACTCGGACTATACTAGAGAATTTTCCTCAACTCTAAATGACCAAAGAGGCCCTACTATAATGACGTGGAGCCACAAGTTTGGGTAATATTCGAGGCACATCATAAGCCCATCCTCCCTTACCCCGGAGTTAGAACAAAATTACAGATGGCGGGAAACGCAGCCATGGTTAGTTGCAGAAGGAAACTGAACTCCGAAAGTGTCGCCAGCCCTTCCGTATTTGATTTCTTCTCTGACTCGAACCCCAATATCCTTTTTTGGCATTTCTGTTCCTCTAAAATTTCTTTTTTACTTTTTAATCTCTCTTTCATTTTCAAATTTTCCAACAAAAACTACGAACATCACCTGAAATTCCGAGCTAATTCCGTGCTTTCTTGTTATTCTTATTCCATAATTTTGATTTCTAGGTACCAATCTAATCTTTGATTCTATTCCTGAGGGCTTCAACAAATGTTGGTTGTATTGAAACTTTTTCAGATTTTACAGAGGTACAAAAGGAGGAGAAGGTTTCCAGAGCCAACCCTGGAATTAGCTGATCTGAGCATCATTCGGGAAGTTGAAGGCTGTCTTCGTTACTTATGATCGACGTGAGTTTCATTCCCATTTTTCTTTTAGTTTACTTTATGGTCTTTTTGTGCATTAATGGATTAATAATTACTTCCATATGGTAAAGATATGGTCATGAAAGACAATGAATGAACTGAACGATCACTTGGTATTTCAGAATCAGGTTATGATCTGAATAGCTAGATCAGAGCTCATAGCTGTATAATCCAATTATACAAGTATAGAATGTGTTGTATCTGCCTTTGTTATTTACTCTAGTTTCCTATGAATTCTGAAATCAGACAACTGGTTTTGGCTCTGCGTTTATTGATTTTCTTTAGTGAAGCTATAGGTTTTTTAATTGTTCTCATCTCTTCTCATGTAATCAAAAAGCGAACGAACTTAATTTTGCTCCTCCAGAGAATACTAAACAATAACACTTTCCGAGCTGATCCCATCACTAATTGCAGTTATGGAATTGGAACGCAGAGGCGAGATCGTTGAGGAGTCAGGAGCACACTTTGTGGTTCTTGATGGGAAAGGAATTCGTAAACATTCCAAAAAACATGTAGGTTTTATTGATGGGAGTCAAACCAGCAAGCATTTAGAAAAACATATAGATGTTACTTATGGAAGTGGAAATGGTTTGCATTCCCCTTCCCATATAGAGGATAATTACCTGATTGACAGCAGTAAAATATTTTTTGGTGATACTGCTCAGGATTGTTATCCGCTTATCCAGACCAAAAAATTGCAGTCTTCTTCTTCTTCTTCTTCTTCTTCTTCTTCTTCTTCTTCTTCTTCTTCACCTTCTTCTAACTCATCGGATTTATTCCAAGCGGAGGCCAATAAAGGCATCGAGCCTGAAGAATTCACCTTTCCTTTAACTAAACCCCACAATGGTAAGAAAGTAGAATTTGGCCATGATACAAGCAATACTTCCAGCAACAGCTCTAACAAATCAGGAAAAAGTGATAATGACTCCCTAGGTCTAACCTCCATATCCCATTCACAAGTTTCTGATGTCACCCATGAGTCTATTATGCAGGGCATGTCACCTACACAATCCCCTCATATTCAAAAGATGGATCGCTCGGAGGGATATGATCCTTATAGGATACCATCTTCTGTGTTCACTAGAAGTTCCCCTACACCAATGGACTGGAGTGTTGCTTCAAATGACTCCTTATTTAGCATTCATGTAGGGAACAACAGTTTCTCTAGAGACCATGTATTCCTGTTGGGCGATAAGGGAAAGTCTGGGGAGTTGACCAAATCGGGTGAGTTGATAGTGTTTAGCCCACCCCCACCTGTTCCATTGGTGGAAATTGGCCAAACTAGTGTCGAGTTGAGAAAGGAGACTGCCACTGCTGAAGTCCCAGATAGCACCACCACAGATTCGAAAACGGTAGACTCAGAACATCAAACTGAGACAAAGGCACCAGACCCAGCAGTAATAGGGAAACCCTCCGATGTTCCACAGCACTCTGAAGGAAGTGGAACCAGCGCACAACCTTTTTTCCGTCAAAAGTAAGTCATTTTTCAATCTATTTTTGTATAACCTCATTACTTGTACACATTCTCCTTTTGGCATATGAATGTATAATAACTCATACACTTGGTGTTTGTATAGGCATGTTTACTTGTTCAGCATATACTTTTTGCACATAAATCTTGAACGAAATTTCTTCATATGCATGCATGTAGACACATGTTTTCTTATTTTCACTGAAATCTTAAACCTAGTGCCAGTCACTGAGGAATAATATATGCTTTGAGAGTTGCAGAAAAAAGAAGTGTTTATGGCCATTGTGCTGCTGCTCTAACTGTAGCTGTTCGTTCTGCTACTGTACCCGGCCAAAGTGCTATTTGACGTGGCCAAGCTGCTCCTCACCGAAGTGCAACTGGGCTTTCTGCTGCTGTTGGAACTGTAGACGAAAAAGATTTTGTTGTCATTCTTCTACGACGTATGTTACATTTCTCTTTAATTACACGACCCATTTTTAAACCAGTATTGAATACACGTCTCCTTTCTCACCCCATCTTTTAGGCATTTAATCTCTGGTCTAGATGGTTCTTCACTTTGCAAACTTATGTCGACGTTGTACAAGCATCTTTTAAAGTGATTCAACTATTGCAGTGTGGAAGATAAGGACCAAAGTGGTGCTGTGAAGGCGGATAAGGTGCAAAAGCATCAGGATCCACCAGCTGCTGTAGTGACTCTGAATAAGCGGACAAAATGCCACTGTTTGACCCGTCTCTCTCGTTGCCCCTGGCGCTGCTCTTGTCATTGCTGTTAAAGATGAAAAGAATGCAACATAATTCTTTTATCCTCCCCCTATTGAAAAGTAATAGGTAATATAATTTCGAGGAAAAGATCAAAACATTTTCGCGAAGTTTTGCAAAGCTAATTATGAGATTCCTGTCAAAGTGAATCACAGATATAGATTGTGGTTTTATTTATCTCTGATCAACCATGATATTGATAAATTGAGTTCTAACATCAGAAATGTCCTCTTTAAGACACGATGGAGTCTACCTTGGGTGATTGTCCTTGATTTGCTTATTTTCTTTTGTAAATAAGGCAAAATGTGCATAGACAAGTTCAAAAGAAGCTTGTCGGCTTTACGTAGTGCATCTATTTCTCTCACTTCAAATCTCTCATACATAATGTAGATATAATATTCATAATGACAGATCTTATGTACTAGTGAAAATAGAGTAAACATAGTAAATAATTAATATCCTCTGGATTTTTTTCTCTACTTTATTATCAATGTTTATAATTCTCAATCATTCATTTGATTGAAATATGCATACTGATTGTAGGATTGAATATCAATTCGAAACAGTTTAAATGAAAAGCCATTTTGTTGACAAAACATACTATAACGGATATTAAAGATCAGTTCAAAACAGCTTAAAAGAAAAGCCATTTTGTTGACAAATCATACTATACGGATAGGTCTTCAGATGAATATTTCTTCTGCATGCTCACATTCATACCCCCCTCCCCTTGCCCATAAGTTTTCTCTACCCCTGTGCCCCCTTCCCTTCCACCCCAAAACTCCATTAATATTACTTTTTTTGTACTATACTATTTTTAATCTCTCTATTTACAAAATCATTCATCACTTATCATTAATTCGATGGATTTTTTCTTGGGAAAATTAGGGAAATAATAAGTTTTCCTTTTCGATTATGCCCCTTTTGGCTATATTTGTAGATAGGTCGGATACTACGAGAGATATTTTAAAGATATTTTAATTACTTAAGATTTCTATGTTAATTTAATTTTGTGTCCTTATTATAACTGATTTTTTTTAGGTTTTTATTGTTTTAATTTCTCTATCCCCCCAGCATTCATTCGTCCCTACTATCCTTCGCCCCTGCTATTAAAGACTCGACAATTTGTTATATTCGGTTTTTCATATTCATCTCCATGAATAGTAAAAGTCTCTTTTTTGGGGTTGATTTTGATTGTATACTCGGCAAGTTTTATAGCAGTTTTTTTACGGATTTTGATTTTGTTTTTTTTTTTTGTTTTCAAGCTAGGGAGATGAAGAAAGAGAAGGAAGGGACGTGTTTGTAGGTGGGAATGGGTATGGTACCGGATTGTGTATAAAAATATACTACATATATACTGTGATATACTGATGGCATAGAAAAATATACTACATATATATTATGTTATACCGATGGTATATAAAAGTATATTACATATATATTCTGATATAGTGATGGTATATAAAATATACTATGGTATATTGATATATATTAAAATATACTATGATATACAAATATATACACATTGTATACGATTATATATCATAGTACACATGTATAAGATTTCGGATTACAGTCACTTTGTCAAGTTATATATTGTTATATATGAAAAAGAAAAGAGAAAGCACAACTTACAATTGCGATTTGGTGCAATTTAGGCTCGGGATAGAGATTCAGAAAGCTTCATGATAGAGATTTAGAAAGCTTATAGAATGAACACAGTGCAATTTAGAAAGGTTTGCTATTTGTCGCCTCTTTAAGAGGTTAGGATTTGTCCGTGCTGTTTGCTGAATGATACGCGGACCACTTCAAATTTACTGGAACGAATGGTGTTTGCTGGAAGATTTGAACGAATGGTGTTTGCTGGAAGATTTGAACGAATGGTGTTTACTGGAAGATTTGAACGAATGGTGTTTGGTGGCCATTCAATTTGAACAAATGGTGTTTGAGTTGAAGATTAGAGTTGCTGGTCATTCCATTTGAACAAATGGTGTTTGCTGGAAAATTAGGGTTGGCTTTTGCGTTGAGTATTTTACTCAGTCCATTATTTTTGTTAGTTATTTTAACCAGGCCACTTCAAATTTCCGTTTGTGCAATTCTCAAACTTTTGGGCCATTTTCTCTTTTACTTTCACTTAGTGGCCTAATCCCTTAAATGAGCCTGTTTTTCTTCAAAGCCGGGGCAACATCCCAGCGTGATGTTGGGCCTCTATGTCCCTTGGATCGCTCTTGGACCCGTTTGCTTCGCGCTATACTCATTTATAATCTTATTATAATATTTTTATAATTGAATTATCATGTTTATTTGTAATAATCCTTAAATTAGGTTACAATTCTAATTTACATACAATTCTAGTTTACAATTTTTTTAGCCAATTGAATTACAACAGAAAATGGAAGCAATCCGAATTTACAATGCAATTGCGATTCTAATAATAAATAAAATTACTTCTATACACTCATCTCATATGAAATAAAGCAAAAATCACATATTTCTCTCTCACTCTCTCTCATTTTATTAATTTAATTAAAATTAAGTTTATTAAAATTTAATTAAATGTTAATACAAATAATTAAAATTAATGTTAAAGTTTCACGTTCAAAATGTTTTTCATTATTTCTCTTATTTTATTAATTTAATTACATTTGACTTTTTTTAAATTTAGTCTAGCATTATTAATTTATTTAAATATTGATTAAAATTAATTAAAATTACACGTCAAAATATTTATTTTTATATAATATATATTTAAAAGGGCGGTTAACTAACTTCTTGTTATTTACACAAATTTACAATAAAATTTAACATATATCTAATATAGCAATAAGAAACTATCACTTATTATTTTATAGATTACAATGCACAACTAACATGACAGACATATTTTGTAAGTAAATGAATCTGTAGGCAATTGTTGCAATAGTCGTCATAGATTGTGCGAACCAAACGGCCTCTTGGAGGGGCCATTGAGGTTCGTTTCAGGTAACAAGTTTTGTTTTGTTTTATTTATTTGTTCAACAAAAGATGTTTGGGATTCAACAAATATGTTGAGAGATTCAATAAAAATGTTGTGGGATTCAACAAAATATAGAAGATTAAAATTTCTTGTCGTGATTCAAAAAAAATGTTGGGGTTCAACAAATATGTTGAGAGATTCAACCAGTATATTGTAGGGTTCAATAAAATGTTATAAATTAAAATTTCTAATTGAAGTTCAAAAAAATGTAGTGAGCTTCAACAAATATGTTGAGGTGTTTTACAAATATGTTAAGATTCAACAAAATGTTAAAAATTAAGTTTTTACTGGAGTTCAACAAAAATATTACGTGGTTCAACAAATATGTTTAGGAGTTCAACCAATATATTATGTAGTTCAACAAAATGTTGAAGTTAGAAATATTAACATTTTGTTGAACCCCACAACATATTTGTTGAACTTCTAAACATATATGTTGAATCCTGTTACATTTTTGTTGAAAGTAATAAATCATAAACCCTACATTTTTGTTGAACCCCAATAAAAAATTTTAATTTTCTAATTTTATTGAACCCCACAACATATTTATTGAACCCATCAATATATTTGTTAAATCTCACTACATTTTTGTTGAAGCTTAGCAAAAAAAATTAATTTTCTACTTTTTGTTGAACTCCATAACATATTTGTTAAACCCCCAATTCGGTGGATCACCACATAATAGATTTGATTAGACCCTTAATTGCTATCTTGAAGGTGCTAACGCCATCTTCAGCATTTAATTGCAATTCATTTTTCCCTAATTGCCATGATCCTCTTTGTTTGTCATGTTCCAAATGATGATTGTAGTGAATGGCTCTAAACGCCATTTTTACTTATGTCGATTGCTATGTGTATTAATTTCAAAAAATTAGATTTTTAAAATTATTTAACGTACACTTAACGAATCGCCAAGAAGTTATCAAAATTTTTTATTTCTCAATACAATTATTAAGTATATTCACTTCTACTTTAAATTAGATTGAATTAAGTAATGAATTGTTAAAGCAGTTGAACATTCATTCATAAAACGTGTCGTTGATTATGTTGTTGTGGTTCTATGAAAAGTATCAAGTGAAATGATTTTTCACCATGTAGAATTCTAGATCGCGATTTTAACATGGTCGATAAATTCTATACTTTCAGTTTGATAAACATGTATAACCCCCACGATTTCAGATTCTTATGTAGAATCCAAATTAATATATATGTTGTATGATTATATGTGGATGTAAATTCCAGATCTCTCTGACTCTCAAACAATTATGCTTACATCGTTTCATAAGTAAAACCAGACTCTGTGCTATTTTTATCAACTCACACAAAAAGCACTCAACTCACAAAAAACCCATATATCGGCGTTTTTGGACCTATCAGCGATTCTCTAGCCTATACCTGCTGTTTTGGCCCTCAATGATGGCGTTATATTTCCCCATACCAGCGGTTTGTACATATAAAGACGGTTTTGTACCAAATAGCTCTCCTCATCCGATCGCCATGTATCATTGTCTGATCGCCATCAACAGGGCTTGGATTGCATGGTTGGCAAATGATTGTGTTCATTGTACATGGCGATCGTCACCATCCCGTTCAAGCGATCCCCGCTCTTCTGATAGTGATCATCATACACTTAGTCAATTTCATGTAATTTGTCATTTTCACACACTTAGATACTTTCATATGCTTTCCCAATTCATATGCTTAATTATTTTCATGTACGTGGCCATTTTCATATACTTAGTCATTTTCATACACTTTGTCATTTCATGTACTTGTTTTGACTTAACCATTTTTACACATTTAGCCATTTACATATAGTAACTCATTTTCATGACTTGGCCAATTATCATACACTTGAGACATTTTCACACACTTGGTCATTTTCATGTATTTAGTCATTTTCACACACTTGATCATTTTCATGTATTTAGTCATTTTCACACACTTGGTCATTGTCATCTACTTTACCATTTTTATGTGCTTAGTCATTTTCATGCCAATCGTTACCACTAAAGCGAACCTCGCTCTTCTAATGACGATCATCATACACTTAGTCCTTTCGTGTCATTTTCACACACTTAATCAATTTTATACACTACTCGTTTTTATATATTAGTCATTTTCATGTAATTTGTCATTTTTATACACTTAGTCATTTCACACACTTAGTAATTTTCACATGCTTAGTCATTTTCACACGCTTAGTCATTTTCGCACACTTAGTCATTTTTATATACTTGGTCATTTTCACACACTTAATCATTTTCATACACTTAGCGATTTCATATACTTGATAATTTTCATACACTTTGCAATTTTCTTGTACTTGGTCACTCATATATTTGCTCATTTTTATACACTTTATCATTTTTATGTATGTGGTCATTTTCATACTTTTAGTTATTTTTACTAATCTATTCTCTTTGTAGAGGTCATTTTATTTCTTCAATTCAGATAAGGCATTGGCAAAGACACTACAGTTTCTCTGTGGAGTAACATTCAATGTTTTTTTTTACCCAAAATTATCAATTTTTCAATGCAAACATTAACGGTCTTCACTTATATTTGAAATTGGATTGAATTAAGTAACATTCAATAGTGTATTTATACGAGTGTCATTAATGTGTTCAATGAAATGCATGGGGTCTAGTAAATTTATAATAGCACCATTAATGCGTTTGATAAAAAGCCTCACTAGGATCTATAGTGTATTGCCATAAAAAATTCACTTTTATTGTAAACAACCAATCTCAGAACACGGTACAAAATTTTAATTTGAATAAACTATTATTGTACACAATAAATTACAACTATTGAAGTGCCTCCCGCTTATTATGCCCATCTAGCATCTTTTCGACAAGTCATTACATAGAGGGTTGAATAAAACATCACATCTTTCACATTTTTCTTGATAACCGGAAGAGGTCAGACTGCCACTTTCCCACCACGACCTTCATTAGTCGAACCCTTTTTTGATGCATCACCCTCTATGTAATAACGTGCTCGAAAAGCTGTTTGATGCGCATAATAAGCAAGAGGCACATAATCAAATGAGTAAATTTACTGAACATGAATTTTTGTTATTATCACATTAATGATGCGCTAATTATCACATTGCAGAACGATTGTGAAGCGTGGGTGATGAGATTCATGGATGGCGAGAGTGATAAAAAAATAAATGAATATCGTTCCGAGGTAATTTAGTCTAGGATGCTCTGATTTCAGCATCCTTGTAATAAAGGATCTTCTTTTCTTTCTCGATCGCCATCAGGGGGCCAGGAATCACCCCACACACATGGCGAAAAAGGCATGATCGCTAACAGAGGTGCCGTATTGAAGGCTCCAATCGCCATCCAGTGGCGCCATCATCATTAGACAGGAGGCAATCACAACTAGCCCATGGCGATCGCCATAACACCTGGCGCCCGAGCCTCCGATTCGCCATTAGGCTCCAGAAATTCCAAGACACAACCAACATGGTGATCAAATAACGATCGCATACAAGGGCTCCAACCGCCATTTAGAGTCGTGACGCCATACTGGACATGTCGATCACCACCCCTCTTGGCAACCCGTGCCTTAAAGACAACTATTGGTGCATTTTTTTGCAGAAAAAGTAAAAACCACGTTTACCACCATAAATCTCTAAATTAATGCTCTATAAGACAAATTTTGACTTCTAAAGCATGTAAATATGCAACTTTTCTTTGTTTCAAACGAAAATCAAATCACACATTAACATAAACCAACAATCCATGTAACATATTGCTATAAAGTCAAATCTAGAAAAACTCAATCATTGTTCAAAATCATTCAAAGTATGATTTTAACTCAGAACTCAAACATAAAACCCATAAATCATACCTTTGATTTGAGATTGTAGGATATGAAGGATTTGAGATTGTAGGATATGAAGTGAGAGAGACAGAAATATTGCTACAAACCCAACTATTTTTTGAAGGAGATTAAGGAAGAAATTGAAGTTTGAGAGTGTAGGAGAATATGTAAGAGTGCCATTTTAATGAATCTAACTGAAATTAATCTGACCATATCTAACGACCACGATTAATCTCAATATCAATATTTAACAACGATTAATCTCAATATCAATACTTAACAATGACAGAGAATCCGTTTCCAGTTTCCCTCATAAATAGTGATAAGTGAGTGAAGAAACAAGAATCTTTAAAACATAAATGACGAGCAGCTCCACACATAAACCAGTTCTCTTTGAAGAACTTTGTGACATAAATAGAAACAGAATAAGAAGTCGCTAATGAAGTGGATATATTTCTTTTCTTTTTTTTAAGAAAAAGAAACGTTTCTCTATCTTTTCCTATTTCACAATCTCTCTATTTGAAGGAGCCAAAAGGATCGTGTCATATTACAGAAAATGTAGCGGGCATGGTGAGAGGACCTCCGGGTATCACTCCGGGGTTTGATACTGACGCCTATTGGCGGAGGAACTCCCGGGTTATCAATATCACAAAAAGGGAGATGAGTTAGGGTTTACAACAATATGCCTAAGTGGGTGAGCCACATCTCCACCACCAGCATGTTTCACAAACTCGGCTGGTGATAGAAAGCTTCCATGGCATACACACATTATCCTCACTTCCTCTCCTTTCCCGTATTTGTATAGAATTCCTTCCACTCTCTTCCCGTTCGGCCCCGTCCCTACTGTAAAAACGCAAGGCATGTCTTCCAATGAATTCATACCCGTTTCTCTCCCTTTGTTCTCTGCATCTTCCGGTTTCTTAGATGGATTCTCAGTCTCTTCACCGGAAGTTCTTGATGGGTTTTCGCTTGTCTTTACTCCCGACAAGCCCACCACCGCCACCTCTTGGTTTCCTCGTTCTTGCGACATCTGATTACTGGACGAGCTTTTTGCTTCACCGTAACTGCCAGATCCTGCAATGTAATTGGGAATTTAGCCTTCCAATACAAAGTTACACCTCATATGTATCTACGGAAATGTGTTATTTTCTGTCAACATTCTGTTCTATTCGGCATGATTACGACAAGAGTTCCTAGTTGGGCCAAAAAGCCACTGAGAAAGAATCATCCGCCTTCTTTGATCCGTTTACAAAAAATCTTTTCTACAGCAATCCCCGTCCCCCATGGTCCGAAAACAATTTAGTTTGAGCAACTATTGTCTCCAGAGATCCAAATGTAATGCAACACTTGAAAAAAGCAGGACAACAAAAACAGAACCGGAAAGACAATATGAGAAAAAAAACACTTTGATGATACGAAACTCTAAACAGAAAGAACCATAAAGCCACAAACATACAAAAACACAACATAGTAAAGTATTCCCATTCCTTATTCAGAAAGGTTAGCGTAAATAGCAGCCATCATTAGTTGCAAACAGAATAAGGTGAAGTTAAGAGTGAAGACATTACGCAGCAGCAGAGAGCAGTCCTACAATACGAATAAGTAAGATAAGATGCATTGTGAGTATCACATTTAAGCAATGCGGTTTGGGAACTAGCAAGCTAATAATAGAAGTCTATGGTTTTTTCTTCAAATGAGTTAAACTATGTTCGGTTCAGCATGAATCCAGGTTTCCTCTCTCAAAATTAATCACCTATACTACAGATAAGGAAATTTAATCACGTATACTAAACCATAACATTTTAGAAAAGAAATGAGTCAAAATTCGAGATAGAAGGATTTGAACTCATGACCTCCTTTTTACAGTAGAGATGCGGTTACCACTGATCTCGAGTCTTGACCATAAGTATGAATTTAGTATGGGTATAGTTGCTGAGAAAGCACCAAAATTTATCCCTTTCCAGATGAGAAGAAAGATTTTGGTCTATCAATATTTCCAGACAACTTCACCTCTCTAAATAAATTACAGTACATTTTGGTATTCCAACACTTCATTAATAACTTATGGTTTTCTTAGAAGTAAGAAATCTTTTGCGAACTCAGTCACATGTCCACTTGTTAGCTGAACCCATGAGTTTGGATAAGTAAATTACACCTTTAAACAGCAACGAACAGCAAATGACTATTTATCTCTTTTCAGTGAATTTAACATCAAAGCAAAAGATTCAGATTGGCCAAATCCAAAACAATTTTACAGTACCAATTGGGTAAATAGTCCGCAAATATTTGAAATTCAACTAACTGTATATGTAGATAACAATGTGGGTACCTTGAAGAGGTTTGCTCTCCAATTCCGACATCCCAGAGGAGCTCCCTCCTTGCGATTCTGCAGAACCCTGAGAAGCGGGTCGCCCTAATCCCTCTAAACCACCACAACCCCCCAACACACCGCCCTTCCCTTTTCCCGTTACATCCACAACTCCACCCAATAAAGCTTGTTTAGCGGCTGCGGCCCACGTTGGTAACCCAAATGGCGGCACCATCTTCGAACCTAATTCGTTGCCTGCTATTGCAGCGGCATACCGTTTCTTCTCTTTTAAATTTAATTCCGCTAGGCCTTCAATTTCGTGCCTCTCTTCTTCCAAAAACCCAACGCCGCTTCCTCCTCCGCCGCCTCCGCCGCTACCTTCCCTGTTCCTCTGCTTCTCGGAGCGCCTTCGCTTAGCCTCCATTCGCCTCAACGTCTGCAACTCCTTCCTCTTCCTCCACTCCTCCTCCGTCTCCGTCGGAAGAGAGGAAGTCCTCATAAGTGACGGGTACGTTGCCTCCGGCGGAGTTGTCGACTCGTCGTCCCTAAATAGCGGAATCGTGCCTGCGATGGACGACGCCCTTATTAGCTTCTTGGAATTTTTGTCGACTCCAAATCGACCACCCAATGAAAGACCAAGATTGAGCTCAATCCCCTCCGAGTCTTCATCTTCATTAGGCGCTGCAAATTGAGACTGCTGCGTATTACTACACATAAATCTCTGCAGTAGATCTCTCGGGTACTTCTCCGTCTGCAGAGAACAATCTTCCATTGCCCTTCTTCTTCCTTCGTTCGCTTCACTCATATTTCCACAAATCAAAAACTCACAAATCAGCACCTCTGTGATCTGGGTTCATCAAAACCCATCTTCGAAAATCATAAATTCGATCAAAACTCATGCTAAATAATTCTTTGGATCACAGAAGAACACATCAAAGCAAGTCCCAAACAAGAAACAACCAGAAGAACAATAAATCAACGTATTCAACGCTTTCAATTGCGACGATTTTGTTGCTCATCTCGCTGAATAAAAACTACAAAAAAAGTTGAATCTCGAGAAAAAAAACCGCAGTAAACTAAAACCAAGAAGGCAATGAGATAATGAAAAACAGGAGAAAAGAGGAAGAAAGAAAAACAACAGAAACAGCAGCAGGGAAAAAAAGTTTTTTCCTTCCCCTTCCTAGGCGATTTTTGTGGTAACAAAATATTAACAAAAAATGAAAATAACTATGTTATGTTACGTAAATACCCTTCATGGCGACAAGAAAAGCAGCAACAGCGAACCAGGTGGCAGAGAGGAGTGGGGGAAGGACGACACGTTGTTCGATCGAAACACTAATTATTTGTTGCCTTTTAAAATTCGAGCTTTGTCTTTTGGTGTCTTACCTACAACTAGCTTTTCTCTGAGGAAACGTGTCACAGGAGGAATAAAGCATGGAGTAGATGCCACGTGTTTGCAAGTTTCCGCATCTTAAGAAGTATCAACGTGTCGTTGTTTTTGGGTATGGATGAGCTGCAAACGTTTGTTTTGGTCGGCCCCTTCTCATCCCCCCACTTGCATATTCCCCCACTTAACTATGATTGACGTTCCTCTCTCACTCACCTTTCTTTATGTATGCCCCATGCCTATGCGTGTGTTATCATGATAAAAACAAATTTTGATTTATAAGTTAAATGTAAATTATATTTTTAAAATTTCAGCTTTAAGAAATTTTATCCTATAATATAATTTTTTTATATAAAATAAGAGTAATTCTAAAGCTATCAATTAATTGATTAAATTTTAAGTATTGCATTAAAAAATTGATCAATCATTTAGGTAAAAGTCTCGGTGCTGATATCGTTACAGTAAGATATAACGAACCTCAAGAAATTTATGTCCGTTGCGGCCATGAACACACATAACGGCCATTACCGACCGTGATGGAAGAAAATAAAAATAAATAAATAAGTTGTTTGTACTTCAAAAATATTCATGCTCGCGACACCCACGACCCATTACGTAAAATATGTTACACCCGATTTTCTTGACAGTGCGATCGTCAAGCGACATCGACCGCAACTACAATTTAAAACTCTGGTTTTATGTGATCACCTAATATGACAATCGTTTATACTTAGGTATTTATAATTCATTAGAATATTTTGACAAATTAATTTATTAACGCTTGTCATATTATTTATCACTTAAAATTTCATCAATTATTTAATTGGTGTAGAATTATTCTGAGAATAATTTCTTCTTCAACTTTTAAAATTAATGAAATCTAGCATCGTCTACTAGTTAATCACGACAATTACTTGATCTTAGGTGAAATTCGGTCAATTTATTACTTTTAAACTATTTTGTTAATTCAATTTAAATTGCACTAACATGTCCTGCAATTTCAGACTTCTCAAGAAATTTTTTTATCTATTAACTGAATCACTTCGAACATATTTATCAAACATTTTCAACATATTATTTAACTCACGATGAATGCCGAAAAACAATCGCATTGTAAAATTCTCCTCACATTTTTGTTCACAGCTGTGCACATCGCCAAGGAAAATCCGTGAAGAACGTGATTGTACGACAAAACGCAGAGGTAGGACCCGCAAAGCCAAGTTGCAGTATAATTATGGGCCATTGAACAGACCGAGGGGTGGAGCTGACATAGGGAACACGTGTCGAAGACTAACAACAGAGTCCACGTGTCAAAGTGGGTGAGGGTCCCCCGCCCTTTAAGCATGTCAATCACAGCTTGTGAATGCGACTGCTGGGTTTGAAATGTTGTGCTAACGTGTTAGAACAAAACCCTTCTTACGTAGCACAGAATTTTGGTTGGGTCGTGCCGTTGGGTACCAGACCAGATCTTATGAGATCCTGCGTCTTAAATTCATATTGGTCGTATTTTTGAATGGTCAGGAACAACCCTATTCACTTCATGGTTTCGTATAACCATTGCATAAACAATTTTGAGAAAATTATAAATAAAGCTCTTGATATTATAATCTTAAATTATTAATCTTACATTTTAAAAAAATAATTACTCATTTATAATCTTAAATTATTTTTATTATTTTTAATTTTTAATTTATTTACTGTTAAATATAATATTATATTCATAAAATATTAATGATCTGTAAGCTTAAAATGACATAATATTAAAACTACGTGGTTCTCAACCTCTCTTTTTTTCTCATACTCCATCAAACAAAACAACCAAGAACCTCTCCTCCATACCCTTCTTCTTTAATGAAGTTGGATGTGGTTGAAATTGCAGCTAAGAGACTTCTTCAACTTGAGCCGAAAAACGCTAGACCATACATCTTGCTTTCAAACATTTATGCATCCCAAGCTAGATTGGGTGATGTTGCTGATCTGAGGAAAAACATGAGAGCAAGGAGCGTAAGCAAGTCGCCTAGATGTAGCTGGATTGAGGTGGAGAAGAAAGTACACATGTTTACGGGAGGTGACAGCTTGTCCACCCGGAACAAACCGTAATCACGAGAATGTTGGAGAGGTTAGCCGAATTGTTAAGCGAAGCCGGGTACAGCCCAGATGGAAGCTTCGTGTTGGTTGATGAAGAGGAAAATGTGCATAGCATGGGGTATCATATCGAGAAACTGGGCGTGGCTTATAGATCAAAAAAGGAAATTTGGGTTTCACGACCTTCTGAAATGGGAGACGAGCTAAAACAGAATAAAATACCTTGTGAATGGGAGACGAACGGAGCTAAAATGGGAGACGCCTAAAATGGAAGTAACCTTTAGACCGTCCAGAAAAATCCAATACTAGCCAAGAGTTGCTCCATACCTTGCCAGATTGAAGCAGAATATACAACATATATTACTATTAGATACCCTTAGTTGCATTGCATGATAAACAATCATGATAAAAGGTTAAAACGCCTACAAGAGTCTAGAGCTGTCTTAAAAAAGATCAAGTGTTCAACTTTTCAAACATTTTCTTTTTTTGATAATTACCTGAAATGATGGCTACAAATTCTTGCAAGGAGTGCATTCAATGGTTTCAGGGCTCAGATTACATTTTAAAAAGGGGGGAAGCTCTCACGTTTCACAGAACCGTTCACTCTGACATAAACTCCTGAAAAACCGTTTAGAACCCATAAAAGAAATAGAAAATGAAATACAGAGGAAGTTGTAAAGGATTTTTCCCATCCTCAAGATTAAGGGAAAACTATATTAATAAGGATAAAATTTGTGTAAGTATTAATAAGATAGAAAAAATATCGATCAACCGCTATCGCATGACAGTTCCTATGGTTCCGAGTCAATTAGTCAGAACCAGTTGGTGGTTTTTGCCAACCTGTCTTGTCTAAGTGGTGTAGCCTACCCAATCATTCACAACCACTTGATTGTCAGTCTGAATCCTTTTTTCCATTCTGATATTTTGCCCCGTCCTTAAGGTAATGACTCATGTTCTCGAGATGTCGATTCTCGTTCTTGAAACTATGATAACCCATTCTATGAATATCTCGTGACTTCAGTCAGTCATCCGTTTTTACTTTTTCGACGCTTCTCATGAGTCCTAAGTAAGTCCCTTTTGTCCACATGGCAGTGAATATTTTTACCTGTTCATTTGCCCTCCATTATCTTTGACAATGCTCGTCGATGTGTAATGAATACTCTCAGCACGCACCCCATTTTTGGAGAACGGCTATTCTTGATCTGCTTTCATCAATTTCAGATCCTCTTTTATTCTGCAAAACATTAAGTATTGTGCAAGAAAAGTGAAATATTTTTAAATAATGAGATAATGTACCATCATTGCCTCGTTTCTGGGGTTGCTGACATGTTCCTTGGAAACTTCATTGTTCTTAATTTTGTTTTATCCTATCGTGGCACTCGTGCGCGTGAGCTTCATTTTTTTTTCATTCCCCATGCGTTGCTTCATTTTATGGCTCTCACGTCATGAACGTTTCTGACCCATTAGGTTTCCCTTTATCCAACTGTCATGTAGTCACTGGCCCGCCTGTTTTTAGGTAGACTGGCAGTAATTATTCTTGTTCTCTTCCTTATGCGTCCGTCGTTTTGCCTTCCCTCTTTTCAGAATCGGTGTCTTTTCATCTCCCCATCTATTAAACGCTTTTGAACTTGCTTTTGGCATCCGTAGCCTATATTACCTAGGTTTCCCGCATTTCTTTTTTTTTCTTACACTTATTCCTATTTTCTGTAAGTTCTCATTTCTTCCCTTCTTCACCTTCATGGTCTCTTCTATTTCCGTCTTTCTTTGTTCTGCATTCCTTCTTTGGGTAGTGATGGAAGAACACCCATTCAAGGTGACCGTTCCCATAGTTAGGAATAAAAATGAATTTGACCGCTTTCTTGCCTTTACAGGGACGCCTTCCCCCTAGACGTAATCTGTGGTTTTGGGGAAGGATTCCCTAAATCTTTTTCCAGTAATCCTCTCTACTAAAATTTCTTTATCCCTAATGTATATAACATTAGGTTTGAAGCTTCCATTCTCTCATCTTTTCCCGAAATTCTTCGGTACTTTCAACCTTGCCCCCTCCAAATATACCCCTAGTACATATATGGTCCTTTTAGGGATTGAAGCTCTCAATAGGAGGCATAACCTAAATATAGGGGTAGATGAGATCCGAGTCGTATATATAGTGAAAAGGCGCAGACTGTCCTATTACCTGGCTCCCAGCATGAGTGAGAAGTAGGGAGGATTAGTTACTGACCTTCCCAGCCGGGATAAAAGTTGGGAGGAGGGTACACTCCTCATAGGTGGAAACTGGGGTGCCAACGGTCGCTGGGTCATTCCCCGAATCTGGGGAGAGTTCAGTAAGTGTTTGGAGCCCTCATTTCCTTCTATTTTCATGCTATATTCCTGATTTTTCCATTTTCATTTTTTTAGTTTGTCTTTTCTAAGTTCTAACCCTTTTTTTCTTTTCTTTTTTGTGTAAATAAGAATCTGAACAAGAGATCTTTCACCCCGACAGAGGTTGCCGCGTGAATATGTGTTGCCTATAACTGTCTGGAGTGGGACTGGAGGGATCTACTCGACCCAATAAGGGAGATCGAGGTTGCAGTCATGCCCGTCCTTATTGCTGAGTCCATTGCTCCATCGACTTCTGCAGCAGAAGTTCCTCAGGCTATTCCTGTCGTGATCCACATTCCCTCCTTTCATCAAATCATTAGATCAAGCTCTTCTGACTCTTTGGAATCATACCGCGAGGAGGAAGGTTTTGATCAGGAAGAAAGAACGTGCGAGGCTAAACAGGAAGCTGCTCGGAAAGAGGCAGAGGACGAGGATGCACTTTTTCGCTTCACGTACAACGAGCTCGAGATGATGAAGTGCCTGAAGAGCAAGAGATGAGGAGTATTTAGCGCGGGAAAGCATCACAAAATGGGGACCCCAGTTCCTCAGTTGCCGTTTCGGAGGAGGCTACTCCTTCCGTTCCCAATCTTCCCATCCCCGCCACTGATCTCTCTGTTGCTAAAGAGGTTACTACTGTGGCGAGGAAGACCATCACGTCCCCCCTCTCGCTTGTGAAGAAACTGGTCTCCCCTCCTTCTGGTTCTCCACATCCGTCTGAGGAGACAAGTGTCTGGCGGTGGCGGTGTCACCCCACGGCTCCGTCGGTTCTTGCTGACGTCAGTTTTTTGAAGGATTCCCAATCTTCGTATGTGGTCGCGAAGGGAATCGTATCTGAGGTAGACTCTCATATACTCCACCAATTGTCTATTCATGATAAGGCCATTAGTCCGAGTCATGCTTTGATGCAGATATTTTTTTCCGCCATTTCTTTATTTTGCTTAGGTAGAAAATTTTTCTTAATTTTTTTGCTAACGCTTTTTTGAGCAGGTGTGACTTATCACAACGGGCTGCAAGAGGACATTCATGCTACTGAGGAGGAGGTAGCTGGCTGTAGGATAAATGTGGTGGAGACCACCAAAGCCTATGGTGTCGTTGTCTCTGAACGGGACAATCTTAGGAAGGTAGAGGTTGATCTTCAACGGGTCACTGCCCGTTTAACTTCTAAGCTTGAAGTGGCAGCGGCTAATCAGTCAAAATGTGAATGGTCTTTAGGGGAGGCTGAGAGATTCGTAAACATAAGTGGGGAGAATTTTTCCATTGTTGAGGCAAAGTTGGTCGAGGCCGTGGAAGCGTTGGCTAAGTCGAGTGAAGGGGAGGCTAGTCTTGCGGTCGAGTACCAGGCCATGGATCGACGAGTATGAGCAAATGGCCTACACGGCGGGCTACGGCAACGTCAAGGTTGATAAGCCTCCCCGTATGTCGCTGGTCCCCCTTCATGATGAGCCTGTTGATCTCGAGACTGAGCTTCCCGCTTCTATCACTGAAGCAGCTATTCATGACTTTTTCCCTCAATATGCTTTTGCTTATTACCTTTTATCAATCGATTTTGCCTTTAGTAAATTTCCATAAGTAATAAAAGGTAGTAAAGTTATAAGTTTACTTAATCCCTTTTAAATAACCAGAAGCTTATTTCAAAGAACATTTAGGTAAGAGTGCGTTCACATTTTTTGTCTGTTTCTTCTTTTCATCTGTTGGGGTTGAAACTTCCTTTATTTTTACTCCAAGCGGCTTTTGCAGTTGTCTATATCCATGATTCCTCCTTATCCAGTTAATGTTCTTAATTTCTTATGAGAGTAGGACTTATGAACTGCTCATCCCAAAAACTTTTTAATGCCATTATTTCTTTCTTGGAGTAAGACTTATGAATTGCCCCTCCCAATTACTTTTTTAATGCCCTTACTTCTTTATGGGAGTAGGACTTATGAACTACCCCTCCCAATGACTTTTCGATGCCCTTAGTTTATTATGGGAGTAGCATTTGACTTATGAACTGCCCCTCCCATGGATTTCTTAATGCCCTTAGTTCTTTCTGGAAGTAGGACTTATGAATTGCCCTTCCAATGAATTTTCAATGCCCTTAGTTCCTTCTGGGAGTAAGACTTATGCACTGTCCCTCCCAAATACTTTTTAATGTCCTTAGTTGCTTCTTTAGTAGTAGCCTTACTGGGGAGAGAAGTTCGACGCTACTATATCTGCATGGAAAACCTTTGCGGGAAAAAACGTACGGGGAATATGTCTCATTATAATGGATCTTTTACATCTTTTACACAAAATATTTTTCCAGATGAATTGCGTTCCATGGTTTTTGCAATTTCGTTCCTCCTCATGTCTCCAAGTGTTAATATCAGCTTCCTCCTATTTTACGGATGATGTACGATCATTCTCATGTTGACCCGAGCTTTCCTTCTATTTGGAAGATTTTTCTAAGAACTAGTTCTCCTATTTGGAATTCCTGCTTCCTTACTTTTTTTTTTCTGAAAATAAGATCTTCTTTTCTGATTGTAACAGGCCATTCTGATCAGGGCCGCTTCTCTTCTTCTCTCTAGATCATCGAGATCATTTTTTAGGAGCTCTCCATTTTGTTATTCGTTTAGTTCGGACTTGATGGTAGAGCTTCCAATTTCTACGAGGATATCCGCTTCTACTCCGTATGATGATGCAAATGAGGTTTCTTCCGTTGTTTCTCTCGGGGTCATTCTGTATGCCCATAGGATTGCGAGTAGCTCTTCTACCAATTTTTCTTTTGCAGATTCCAGATGCTTCTTCAAGTTACCAAGTATGACTTGGTTTGATCTTTCCACTTGTCTGTTCCCCTGGGGGTAGCAAGGTGTGGAAAAGCGATTTGTGATTTTCAGATCTTTAAAAAATGTTCTTACCATGCTCCTGGTGAACTGAAGTCCATTTTCAGATACCAAGATCTAAGGAATCCCATACATGCACAACATGTTCTTCTATAGGAACCATTTTACTTCTTCATCGCAAATTTTGGCAAAGGCTTCGACCTCAATCCATTTAGTGAAATAGTCTGTTGTAACTAATAATAAGCATTTTTTGGCTAGCGCCACGGGGAGAGGCCCAACAATATCTAAGGCCCACTGCATGAACGGCCAAGGACTAGCCACAGTTTTAAGTTCCCTGGAGGTATTTTAGCTACAAGCACGAAACGTTGACACCTGTCGCATTGTTTGCGTACTGTTTAGTGTCTTGATGCAGGGGCCAGTAGTATCTCATTCATGACTTTTTGGGCTAGTGATCTGGCCCCAATGTGGTTTTTCCATATGCCCTCATGAATTTCTGTTAGTACATATCGGGCTTCTTTTTCTCGTAGGCACTTCAGGTATGATCCTGTAAACATTTTCTTATATAATACTCCATTAATCATTGTGTACCTAGTACTTCGTTGTCATGTATTTTTGGCAAGTTGTTTTTCAGGAAGAGTTGTGATTTCGAGCAAGCGGATTATGTTGTCCTGCCAAATAGGCTCTCTTTCAATTTCTACATCATCTATGTTAGTTAATGGGAGCGAGATGTTTGGTTCTTTCAGAACTTCTATAGGGTTGTTCTTTCTATAAGGGAGGTGTAATGAAGATCCTAGCTTTGCTAGGGTATCATCATGTCCATTCTCCGTTCTCAGAATTTGGTGGATTTTGTAATCTTTTAGCATATTAAGGAGATCCTTCGCCTGTTGTAAGTATTTCATCATCCGTTCATCTTTTGCTATGTATTCCCCCATGACTTGTTTTGTAATCAACATGGAATCGCAGAAAATCTTAACTCTAATTACCTCATATTCCCGTAGCAGGGATATTTTCGCGATTAGTGCTTCATACTCTGCTTCATTATTTGATGCATTAAATTCGAAGGAGAAGGAATCTACAAATATTTCCCCAAATGGAGTTTGTGCCACCACCCTTGCCTCTGCTCCTCTACTATTTAAAGCACCGTACAAAGGGCATCCAAGCTCCACTTTCTTCTATTTTATGAGCTTCCCATTCAACTACCCTCCTATGAAGTCGGCTAATGCCTATCTTTTTATTGACGCTCAGGGCTCGTAATTGATGTTTGTATTGGTTCATCTCGCTTGACCATTTTACTATTCTTTCACTTGCCTCCGTTGAGTTTAGAAGGCTTTTAATGGGAGATTCGGTCAATACTTTAATGTTGTAGGCTTGAAAGTTGGGCCTCAACTTCCATGCCGCAGTTACAACTGCGAATACAAGTTTCTCCATTCGTTTATACCTTGTTTCTGCTGCTACAAGGCTTTTACTTACAAAGTATACATGTTTTTGTTTCCTTTATTCTTCTTTGATGAGTATTGTGTTGACTGCCCCCGTTGAGATGACTATGTATAGCAGAAGTTTCTCGTCGGTAATAGGTTTGGAGAGTAAATGAGGGGTAGTCTGGTACTCTTTAATTTTGGTAAAGGCTTCTTACAGTCCTCATTCCAACCGCTCGCGGAGTTTTTCCGTAATCATTCAAAAAAAAAAGGTTTATATATATTTGTTGACTTGCAGATGTTTAAGGTGGTCAATCTTCCCATTAATCCTGGATCTCTTTGAGGTGCCGCAGGGACCACATTTCTAAAATTGCCTTTACTTGATCTGGGTTTACTTCGATTCCCCATTGTGTAATTAGATGTCCAAGGAACTTTCCCGCTAACACCCAAAAAGTGCATTTTCTTCGGGTTTAGCTTCATGGAATTTCACCTTAGAATAGAGAAGGCTTCTTCAAGGTCCTGAATGTGGTGTTCCCGCTTCTTACTTTTGACCAGCATGTTATCAACGTAGACTTCCATATTCTTTCCAATTTGATCGCAGAAAACTTTGTTCACCAGCCTTTGATAAGTTGCGCCAGTATTTTTTAGATCAAAGGGCATGACTTTGTAGCAATAGATGTCGTACTCAGTAATGAAGGAAGAAGTGTTTTCTTGATCGAGCTGAACATATTTACCTGATTGTAACCTGAGTAAATGCCCATCAAGCTGAGCAGATCGTGCCTAGAAGTGGTGTCTACCATCTTATCTATTCTTGACAGCGGGTATTCATCTTTGGAGCATGCTTTATTTATGTCAGTGAAGTCAACACAGATTCTCCACTTTCTATTCTTTTTTCGTACAGTTACTACGTTACCGAGCCATTCAGGGTAATTCACTTCTCTGATGAAACCCGTTGCTAAGAGCTTATCAACTTCTTTTTTTATCGCTTGGTTCCTTTCAAGGGCGAAGCTTTTTTTTATTTCACATGTTTCATAGTGGGATTGGTGTTCAACCTTTGGCAAATGATTTCCTCTGGGATGCTGGGCATTTTCTGTACTGCTGCTGTGACCACATCTTTTATTCACTTAGGAATTCTATCAACTTCTTTTCTCACTTTCTTCGAGACGAACACCAATGTTTATTATTTCCTGGGTCCATTTCTCTAAGAATATGGGCTCCGTTTCCCCTACTGCCCCGTACCTTCAGTCATGCTACCCATCTCCTTGTAACTTCTATAGATCCATGGGTCCCTCGATCTTTTTCGTAGCTTTTTTCTTTGTAGACTCTAAAGCGGTTACTGAACAGATACGAGTCGCGGCCTGGTCGCTTTTTATTGTTTTCATTCCTTCTCGGGTCGGTTATTTCAACACTTGGTAGAATGTTGAGGGTACGACCTTCATTTTGTGGAGCCAGGTCCTTCCTAGGATCGCATTGTACAGGGAAGTGGTTTCCAGTACCATGAATACGCTCATATGGTTAAACGGTCATGTGCTTACTGAGAGCGTTAGGGTTCATTCTGAGTAGCTAACAACTCTGTTGAATCCGATCAACAGTTGTGATGTTCCTCGTAATTTTTTATCCCTCATGGACATTTTATCCATGGTTTCTCGATACAAGATGTTTATTGTGCTTCCATCATCTACCAAGACTCTCCTTAAAAAGCAGTTCTCAACCTGAATTGAAATGACGAGGGCATCGTTGTGGTGTTCATCATTTTCTAGATCGAAGTTGCCGAACACAAGTAGCGAGTCCCCTTTGCCATTTGAGGGCTTCAGCTAATGTCTTTCTAATGCTGGCCGCTTGCAGTATATTTTCCTTTCCTTTTTTGTTGTCCTTTCTTGCTCGGTTAATGATATAACTATGTCGCGTTTCTGTTCATCTCTTTTCGCAAATTGGCTAAGGTACCTCTCTTTGATCAGTTGCTCGATATAGTCTTTGAGCTGGAAATAGTCTCTGCGTGTAATGTGTGTTGCTCTTATGATAAGAGCAATATTTATCTTTGTCTTTGTAGCTAGGTTCCTTAGTGAATGGAGCTGGGTTTTTTAGCCAAGGTTTATCTTTAATTGTCTCTAGTATTTGGTTAACTGGAATGGTCAACGGTGTGTAGACCTTGTCCGTTGAGTGGGTTCTGTCAATATATTGCCTTCGGTGGGAATTTCTATTATGTTGGGCCTTCTTCCCATCCGTTCTTTCTATTTCATCATGCTTCCTCCCTTCAGATCTTAAGCTTCTTTCCCACTTCCGGGATTTTCCTTCCTTCCGTTCAACCGTTCTTCGCATACTTCTTTTTATTTCTTCTAACGTAATATAGGCCCGTGCATGTTGAAAAACCTCTGCCATGGAAATGGGCTTCACTTTAAATAGGTCCTCAAAGAAGGGTGACTCCAGGTCCAGACCTCGTCAGAAGACCAATCTGGCGAACCGATCTTCACATTTCACGACCTTGACCATTTCATCTTTGAAGCGGTGAGTGTATTCTCGTAGGGACTCCCATTCCATGGTGGAGATCGTCATCAGATGTTCTGAGTCTTCCATGATGGTACGGTATGTTGAGTACTGTTCTATAAAGATGGAGGACATAATAACGAAGATAGTGATTGAGTGAATTGGTAAAGAGTGGTACTACTTAAAATTCGTCCAATCTAAATTGGTAGGGAACATTTTACACATCACTTATCATCGTGTTGATACAGTGTCATGTCTTATCTAAATCGTCGAAGATGGTCTACAGGGTCAGACTTTCTTTTGTAACATTTGAACCTGGGCGCGGTGAATTTTTTAGGTACAAGTGTTGCTAGAACTTCTAGGCCTAATGGTGTCTTGATAAGAGACTCAAGGTCGTTCTTTCCCGTACTCCTGAGATTCCTTATCTCCATCATTTTTTGGCCGAACAACTCATCGACTAATTTCTTTGACATGAATTGGGGTTATCGAACCGTTCCTGTATTTTCCTTCACAAGGTTTTACGATTGGACTTCTTCTTCTCGTCGTATGCTTCTAACGTTCTCGCGGTCCCTTTGACTTTCATCTCGTTGGTCACCCTCAGAGTGGATTTCCAGTTCATCATCGTTCACCCGTTGGCTCACTTTTGCTTGTGTTTTCGTGAGTTTCTGTTGTAATGTGTTGATTCGCTCTTGTACATTCTGCCACGCATCATGCATTGCTTCAGTATTCCTTCTTTTCACCTCGTGCATCCCGTTCAGGATTGTCTGTAGCATTTCTGTGGGAGGGATCGGTTGATCTGCATGCTCGTCTTCATTTCTAAGCATGTTGTCTCCATTTAGAGCCATGTTGGATCTTGATTCTAGGCATGTTTACAGTTTTGTAGGGTAGGTCTCTTGAGCTTTTTTCTCAGGCTCTCAATGAAAACACCAAAATGTAAATGATTTTTCCCGTCCTCCTCAAGATTAAGGGAGAAATGTATTAATAAGGATAAAATTTGTTTAAGTATTAACAAGATAGAAAGAGATGTCGATAATCCAAAATTCTCCAAAGTACAAAGTGTACTGTTTTATTGAATGTATTAGCTTTATATAGACTTCTCCAACTGCATGGGTTTAATTAAAAATAATCAAATAAATGAAAATATCATATGAGGTACTCATCAGACCTAGGATAACACCCATTGTGGGATCCCCTTTCTTCTTTATTTTACATCTGTCATGCTCAGCCGTCCATCAATCATTACTGCATGACAGTTTCCTGTGGTTCTGAGCTAATTAGTTAGAATCACTTGGTGGCCTGTCAACCTATCTTGTCTGAGTGGTGCAGCCTACCCAATCAATCACAACCACTTGATCGTCAGGCTGAACCCATTTTCCCATTCTGATATTATACCCCGTCCTTAAGGTAATGAACCATCGTTCTCGAGATGTCAGTTTCCGTTCTTGAAGCGATGGTCCCTCATTCTCGAGATGTCAGTTCCCGTTCTCGAAGTGATGATTACCCGTTCTATGAATATCTCGTGACTTCAGTCAGTCATCCATTTCTGCTTTTTCGACGCTTATAAAGTCCTCAATGCCTTTTGTTTTGAGCTAGTTTTGGCTGGTTTTTTGAAAGGTTTCACAGGATAGTGGACCTAGGGATTAGTCCAAGGTGATGATTTTGACTTTTAGAGTCTACCGTTTAGTGGACTTATAGAGCTAAAATTGTATAGATAGATACATGTACGTTTTTCTTAGGGTATGCTCCTTGTAAAATATAAGTATCTTCTCGGTTAATATACATTTAATTTTCTAAAAAAAGAGTATGTAGAATAAAGTGTGTGACCAAATAACCTCCCTAACTCTTTTAGAGTGAAACACGTGTATAGAATCATAACTTGTGGTTATAACATTACCTTTGGGGGTCCTTGTCCAAATCAAAGAATCATTGCCTAACAACTATAATGCAAATAGTAGAAGTTAGATCAATAAACTTATCACAAAAAACTCAACAAATCCTAACACGTATCAGACAAAATTGAACCAACTGAGGCATGTAAAGGCAGGTTCAAAGAACGATCTCCATTGGTCATTTTAAGAAGATGGGGTCCCATCTAATTGTCCATCTAGAAGCAGACCACAAAGTGATGACCTAAAACCCAACGAGATTCATCAACCAAGTTTAGAAAATGAGGCTTCATGCTAGACCAAAGAAAATAAGCAACTAATTTTGGTATGGCCATGGTCCCCTAGCCCATGTATATTACGCCCGAAATTTTCATATTGGAGACATGAAACCCGATCTAGCTTTATTTGGTCTGGTCTAGAGTTTAATTTTTCTGTATCAATTCCAGATAATGATCGGTCTGGTCTTAAACAAGCTTATCGAGTTTTGATTTCTTCAATTTTTTTCACATGAGTTATTTGAAATTATATACCCTCTCCATTTTGAATTAAGAAATATATACCAATTTTTTTAAAAAAATCAGAATTCTATACCCTGGGGGTCACATAATTCAATTAAATATTATTAATCTCACCAAATTCTGTTTCCTTTCCAATGCCCAATCAAATCATCCATTCTTCTTCTTCTATTTTATTCAACGAGCTCATTTTTATTATTATTATTATTATTATTATTCAGTGGACCCTATGATTCTTCAGTGAGAAGGTGACCCACTCTTCTTCTTTTTCGGTGATGACCATTTTTTTTTCAGCAAGACCCGTTCTTTTTCTTCAACAAGACGCACTCGGATTCTCATTCTCCTATTTTTTTCAGATACAGAAAGAGACTCAAGCAAGTACTCGATTACTTACTGAAAAAATAAAAATAATTACTTGAAGGGTTCAAGTAGTCATAAATAACTACTTGAGCCCTTCAAGTACCCAACGTTCCCATTCTCCAATTTTTTTACGCAAAAAAGGCTCAAATAATTACCGATTGCTTACTGGCATAATAAAAACAATTACTTGAAGGGTTCAAGTAGTCATAACAACTACTCCAACCCTTCAAGTAGTCACCTGGTGTATGAATTGTTGACTGGCAAAAAAATTGCTTGAACCCTTCAAGTAGTAAAAAATAACTACTTGAACCTTTCAAGTAGTAAAAAATAACTACTTGAACCTTTCAAGTAATCACTTGATGTCTTGGTTGCCGACTAACGAAAAAATAACTACTTGAAGGGTTCAGATAGTCATAAAAAGCTACTTGAACCCTTCAATTACTCAACGTTCATTTTCTCCCATTTTTTATGCAAAAAGGCTCAACTAATCACCCACTTTTTTACTGATAGAATAAAAAATACTATTTGAAAGGCTCAAGTAGTTGTTTATTACTGGTAAAAAAAAACTACTTGAACCCTTCAAGTAGGAAAAAATAATTACTTGAACTCTTCAGGTAGTCACCTGATATCTGGGTTGCTGAATGACGAAAAAATAACTACTTGAAGGGTTCAAGTAGTCATAAAAAGTTACTTGAACTCTTCAAGTACTCAACGTTCATTTTTTCATATTTTATGCAAAAAAAGGCTAAACTAATTACTCATTTTTTTGCTGATAGAATAAAAAATACTACTTGAAATGTTCAAGTAGTCATAAACAACTACTTGAACCCTTCAAGTAGTCACCTGATTTTTGGGTTGTTGACAGATAAAATAAAAATAACCATCTGAGGGGTTCAAGTAGTCATAAACAATTTCTTGAACCCTTCAAGTAGTCATCTGGTGTATGTGGTTGTTGACTGGTAAAAAAACTACTTGAACCCTTTAAGTAGTAAAAAATAACTACTTGAACCACTCAATTAACCATCTGATGTGCGGCTTGCTGACTGACGAAAAAAATAACTACTTGAAAGATTCAAATAGTCATAAAAAGCTACTTGAACCCTTCAAATACTGAACATTCATTTTCTCATATTTATTTGGACGCTAAAAATGGCTCGAGTAATTTCCCGCTTGTTTACTGACATAATAAAAACAACTACTTGAACCCTTCAAGTGGTCATAAACAACTACTTGGACCCTTCAAGTGGTCGTAAACAAGTACTTGAACCCTTCAAGCAGCCACCTGGTGTTTGAGTTGCTGACTAATAAAATAAAAACCAACTACTTGAAGGGTTCAAGTAGTCATAAACAACTACTTGAACCCTTCAAGCAGTCACCTGATGTATGAATTGTTGACTGAAAAAAATTACTTGAATCATTCAAGTAGTCATAAACAACTACTTAAATCCTTCAAGCAGACACCTAGTGTTTGAGTTGCTGACTAACAAAATAAAAAATAACAACTTGAACGATCCAAGTACTTATTTTTTTTGCCAGTCAACAACCCATAAACTAGGTGATTACTTGAAGGGTTCAAGCAGTTGTTTAGTTGTTGATGACTACTTGAAAGATTCAAGTAGTTGTTTATGACAACTTGAACCCTTTAAGTAGTTATTTTCATTATGCCATTAAACAATCAAGTATTTATTTGAGCTTTTTTTGTCCCAAAAAATTGGAGAATGTAATGTTGAGTACTTGAAGGGTTCAAGTAGTTGTTGATGACTACTTAGACCGTTCAATTAATTACTTTTTATTTTTTCATACAACAACTCATATACCAGGTGATTACTTGAAGGATTCAAGTAGTTGTTTATGACTACTTGAACCCTTCAAGTAGTTTTTTATTTTGTCAGTCAGCAACCCAAACACCAGGTGACTGTTTGAAGGGTTCAAATAATTATTTATGACTACTTGAACCCTTCAAGTAGTTATTTTTATTTTACCATTAAGTAATCGAGTAATTGCTTGAGCTCTTTTTTGCGCCAAAAAAATAGGAGAATGCGAATCTAAGTGCTTCTCGTTGAAGAAGAATAAGAAAAAGAATATGTCTTGTTGATGAAAAAAATGAGTCTCGCTGAAAAAGAAGAAGAATAATGGATCACATTCTCACTGAAGAATCATAAGGTTCATTGAATAATAATAATAATAATAATAATAATAATAATAAGAGATAATTTGATTGATTTGATTGTGCATTGAGAAGGAAACATAATTTAGTGGGATTATTAATATTTAATTGAATTATGTGGGTTCCATAATATATAATTTTATTTTTTTAAAAATGGGTATATATTTCTTAACCCAAAATAAAATGGTATATAATTTCAAATAACCCTTTTTACATCCCTATCCTTAGTCTTAGGATTCAAATATTTGACCCCAACAAAATGAGGGGGATTTCCGGGTTTAATGTGATTTAAAAAAAATCTAAAAATAAGATAGTTTTGAAACTAATTCCAAAACTAAGGTAATATTGGCCACGTTGGAAGGCGGCTTTACAAAAGACGTCTTTAATGCAGCCTGAAGACGTCTTTTGCAAAGTCGCCTTCAATGTAGAAGCTAACACCTGCATACAAAAATCATCAACAACTTAACCTGCACACAAAAATCCTAACTGTAATTATATAAAAATGTAATAAGTCAAATATTACATTTAATTACATAAAAATATACTAAGTCAAATATTATGAGTCATTCGAAGATTGTCCTCCATTACGAGAATTCCAATTTTGACGGTTATGTCCCTCTTGTCGACAAAGTCCACATTTACTGTGAGTACTTGGCTCTCTCTATTCCAATCTCATTTCGTATACGAGTCGACTTTGGTCTACCTTTCTCCTGCCTCATAGTTGGATTAGGGTAAACTATTGGAAATTTAGGAACTTTCCATTAATGTTCACGTGGAAGAGGGTTGAATTGTGGCTTATAACACTCAGCAAGCCCTGACCAGCGAATGTGCGCACACTGCTAACAAACATGAGAGGCCAAATGATTGCAACTTGTTGTAAGTACATGTTCGCTCCTTTAAATTCACATACTGTTTGTTTCGTCATTTGTACATGTGATTTCGATGTTGACCTCTGAGAATCTCGAACCTCTCATTAACACGGTTGAAATTTGTGATCTCATGTGAGCTAGCCTTGGCTTCCCAAGTTTTCATCTTTTTAACAGCATAAGTAGTAAACACTTCACCTCGTATTATATAGCTCATTAAAATTAATCTTCTTATAAATTACAATTCCCTTTATTGAAGATTGATCATAAGAAACTTCATTTACACCGATTACGACATTATCATTCATGTAACATAAAACTACCATAGGCATTTCCCCCATTTGTCAACCTACTAAGCAATACACAACAATTTCAATTTCAAGATTTGAAGAACAAATTTAAGAGATCAAATGAGTTAGAAATATACCTAGGGTTTGAGGAGTTCTTGCTAGTGATTTGAGAGATTGATTTTTTTTTTTTTGTGAATGAGAGTGAGATAAGAGTGAGAGGGTGTAATGTCGGTGAAATGACAGTAAACTCCGGCCACAATTAAAAGCGAACGACAGTAGGGAAGGGTGTTCGCGGGTTGAGGGTTGTTTTGTTCGCGGGCTGAGGGGAGCTGAGGCTGAGGAAGAACTGCTTCTGCTTTCTGTACCGTGATTTTTAAAGGTAGCATTGAAAACGTTTTTATAAAAGACGGGTACTATTATTAATTAAGGCGTCTTTTATAAAGACGTCTTTACAAAAAATGCATTTTACATGACTTTATATTTATAATCACACAACCATATAAACATTTTTTTTAAATACGCTTTCACCTACCATTTCAGCTTACTTTAAAATTAATTTCAAAAGTATTATATCTTAATTATTTTTTTTTAAAAATATTTACACCGGCGTGCGCACCAAATTTCAAACCCGAAACAGTGCAGTGCCAAATTTAAACTATCTTTGACGAACACTTCAAACCATATCCGGCTGCGCAAACCCTACGGACACTTCAACCCCTTTGCGGAAAGACATGTGTGGAATCGCTTTGATCGTCTCTGGCATACGGTTCGATTTATCGTCTTTAGTTACTGATTCCTCGTCTCCACTACATCATTCTGAGCAAGTGAGTAGCACCCAATTTCCCAGTACTCATCCTGCTGTACTTATTAATCAGTCAGAATTTGGCACTGAACACTTGAACTGTGAACTATTTCGGCAAATTTTAGTTTAGATCTTTGATTCTGTGAATTAAGTGATCAGTTTGATGTTCTGTGTAGCTGGTGTTTTCCGCAGATGACCTTAAAGACGCTCTGCGGAGGAGGGGACCTGATAGCTTGGGTAGTGCCAAGGTTAAGGTTTTCTTTTCTTCGGGAACGTCGAGTTCTGGCGTGGAGCGAGTAATAGAATCTATCGTTGAGAGGGGAGGGGTTGAAGATGCAGTGGGATACTATTCGGAACAGTATGAGACGAATAGTTATGGCTTATGCGCTGAAAGTCCCAAGCTCGAAAGTAGTTGTAGCTTGCCTGACTTTGTTGCGGAGTTGTATTTAATTGGGGCCACATTACAACTTAGAGGAACAAATCCAATTGTTCAGCCACTGGTGGACACGGCGCGCAATATCCTGGTTTACAATGGTAGGTGTAATATGATTATGCACCTCTATGGTGGAGCAGTATGCTCTTACTTGATGATTATTTTGCTTTACACCCAACAAAGAGGATTTATTTAATAAAAATTGCTATGAATCGACAGTTATTTGCCTCCCTCACTTAATCCTCATTCCATTCCTAATTTAAAGTTCCCCGCTCTCGTACTTTCTATAGATTGTGTTAAAATGCAGCAGTCCCTCTCTGTCATGTTACTATTCTATATCTGTTCCCTTCATTTGAACCAAACACCACCTTTATCGCGAAATGTGGAGAATTTGATTCCATTTTGCTGTATATTCCAAAGGTGAAATATTTGGAGGAATACATGTTGCTCGGGATGACAATGATGCTGAAACCCTTTTGCAATCTCTCGGGAACTGCTGTTCCTGCATTTCCAGTTTACATCGAAAGAATTGTTATGGTGATGGAGAACGACTAAGAACCATTCCAGAAGTTCTTTCAACAATTAAAGGGCCATGGTCAATTATCTATTGGCAGGTAACTCTTAGTGGTAAGTTTCTCTGTTATTTTAACATATTTTGGTATGGCATGCAGTTCATCTTTCTTGTGCATCGTCATATTCCTACCAGTTTATGTAATTAATAATGGTTATAGGATAGTACGAAGACTCTGTGGTTTGCTCGAGATGCATTAGGTAGGCGAAGCCTCCTTGCTCACTGGCCGACAGGGGAGGACTCTCGATTTCTGCTATCTTCAGTATCGCCAGCTTCTTCCATTGCACAGAATTCTGGTATGTGCTTTGCCAACTTTCTATATCTTTTCCTTACTAATAATCTGGACCACAATATTATTTTTGATACTACAACAGTAGCAACAATCTACTTAAAAAATTATTGTCAATAAATTTTCCGCTTGACATGCTGCATATTTTCACAAGCAAGAAATTATTCTTGTTTTATTTTATATAACTGCTATGATATATAATAGTAATTGTGATTAAAAATTTTCCGACTAAGAACCATTCACGTTACTGAACTAGTTACATAGATGAGATGAAAGATCAACATCTTATTATTGCAAGCAATTTATTTTGTGAGCTACTGAAAAGAAAATTATTTTGTGATCTGTAAACAAGTAGTTGTCTTCCAAGGCATATATCTGTTTTCTATGTGCCTGGTGCAGCAATACTGTTGTCAACTTATGTATATCGTAAAAATACCGATGAATCTATAGGGCCCTTTTCCATCTTACGTGAATTATGTTTCCATCAATTACATTGTTGTGCTTAATCTATGGGCAACTTTAATTTTCTGTAGATTTTGAATCTAAAAATGGAATTAAGAAGCTCAGCTTTTGGGAGGAGCTTCCATGTGGAATATATAGCATGTCTATTGAGACTGGAAACCTGAACTGTTGCCTGATTGGTAAACTCAGAAAACATGAATGGACTAATGAATTGCTGCAAGAACTGATTAAGTGGGAGAGAACTCACGTTGAACCCAAATATAAAGAGATGTGTACTTCCAATTGCAAGACTCTTTTGCAGCATGACGACATCCATTCAGCTTCTTTTAATAGATTATCTGAAGCAGGTCAGTCTCATATGATTGTCTCATGGTGTCTTGGTCCATATATATCTTTCAAACTTCAATGAGTAATGCTTGACGGTCGACTTCTATTTTGATAATAAATATCGTATATGGCTACTTTAGATTTTATTATCATGAAGATCAGTAGTTTGGTTTTTTTTATTGAAAAACGGTCTATAGAATATTCAGCTTCAGAGAAGGCGGAGATTGTGCTGACCGCTTTAAGGGAATCTGTGATCCGACGTACTTCACTGCATACTGTCTTCAAGGTTCAAAATCTGGTTCCATTTCAGTTTTGTGGATGGCTTTTATTTCTGCTGCCTTCAAAAAGACATCTTTTACAGCTTCATCGCTTTCTATTGTTTTGTTACATGAAGAAGTCTTTTTCATTTTTATGTCAGTATTAGTAAAGTCGAGATTATAACTTGTACTGAAATGTTAATGCACAGGGGGTTAGATATGACTCTAGGTTTGGGGAACTTGGTCCAGTGGCCGTCCTTTTTTCTGGTGGATTGGATTCTATGATTCTTGCAGCATTATTGGATGAATGCCTAGATATCAGCTGTAAGTTTTGGCATAAAATCTTAATCTCTTGAGTCTAATCTTTTTGTGGTATCCAAGATTATCACAATTGTCTCCCTCCAGGGGATATAAGAAGTAGGGAGCTGAAGCAACAACCATGTCTTTGAATTATGATTTTCTTAAAGTTAGACGTAAGCTGATATCTAGTCTTATGTCTCTTGGCAGACGAGATTGACCTTCTTAACGTGAGCTTCGATGGTCCAGCTGCTCCTGATAGAATCTCTGCCAAGGCTGGAGTAAAGGAATTGAGAAGAATTGCACCTTCGAGAAGGCATTGCATTGAACTTTATCTTTTGACCTTCGCTACATGATTTGGGGCAAACTTTTATCCAACACTGAATTTATGTGCTGTTGCTTTTTATTTAAGCATAATGAAAAGTTTCTTGTTGAAATCAGTTACAGATACATTACTATGTAGAAGGCATGAATACATAATACTCGATTGACGTTTGACAGTTTGAGTCAAGTTGATGAAAACATGTGAATTTTTGTTCAAGTGGTATCAGAAATGAGTAAAAAAAATTATACGTTTTAGTTGACTGTAGGACAGAAAGAATGGTTATTTTCTCATTTAACTTAATTAGACAAGCTGACAAGCACTTGAATGCCATGTAATAATTTCAAACTTCCATTTCGAAAGAGATGGAAGAGAGAAATGACAAGTTGCCACAGCGTAGATGCATCATTGAAGTATATTTGAGTGCATTTAAGTATGTAAAAGTTTCTAATTTGTAGTGGCATTCACAGAGCTCAGGAGAAAATGAAATTTTGAGCAGGTTCCTACAAAAGACATCATTCGAAAGAAACACATAAGTGGGTTCTTTGATATAAATAACAAGTTCAATACGAACATATAATGTTAAACTTAAATTCTTGCTCTGTCAAGTTTTTGCGAGGCTTTGATATAAAAAAATTTCCTCTAATCTCTATTTGAGCTTTGTGTGACTAGCTACGCAATGTGAAAACTGAAAATAGAAGTTACTCTTTTAGTTTCTATAAATTTCTGATGTTTTTTAGTTTCTATAATTTCTTCTAAGGTTTTACGTAGCTTTTAAATGGTGTTGCATGCGATTGTTTATCCGTATCTCGTTGCTTACCAATAATTTACATTTGCATATTTGCAGGTGGAAGCTAGTAGAGATTGATGCTGATATGCAAAACTTGATCTTCGAAACAAAGCATGTCACGTCCCTTATAAATCCTGCAAATACATACATGGTACCTACTTTTGTTGAAGGAGTTTAGGTTTTTACCATAGAGCCATGGGAGGGAGGGCATTTTTCTCTATTGAATTTTGTTATTCATCTAATGTTACAGGATCTGAATATAGGAATAGCTTTATGGCTTGCTGCTGGTGGAGATGGTTGGGTCTATAAAGATACTAGTAATAATGGCAAAGGTCATCGTATTAAGTACAAGTCTGAGGCAAGGATTCTCCTTGTTGGTTCTGGCGCGGATGAACAATGTGCTGGTTATGGCAGGCATAGAACAAAATACAGAAATGGGAGGTATGCATGTGGGACTGTACAACTATGTGATAAGGTATCAGTTTTAGTGCAAAAAAACAGTATTTGTTTTATTGCCAAAAAGACAGATGGATTTCCACCAGTAGTTGGATCTTCATTAAGAGTTTATGGCAGGCGATTGACCTGTAAAAGAATGGCTATAATTCATCATCTAGAGAAATTATGAAGAAAATATCTTTTCAAAAGATTTCTGAAGCTGTCTTAACAACTTAGATTCTCACTCTTAATAGCTAAAATGATATTAACATATTCAGCACGTTTTGACATATTTCTGTAGTCTGATAAATTGTGGAACACGAACGCTGCATGGTCATTATGTTACACTAACTCTACGGTTGCTGTTATCAGCTGGCTAGGATTACATGAAGAAATGAAGTTGGATATGCAGAGAATTTGGAAAAGAAACTTAGGAAGAGATGATAGGTGCATTGCTGACAACGGCAAAGAGGTATGGTGAACAACGGATTTGATAACTAAGTTTTTTTCCCTCCTTTTGTCATTTATTAATTGAATTTCATTGTTTCTAGGCTAGATTTCCTTTTTTGGATGAAGATGTTATAAGGAATTTACTAGATCTTCCTTTGTGGGAGGTTGCTGACCTTGATAAACCTAGTGGAACTGGTGATAAGAAGATTCTAAGGGAGGTTGGTATTATTTCTCATAGACAATGGTTAAGTAACTTACCTGTTTGTGAGTGTGGGGTAGACCTCTTCTAAGCATGACCCCAAATACACTCATGCTCTTCTCTGGGTATTTCTAGAGTAAGTGTATGTTGAGGAAGAATTGTAATATATGACCTACTCTACTATCAAATCATTACACTTATTTTGTTATAAGAAGTTCTCTCTAATCTTTAAGTTTGTAATCTGGATTAGTAATAAAATTTTAATTGTGGAAATCAATAGGCTTCCGGTTTTTTTTTTATAAGTATATCGTATTAAAAACAAAAACCCAAAGGGTTATACAAGAAGAAATACAGAAAATCAGGTGGGATGACCAAATGTCAAAATTGTTGGTCTCAGAAAGAGGATTTAAAGAATAGATCCAATCTGTACAAGAGAATAAAAGGATAAAAAACTTTATCGACAAGGTTTCCTTTTGTTTCTTTACGATAGGCATCCAACATTGATGTTTATCTAAAAACGGGGTGGTAAAATATGGAAAGTCATTGCTATTATTGCACATTTTCAGTGCTAATGGAAATACCTTAAAAAAAAATTATAAACATAAAAAAAAATTAACTAAAAAGCACATGCAAATTATGATAAACGGAGAAATTTTTATTTTTTCTCCCACTACCATTACCATGTTAATAAAATATTTGTTTGCTTATTTAATGGATTGACCTTTAGTTTTGTGGACATAGGCATTTAAATTTAGCAGTCATCTCATTGGTCTGTTTATATTATAATACTAATCATAAAAGCCAAATAATGTTTTTCCAATTATTGTCTGGAGATAAGACTACTAAGAAGATATCCATATTACTTTACTTCAAGGTTGCCAAATTACTTGGTTTACATGAAGCAGCAGTTCTACCTAAAAGAGCCATCCAGGTGTGTATCTCTACTTCTGTTGTTATTCAGCTTGCTTACCTTTTTAGTTATTATTATAGTACCCTTTAGTCTTGAAACCCAGGTGTAGTTGATGTAGTTAGTTGTCTGGTTTTAAGGGAAAACTTATAGTACTCGGCGTCCAGTTTATGTTGAAATTGTCATATTTGATTAAGAGAGTTGAGTTCAAGCTTTATTCCTTAATGAACATGGAAGCTTGGCTGGTACGTGCTGTTAGCCTAGCTAGAGCTACAGACATTTTCTGCTGTTTGGATACATATTTTTTTCTTTGGGAGCGCGGGGAGCTAGTAGATTAGTTAACTGGAAATTGACTTCCGTAGTTTTTTATGGTAGCTTAGATGTTGACATTTGTTATATGGGGTTTGCTTTGATGTTCAGTTTGGTTCAAGAATTGCGAGGGAATCAAATCGAAAGAACTTTGGAAGTAACCGCGCAGCAAATCAAGCTTCAGCAGGGAGTGTAAAAATTACTAGCAGGGGGAGCTTTACATGAAAATGACATTTTTCTTCATTTGGGTGTCTTCAACTTGAGTATGCCTGGTTTCAGATCTCTTTATTGGCCTTTGCCTCGAATCTGTTATGGTGTGGTGATTGTTACGATTTATGGGCATGTATTAGACATTTCACTGTCCAAGAGAATCGGAAGAGAATCGGAAGATTCCAGAATACATAAGCAAATTTCAGTCACGTAATTCAATTTTTGTGTTCACAGCGATACATTGATTATTTCTAGCCTTATGAATTTTCAAAATTTGGGATTGTATTCTTATTCTCTGAAATTTCAAAGATAACACTGAACATCCGAAAAATTTATGGGTTATCTTTCAAAGGGAGCTAAGATTTTCGCTGTCTCTTTGCTCCATTTTGATGATTGGTGATGAACAGCAGTTGAAGTTTTATGTAAAAGGGAAAAAATTTGATCCTATGGAGATTGTGTTCTTGTTATCAACTACAGTTGATAGTCACGTAATCATAAGTTGCAGGTTTTAGTTTCTAATTGTCTCTCTCAATGGATGCATAGTATTGGTAAGATTCATAACCTAGTATTGCAATTTTTTACGGCTACGATTTATGTATTCTATCTCATTATCTTTTTTTAGACAAATTAAGGTAACTTCGGGATTAGAGAATCTATTGCTTGAACACATGATCTTATATGGTCTGGTCTGGATGTTGTAAACATAGAGATAGGCTTTAGAATCAGAGGGACATTCCTGATTTAGAGCTCAATAGCAAGGGGCCTACCTTGCTTTTGTAATACAGTTTTGATTATCAAAAAGAAAAAAAAGGTCAATACAGCATGATAATCAAAAATAAAAAAGGATAACTATAGCAAGATTTGGAGAAAAGAGGAGATATATTGGTGCCAAAGAGCTAGACTGAAGTGGCTAAAAGCCTGAGAAACTCGCCAGTTTTTTCCACAAATATGCGATGAAAAGAAAATTGGTCAATGGTATCTCAAGACTTAAAGATCCGAGTGGGAGATGGGTGGATGGTGATAAAGGGGTGTTTCTGATGGTGAATGGGTTTTGCAGCATGTGAAGTCTGTCATTACAGAGGAAGAAAACAAAGAGCATATTGTGCCACTGACCTTAACTTGAGGTTAGGATGGCTGTTATTTAACTTGGGGGTGATAAAGCTCCATGCCCAGATGGTACCTGATTCGTTTTACCAAAAACATTGGGATCAAGTGGGTGTAGATGTATGGAACAGTGTGAATAATTTCTTTGAGAATGTTTATATGCCAAGATCAATGAATGAGACAATATCACACTTTGTCCCAAAGGTTTTGATGCATGAAATTCCTTCTATATAGACCCATTTGCCTCTGAAAATTAACTTATAATGTAATAATATCTACTATTATTGTTAACAGAATCAAGCCTCAACTGTCAGAAAGTAATATCTGAAACTCATGGTGCGTTTGTGGCATGGAAACACTATTTTTATTCTGTTTATTATGTTAGCACATTTGGAAATAAATGAATTGTTTTCGTTTGAAGGAAAGTTGGTGGATCCTATGATGATGGTAGTTAAGCAAGCTTATGAAGCTTGCAAGCTTCTTAACTGTGATGCTGATGGAGTGCGGAAGCGTCCGAGTACTTGAGATCATCATTAGGTGTTTATCGGGTTTATAGTTAGTCGTAGTTGATTTTCACTATATGAATACTTGTATTGTTTTAATTAAATTTTATAATTTTCAACTAGTCGACTGACGAGGCGGATGAAGCATTTCAGCTTATAAAAAAATGTTTGACAATTGTCCTTAACCTGATTTTTCATTGCCATTTGAGTTATATTGACGACTGTCCTCAGCTCAGAAGGTTGGCCTTATTGAGATTATTGAAAAAATCAACCGAAATGCGTACCGTGTGAAATTGCATAGTCATATTCAAATGACGAATGTATTTAATTTGAAACACTTATTTCCTTTTCAGATTCCATGGATGATGATGCTATTTTAAATTTGAGGACAGATTTTCTTTAGCTTGGGGAGAATGATGTAGTGCGGACGGGTCTGGATATTTGAGATCATCGTTAAGCGTTTACCGAGTTTATCGTTAATCATAGTTGATTTTTATTATATGAACATTTGTTATATTTTAATTAAATTTTATAATTTTCTGAATAAAATAGGTAGAACTAGTTATTTTCCTTGTTTAGATGATATTTTTATTTGCAAAATTCAAAAACTAAAGTCCATATATGATATGATATGACTTAGGATAATTTTAGGATGTTTTAGTTAGAATTTTTGGGTTGTTTGAAACCTATAAATAGGCACCAATGTTGTAATCTAAAAACAGAGTTGGTTTAATAAAATATAAGAGAGAATCTCTATTTTCCTCCAAATTTTCGGCAATCGTAAGCGCTCAAGAAGACTTTGATGTCTAATGGCATTAGTGCGAGAATCTTAGAAACTTGTTTTCAATTTTTGTGCAAGTCTTTCTCGTAGTGCTTTTGCTACGTCAGATGCTATTGGAGTTATTGCTTGTAGTTCAGTATAATTACTATCTTTCAGTGTTAAGAAAATGAATGCAGTCAATATTGAGCATGCTGAGTAGTTAGCCATTGATTAAAACTTAAGAATGGCAAAGAGAAATGAATGGGGAAAAGTAAAGGTTGAATCTGATTTTCTGAAAGCTGTTGAATGGTGCTTTGGAAGAGGAAATGTTGAATGGAATGTTCAGGAGTTAGCCACTGAACTTAAGAGAAATAGTATGTTGGGTAAAACGATGATTACATGTAGTTGTTGATGCTATAGTTAATATAATAATAGTGAGAGAAGATGCATAGGATATAATTATTTCTTTACCAACTACTATTGTATGTTAATAGAGAAGGAAAAGAGAGTTGTAATTGTGAGGCAAAAACCCCTTGGTGCTTTAACTGGAATTTTCCGGTTTCTTTGTGAAAGCCACATGTTTTTTTTTAAATAAAAAACTGGAAGCTGAACGAAAATTCTTAACTTCTAGGATACCTGCACAGAAAAATAAGGTCTGTCATTTGACAATCATCTTTTAAAAAAAACAAAACAAATTAGGCAATCCTTAAGGTTGATTTCAGGCGCGGTTTGGTAGCTGCTATCCTTGCAGCAAATTAGGTAATCCTTTAGCAATTGAATTGTCTTTGTTTATTTGGAGTGATTCTTAAAATTGACAACAATATTAATTTACATGTAATCTTGATTTATCTCCCGCAGAAGTAATTGAATTGCCTATAAAAAGTAAGCAATGCATAACTACTAAGGTAGAGCAATCTTGGAGAGAAAATTGAATTAAACATACCATTTTGATAGTCTCTAAATTGTCATTATTTATTTCATAGATAAACATGTATAACTAAACACGTCAATCATATTTCGCTATCAATTAAATTGTCACAAATTTAGTTCCATCTTTGATTTTTTAGCCCTTTCATTACATGAGTTCTTCTTATAGATATATATGGGATCTATGGGGCTATTACTTGATGTGATAAGAATTGCTTCCAGTTGAAAAACTCAGCTCAATCACTGCTTAAAATCTAAGTGTTAAGGAGAGGGGTACTACAGTCTTATAACTAGCACAGACTGGGCAAGGGTGATGTGGAGCAATATTCCAACACACTCTCATGGACCACAATACAGTAGTTGAACTAAACAACATACCAAACAATCTGAACTAAACGGGCAACGAACCGAGCTAAAACGGCACAAAGGCACGACCAAGCTCTGATACCAAGTTGAAAAACCCAACCCGATCACTCTAAACTTAGGTGTTAAGGAGACGGGTACTAGAACCTTATAACTAGCATAGAATGGATAAGTCTAAGCGATGTTGGACAATATTCCAACACTTTCTATCATAAAAATATCATCCACATAGATGAGCACCATAATCACATCTGGTCTAGAGAATTGTAGAAACGATGATACATCTGAGACTGAATGATGAAAATCTTAAACCATAAACACATTGCCTTGAGAGTGTCATACCATGCTCTCGAAGCTAACCTTAAACCATAAACACCTTTGTTTAGTTTACAAATGGGTGAGGCTTAGTGGGATCTTTGAAACCTGGAGGTTGAACTACAGAGACTGTCTCATGAATATCACATTGGAGAAATTCTGCCGGCATTTGTTTTGTTCCAAGCAAGTATGATTAAAGGTCATAAGCATGAGCAATTGAGAGTATCTGAGATCTCCAGATGGTGTAATTGTTTCTGTCGAGCCTTATGTAAATAGTAACCGTGTTTGTTGGAAGCATGCTAGGTAAGGCAAGGAGTAAACTAGCAGTAGGTGGTGAAGGGGAAAGGAAGTTGAACCAGAGGCTACTTTTTGAGATGAGGATATTGCTTCAGTAGCTGCTGATTTCTCGGTTGCAAGATTTACTATGTTTTAAGTGTTTTCAGTAGAGTCCGTCTAATGCAGATTGGTTATGGCTCTGATACCAAGATAAAGTTGAAGGTTGAGATTGAATTCTCTGTATATTATTGCTTGTGTTGAATGGATACAAAAATGGCCTTTTAAATACGCAAGAAAATAGAATATTCGCAGTTACACTACTGAACAAAAGAAGGAATGAAATAGAATGAAAGCAGGTACAATCATGTGGGTTGAGAGAATATAGAGCTGTTGTGATTGGTTGATGTAGGAGCCAATCATTGAGCAATTGTTTGTGCAATATCCATGTTGGTGTGACTTGGCATCAATATTAGTTGGTCCAATTCTATCTTGCTTGGTGCCTACTCACTTTGCAGTAGCTACTGCATGCTGAGCTTGAGCAAGGAATTTATCAGTTGGCACAAGGTTTAACAGGGCTGAGTATTCAGTAGAAAATGATCTTGGGTGGACTATTTTTGAATCTAAGAGTGCTTGAGGCTACAAAATAAATGTTTTCTTTGATAAACGACCAACTTATTAGTTGTCAAGACAATAAGACGTGCGCATCATTTAAATCTTCTCATATTAAAATAATGCAATTGAGCTTAGAGGAAAGAGAATAAGTCGCCGTCGAGAACCAAGGCACTCATATTTTACATCCCGTTACTCAAAAATTGAGGAAGCAACTAATTATCTAATTATAGTTTTATTTGTGAAAATTATTCCAAGAAAATCAAAGAGAGAGAAGAAAAACTTGCTTAGAGTTTCATTGATCTTTAAATATAATAAAAAGGTTAACAACATAAAACCTTAATAAAAAAGACTATATATAGTCTAACAAGTAGATTAAAAAAAGACCAATCTACCCTTAATAAATGATAAAATAATTATTATTCTAACATCTCTCCTCAAACTCACGATATGACTGTTAAAAGCATCGAGAGTTTGCCCGTCAAAAAGCAAAAACGTGAAATAGAATGTGACTTGGTAAACAAGTCGGCAATCTGCATGGAGAAAGAAACGAAGGGCAAAGTAATGGCTCCATGTTGAAGATGATGACATGTTAGATGGGAATCAATCTCGATATGTTTAGTACTCTCATGAAACACAGAGTTGTGTCAGCAATCTGAATAGCACTCTTATTGTCACAATACAAATGAGTAGGACGAGGAAGTGAGACACCCATATCTATAAGCAACCAACACAAGCAAACTATCTTAGTAGTAGTAGATGCCATAGCGCGATACTCAGCTGCTAGGATCGATCGGTTCTAAAATTAAAGAAAATTATATTTGAAGCACGAACGGTTCGTGGGCGAAATATATATATTTTTTCGATTTAACTTATTAAATCATATTAGATAATTTAAAATATATACGATATTAAAATGAATAGATTAAGGAAAAATAATTTTTCATCTTTACTGTGTATCGGAGAATTTCTGAACTGGTGTAACTCCCTCGAGTGTTCTTCATGTTTTTTAAGCTTTAGGATCAAAATCACGAACTTGATCTTTCAAGAACGATTTGTGAATTAGTTCACCAACAACCATCCGTTAATTTCAGAAATATAACTTAGAAGAATTTTACGTAGGAATTTTAGTGTGGGCTCTCAAAATGATTGAAAAAAAAAATCAAATCTTCCCTTCTTCAGATTAATTTCGGCGGCAATAGTAGTGAGAGGAGAAAAAGTTTTTCTCTTCATTTTGTGTATCGATAACAACAACTGTATTTTATCCTCATTATCTCTTTACAATCAAATTGCTATTAGATATTTATCAAAGGATAATTTTTGGTATTTACAAATATACCCATATATAATAAAAATTTTAAAAATTCCCCTAATTATATATTATTGTCAAAAATTACATGATCTCCTACAGTTTTAGTTGTATCGAAATTCATCAATCCAATTGATAAATAGAATTGATCATTATTAATTAATTTATTTTATTTAACTAATTATCTAATTATTATCTAATAATAAATAATTAATTCAATACAACAATTACACCTATCACATATAGGTGTAGGAAATATGCCTTGGCACCAAAATATATTTTGGTCCAACTTAGTTCATTTTTCTATTCATGTTCTCTGAGTTATTTCTGAGACCGAATGGATCTACATGAACAAAAATTATGATTCAAATATCGGGGAATTTATCTCCATAAATTTCCGACCTATTTAATCATGACATCATACGACTCCACTAAAAGTTCGATGTCGAATCAACTCTCGATTCATGCGCGCTATATTTTCTGTTGGTATAAATAAACTCTATTTATTTTCACGGTCCACATAATATTTTAACATAATACCCATCATGAATACCAGTAACAAAAGTGAAATGTAAAATTATCATTTTACCCCTCTTGTTATTACTTTCTTAACTCCTTTATTGACTGCGAGTAAGAAAGACATTATAGTGAATTGTCTCGTATAATTCACAAGTTTTATTCAATGATTCATTTCATTGAATACTTGGCCAAGTTAATATATTCACACACCCATCAATTAAGCAAAAGGTAATATTGTTGTTTTCGCAATCCAACCACTAATTTTCATATCTTTGAATCACGTAACTCCTACTTAATTAAATTACAATCCCAATAGCCGAGGAATTGCTCGTCAATTCGAACTCACTCATTTGACATATCAAAGATTGCAACTAACCAAGTCAAGTTACATATTCACCTCAGGATTAAAGTAATTATGAAAATAACCTTAAGGTGTAACAATTAGATTAGAGATTAGATAAATGGTTTTGGGCTCTAAACTAATTTGTTACTGGTATATTCAACATGTTCATAACATGTCTAGGTTAACCATTTGAGTCTCCACTATTATGCCCCAAGACTGACATCCAACGGTTCAACCTAACAGTCGTAATCAAATTTGATTGTCTAGTCGATCCTAAGATTGTGAATATTGTTTTGAACTATTTCAGAAGAGTTCATCTAGAGACGCTTCTGTCTTCACTCTTCTTTCTTTGAAAATAATTCCAGGATTTGAATAATTTATAAACACGCTTTAATTCAAAATAAAACTTTCAATTTATTTATAAAAAATTCAGTAATACAAATGTCTAAGAAATAACTAAATACAAATAAATATTTATTGCATGCTACGTTATGGACATATTTCAACAATCTTTCACTTGGAGTAAAATAGGCATGTGCAATCTCTTATCCCTAAGCCCTCCAGATGACCATAAAAACTTTACTGTTTAAAGTCTTTGTGAATGAATATGTCAGGTTGTTGACCGTCAAAATATGCGTAACCACAACGTCTCCACACTGAATAATCTCTCTAATCAGGTGATACTTACGTTCTATGTGTTTGGATCTCTTATGGATTCTAAGTTCTTTAGAATTCTCTACAGCCCCATTGTTATCACAATAAAGTGTCATGGGCTTGTCAGCGCCTGGAGCAACTTACAGAGTTTTCAAGAACTTTCTAAGACATACAACCTCCTTTGCAGTTTCACAAGCTGTCACATATTCAGCTTCCATGGTAGAATCAATAATGCAAGATTGCTTGATACTTCTCCATAAAACTGCTCTACCATTTAGGATAAATACCGATACTGAAAAAGACCTCCTAAAGTCTTTATCTGCTTGAAAATCAAAATCTGTATACCCCGTCATATTCAAGTCACTACATGAATACACAAGTATGTAATTCCTTGTTCTTCTAAAATACTTAGGGATATGCTTGACGACATTTCAATGCTCGATTCTAGGATTAAATTGGAAATGACTTACTACGCCCACGACATAGCAAATATCAGGTCTAGTGCAAAGCATTGCGTACATGAGGCTTCCTACGCCTGTAGGGTATCTTTCTCATTTCTTCCTCTTCTTGAGGAGTCTTGGAAGACTGCTCGTTGGAGAGGCTGACTATATGTCTAAAGGGAAGAAATCTATTCTTAGAGTTCTACATACTGAAATGATCCAATACCTTATCAATATATGATGTTTGAGAAAATGAAAATTGTCTGTTCTTCCGATCTCGAAAGATCTGAATACCTAAGACAAATGCAATTTCTCCAAGATCCTTCATGTCAGATTTCTTTACAAGCCAAAACTTGACATCAAATAATTTTCCTACATCATTCTCAATTAATAGAATATCATCTATGTACAAGACTAGAAAAACTACCTCCCATTCGTGTATCAACTTATACACACATGGTTCATCCACCAACTGTTCAAAATCATAGTTCTTAACAGTTTCGTCGAATTTAATATTCCACGACCGTGACGCTTGCTTAAGTCCATAAATGGATTTTTGCAGTTCACAAACTTTGCCCTTTTGGCATTTCTTCATGAACCCTTCTGGTTGAGCCATATAAATGCGCTCTTCAAGATTACCATTCAGAAAGACAATCTTGACGCCCATTTATCAGATTTCATAATCAAGGGCCAAAAGGGATTTGGATGGATTTAAGCATGGCTACCGGTGAGAAGGTATCCTCGTAGTTTATACGTTCCTTTTGGGTATAGCCTCTGGCTACTAGCCTACCTTTGAACGTCTTTACATTCTCATCCGGACCTCTTTTCTTCTTATAGATCCATTTACATCCTAAAAGTTTTATCCCTTCAAGGGGATCTACAAGTTTTCAGACTCTGTTCGAATACATCAAATATATCTCAACGTTCATGGATTTCTGCCATAAGTTTGTTTCAGGACAAGCCATGGCCTCCGAGTAAGAGATTGGTTCATCTAGGTCCTTGTTTGAGACATCTATCAAAGCTTCTCCATAGGACATGTATCTTTCAGGTTGTCTCACAACTCTCCCACTACATCGAGGCTCCATAGTCTCTGGCTCCTGTCGTGGTTCTTCCATTATTGAATCAGAAACAATTTCTGATTGGGGAGTCGATGTTCTCCCACTCAATAATTCCTCTAGCACAACTGTGCTTCTCGACAGTACACTTTTAATATAATAATCTTCAAGAAAATGAGCATTCGTGCTAATTAATGTTTTGTTGTCAGTCATACTGTAGAAGATATACCTATTCTTTCCCATAGGATATCCTACAAACATGCACAATTCTGAACAACTGGCCAACTTGCTTGTCTTCAGTCTTAGAACATGTGCTGGGCAATCCCATATTCTAAAATGGTGAATGGATGACTTTCGCCCATACCATCTTTCATATGGTGTACCAGACACCATTTTTTACGGAACTTGGTTCAGAATATATGCTGTTGTTAGTAAGGCATATCCCCAGAACGAATCTGGGATGGATGAGTAACTCATCATAAATCTAACTATATCCATTAGAGTTCGATTTCTTCTCTCTGACATACCATTTTGTTTTGGCGTACCAGGTGATATAAGCTGAGAAAGAATACCTTCTTCTTTAAGAAAGTCCTCGAACTCTCCTAGCAAGTACTCTCCACCATGATCAGATCGTAGTGTTTTGATTTATTTTTCTAATTGATTTTTAAACAAGGCTTTATATTCTTTGAACTTTTCAAAAGTTTCAAACTTTTGACGCATTAGATAAACATGAACAAAACGTGAGTAGTCGTCAGTGAATGTTACGAAGTATTCATAACCTCCTCTTACTTGGATATTCAATGACTCATACACATTACTATGTATGAGTTCAAGGCATTGAGTGGCTCTTTCACCTTTTGATGAAAAAGTTCTCTTGGTCATTTTTCTTCTATACAAGATTCACATATGGGTAGTGAACCCACACTTAAAGATTGAAAAAGATCATCCTTCACAAGTCTTTTAATCCTGTGTAGGCTAATATGTCCAAGACGTAAGTGCCACATATATGTTAGATCGATTGAGTCATACTTTAACCTTTTACTATCCCTATGTGAATCGATATTCATTTCAGTGTCATAAATCATGGGTACTACAGGTTTTACGTGATACAATTTATTAATCATTCATGCGATTGTAATTAAGTATTCATTTCTAAAACTATCAATATCTTTATCAATGAATTTTAGATCAAATCCTTGCTCAATTAATGCACCAATAGAAATCAATTTCTTCCCAAAGCTCAGGACATAATAAACGTCACATAAAATAATAAAATGTTTCTCAAAATATAATTTAAAAGTTCCCACTGATGAAGCTGATACTAGTGCTTCATTCTCCCAACGGAAGCTGAACTCTCCCTCGCCAAGCCTTCTGATTTCCTTGAACCCTTGTAGAGAGCAACATATGTGGTTAGTAGCTGCAGAGTCTACAATCCAAGAAAAAATAGAGTTAGCTACATAACAAGCATCAGTAACCATTACTATACCTTTAGATCTTAACCCCTTGAGATACTCTGGGCAATTGCGTTTCCAATGACCAGTAGCTCCATAGTGATGACACTTATCTTTCGACTTGTCTACTCTCGCACTGCTCTTGCCTTTGGCAACTCTCGAATTCTGCTTCTTTTCTTCCTTAGACCCCTTCTTCGTTTCTTCTTAGAGCTAGATGTGGAAGACCCACTTTCAGTAAAGTTAGCCTCTCCAGGTTTCCTCTTGCCCTTCAGAAACATGGTCTCAGCAGCTTGCAACTCCTTCATGAGCGCAGGAAGTGAGTAGTTCAACTTATTCATAGAATAATTAAGCTTGAAATTCTCAAAGGTACTAGGAAAAGTCTCTAGGATCATATCCACTTGAGTCTCGCCATCGACCTAAGCACCCATGATCACCATCTCGTTCAGATAACTTATGATCAACATCATATGTTTTCTGACATGAGTTCCAGGTTCCATCCTGCAGTTCATGAAGTTACATACAACTGTCTGTCTTGCTTGATGACTATGATCCCCGAACATTTTGGTGATGTTTAGTATCATATCAGTGGCCGTCTCAAAGTTTGGATGCTGCTGTTGCAACACATTGCTCATAGATGCCAAGATATAACATCAGGCGATCTCATCAGAGTGTAGCCAAGAAACATAAGCATCTTTTTCTTCTTGAGTCGATTCAACAATAGGCTTAAGAGGAAAGGGGTAGTGAGCATGAATTTGTGCTTTTCTACCGTCAGCACGATATCAAGGTTTTGTTTCCAATCCACATAATTTTTACCGTTGAATTTGTTCGCGTTAAGAATAATTGAGAGATGGGATAGCGATATGATTACTGAAAAGAATAAATAAAGTGGTGTAAATAAATGCTCAATTGTTTAGGAAAGTATGATACATGATGAAACTACTAAATATTTTAAAATCCATTAAAAAAATATTTCCTCCATGATGTTACGATAAAAAACGATAGCTTATCTCATCAAGGGATGAAGTCCAAACTATCTTCCATCGCATCGAGACTCTTCTCGTTTGTTTAATGCTCAAATGACTCCACATCTAGCTTAACCAATCACCAATAGTTTTGATCACCTCGGTCCCATTGACTAGCCCCTATGTGAGGATTCTAATGTGCTTTAGTTTAAGTGTTTAACCAACAAATCAACTCTTAAAGGTTGCTATGGACTAACAATCCGTCTATGGGCGGCCCTGCCCCACCACTCCCTTTAGGAATTTTAGCTTCTGAATTAGCTCGATGACACAAAGCGATATGATTTCAAAGTTTCTCACATTCAAGTGAGGACCGCTATGAGTATTTCTAACCCTTTCTGGAGGCACGCATTGGAAACATTGAGAACGTTTCAACGTAAAAGGTCCTCTCACTTAGTTTTTGAAAAAAAATAGATTTTTGGTTGTTTTTCAAAAAAACATAACTTTTATTAATTTGAAAAAACGTCATGAAATTTATAAATCCTTTATTAATTTTGAATCCCATTTTAAAATCACTACTGTTATAAATTATACATTGTAATTAAATAATAATCGTTATCAATTAATCTACAATGATGCATGTACATGCTACATGACAGTTTGATATTGGCATATCCCTAATCTATATGACATGTTATATGATGATGCCCGATTAAAATTAAATCATACATTTACATTTAACCTCCTTATTGGCTCTCATTTCTAATTACAACCCATAACAGAATAATAAATAAATTACAAATTAATTTATGAACTAATCTCGATGGTGTCTGCAATTTGCTCATTCGTCTCCATGTTGTCCCATCATTTTGTAACACTTTACAAAATATTAGTTTCATTTTTGAAAGTAAGTTTGAATTTAATTTTTTTTTAATTTTTCAACATATTTTTACTATGATAAACAAATTACCAAGTAATTACTAAATTGATTTATTTTTAAAATGATTTTAAAATAAATGACAATTATACAAGTGTTGAAAAATTATCAAATTAAATTAAAATTAAATAAAAGACTAAAATTGATTTTGAAATCATATTTTCAAAACTCTAGGTTTCCTAAAATTCTAGGTTTCCAAAACTTGTAAGTTTCCTAATCCGATTAGGACTTTACCGTGTAAGGGATAACACATGGCAGCAGCGGCTAGCGGCTGCGAGCAGTGAACAGTACTGGCATGAACAGTACGCTGGTGAACAGTAGCAATCCCCGCATCTTCTCGGTGACTGCCCGACGACTTCTCGAAGACGATTTCTGGTGACTATTTTGAGGTGACAATAAATTTACAACGAATTTGAAATTTACAACCATTGCAATAATTAAATTACATAAATTCATACGCCTTAAAATCTGCGTACATCAATTCTAAATAAAAAACGCCTAGAGCCAATAGTTCAGGATCCAAGCACAAAACATATTCAAAATAATTTTGAATCTACTATACAAACATCTGCCAATATCCATAAAATTCACGATACTTTCATTTTAATTATCTATATGTAAAATCTTAAACCTACGCTCTGATACCAATTGCTATGATCGATCGGTTTTAAAACTAAAGAAAATTAGATTTGAACTAGAAACGGTTCATGGGCGGAATATAAATTTTTTTTCGATTTAACTTATTTAATCATATTAAATAATTTAAAAACAATTTTAGTTTGATCATGCATATACGATATTAAAACGAATAGATTAAGAGAAAACGATATTTTGCCATTACTCTGTATCGGAGAATTTCTGAACTGGTGGAACTCCTTCGAGCGTTTTTCATGTTCTTCAAGCTTTAGGATCAAAATCATGAACTTGATCTTCCATGAATGATTTACGAATTAGTCCACCAACAACCACTCGTTAATTTTAGAAATATATCTTAGAAGAATTTTACATAAGAATTTAAGTGCGGGCTCTCAAAACGATTGAAGAAGAAAAATCAAATCTTCCATTCTTCATACTAGTTTCGGCGGCAACAGTAGTAATAGGAGAAAACATTTTTCTCTTCTTTTTGTGCGTTGATAACAAAAACTGTATCTTATCCTCATTATCTCTTTGCAATCAAATTGCTATTAGATATTTATCAAAGGGTAATTTTTGATATTTACAAATATACTCATTTATTATAAAATTTCTGAAAATATCGCTAATTATCTATTATTGCCGAAAACTACATGATCTCCTAGAGTTTTGCTTGTATCAAAATTCATCAATATAATTGATAAATCTAATTGATCATTATTAAATAATTTATTAATTTATTTTATTTAACTAATTATCTAATAATTAGAAAATAATAAGTAATTAATTTAATACAATAATTACACTTAGGTAACTTAAGTGACATCACCTATCACATATAGGTGTAGGAAATATGCCTTGACACTAAAACACATTTTGGTCCAACTTAGTTCGTTTTTCTATCCTGTTCTCTGAGCTATTTCTGAGATCAAATGGACCCACATGAATAAAGCTTATGATTCAAATACCCGACGAATCTATCTCCATATATTCTTGATCTATTTAATCCTGACATCATACGACCCCAGTATAGGTTCGATGCTGAATCAACTCTCGATTCATGCGCGCTATATTTTCAATTGGTGTAAATAAACTCTATTTATTTTCACAGTGCACAGAATAATTTAACATAATACCCATTGTGAATATCAGTAACAAGAGCAGAATGTAAATAAGAAAGATATCATAGTGAATTGTCTCATACAATTCACAAGTCTTATTCAATGACTCATTTCATCGAATAGTTGGCCAAGTTGATTTATTCACACACCCATCAATAAATCATAAAGTAATATTGTTGCTTTCGCAATCCAACCATGATTTTTCATATCTGTGAATTATGCAACTCCTACTTAATTCAATTACAATCCCAATAGCCAAGGTATTGCCCGCCAATTTGAACTCACTCATTTGACATATCAAAAATTATAACTAACTAAGTCAAGTTACGTACTCACTTCAAGATTAAAGTAATTACAAAAATACTCTTAATGTGTAATAATTAGATTTAGAGTTAGGTAAACTATTTTGAGCTCTAAACTATTTGTTACCGGTCTATTCAACATGTTCATAACATGTCTAGGTTAACCATTTGAGTCTCTGCTCTTATACCCCAAAACTGACATCTAACGGTTCAACCTAACAATCATAATCGGATCCAATTGCCTAGTCGATCCTAAGATTGTGAATATTGTTCTGAATTATTTCAGAAGAGTTCGTCTGGAGACGCTTCTGTCTTCACTCTTCTTCTCTTGACAATAGTTTCAGAACTTGAGTAATTTTTAAACACGCTTTAATTTAAAATAAAACTTTCAATTTATTCATAAAAAATTCAGTAATACAAATGTCTGAGAAATAACTAAATACAAATACATAGTTATTGCACGCTACTTTATGGACATATTCCAACATCAACTTGGGTAGAAGATCTAGAAATAACAGATTGTTTCTTATCTTCCATGAAATAAGAGAGTCACAAAAAAAATACAAAAACCAGTAATGGACTTGTGAGCAATAAGATCACCAGCCCAATCAGCATCTGAGAATGTCTGAAGCGCCAAAGGAGAAGTTGAGGAAAACAGAAGACTCTGAAACATAGTACCATGAAGATACCACAAAATATGAACAACGGTACCCGGATGTTCTATAGTAGGAGAAGCTAGAAACTGACTAACAACATGGACATCATATGCAATATCTGGACGAGTGATGGTGAGATAGACTAAGCTACCAACAATAGTATGATATTATGTAGGATCTAGTAAAGAAGTACCATCAAAAGGAGAATATCGTACATTGGGCTCAATTGGAGTATCAATAGTCTTATTATCAGTAAGTCTCGCACGCTCAATATTGTCAACAATGTGTTTCGACTGAGAGAGAAGATAACCTTTGAGGAAGCAACCTCGATACCCAAATGTACCATAAAAAACCTAAATCCTTCATTTCAAATTGTCGAGCTAATTCTACTTTAAAAAAGTCAATGCCTTCAACATCATCGCCAGTGACAATCATGTCATCAACATATAAAGAAATACGAATACGATCTGCAGTAGTACACTTCACAAAGAGAGTTGAATCATGATTACTAGAACAAAATCCAAGCGAAGTGATCACAATAGAGAACATTTCAAACCATGCTCTAGGAGCCTGTTTGAGACCATTTAAAGCTTTCTTGAGTCTGCAAACATATCCAAGACTGTGAGAAACACCAGGAGATGGTGACATATAAACTTCTTCTTGAAGATCACCATTGAAAGAAGGTAATTTTAACATCCATCTGAGAGATATGCTAGGCATTGTCAAATCGAAGCAACTGCAATAAGTGATGAACAATTGTCATGTTTACAACAAGAGCAAAAGTGTCCTCATAATCCATACCATTCTGTTGAGAATACCATTTTGCAACTGGTCTAGCTTTGTAACAGTCAACAGACTCATCAGACTTAGTTTTGATCTTATTAACCCAATGACAACCAATGACATTCTTACCATGAGGAAGTAGGACCATATCCTAAGTATTTGTCTTTTGTAAAGCAGAAAGTTCCTCAGCCATAGCTTGCTGCCACAAAGGATCTAGAAATGCTTCTTGATAGGAGGAAGGCTTAGAGAGACGATGAATAGAAGCTAAAAAAGAAGTAAAAGATGGAGAATAACAAGAATAAACAAAATCTGGTAATTGAGTGGACTTACGACTGTGCCTAGAATGATGAAAGGGAGGACCCGCATTCTGAGAAGATGCTTGAGTGACCATGGGGGGTGGGAGCTTCAAGTGCATTAAGGAGCAAAGTACCAGTATCTGAAGTGCTAGGGACTTGAGTAGGCAAACTATCAGAATCTTTAGAAAATGGATCAATATGAATGAGACTAGATTCAGTTAACTCATGAGTAGGAGAATGAATAGAAAAGAAAGGTATATGCTAAAGAAACACAACATGACGAGATACATAAAGTTTCTCAGTAACAAAATCAAAATAACGATACCCCTTTTGACCTTCACCACAACTAAAAAAGATAAATAACATAGCGAGGGGATAATTTATTACGCTCTACATGAGCAGAACGAAACATGTACAACCAAAAAATTTTAAGAAAGAATATTTAGGAGTATACCCATATAACTTTTCAAAATGTGACAAACCTGAATTGTGAGAAGATGAAATCATATTAATTAGCTTGACTGCAATAAGAATTGCTTCTCCCTAAAAATCACTAGGAACAGAGTTAGATCACAAGAAAGAATGAGCAGTTTCAATGATGTGCCTATGTTTCCTTTTAGCAACATCATTTTGTTCAAGAGTATCAGTACAAGAAGTTTGGTGAATAGTTCCATCTACGGCAAGTAACTCACATAATTTGTTAGAGGTATATTCTCTACCCAAATCACGTCTAAAACACTTGATAACAACAGAATGTTGAGTTTTAATAAGAGCTCTAAATGCAATATATATCATAAAGAAGTCAGAACGACGTTTCATAAGATAAAGCCAACAATGACGAGTATAATCATCGATAAAAGATATATAATATCGAGACCCCCCTTTAGTGGCAATAGGGGAAGGTCCCCGCGTATCAAAATGAACTAAATCAAAAGGAGAAGAAGAAAAAGAAGCAATTCTATTAAAAGGTAAAGTAGAGAATTTTGCCAGTTTGCATCCACTACAATAAGAAATATCATGTGATTGTAAATTTCCTAAAGCTCCAGTAGAAGTCAAAAATCTTAAATGAGAGAAAGAAACATGACTAAGACGAGAGTGTCATAAATAAAAGCTAGAAGATGAAGAACTCAAACGAAAAGAAGAGAAGTCAACACTAGTCGCTGTAGTAACTAGTATTTCAACTCATCCATTACATAAAGTCGGGCCTACGACCTAACACAATAAGCTTTTGTGATTGTGGATCCTGCACATAACAATAAGAGGAAGAAAAATAGTCTAAGTAACCCAAATCACATAACTGACTCACAGAAACAAGATTCAATGTTAGTTTCAGAATATGATAAACACTAGAAAGAGACATATGATGGGTGTTAATAGAACCAACACGTGCTAATGGCATAAGAATACCATCAACAGTCATGACAGAAACATATGAAGTAGGACATATAGAGGAAAAAGATGAGGAATCTGGAGACATATGGTTGGGAGCTCTAGAATCCAAGACCCATTTAGAAGAGTATATACCTGAAGAACTAGGAGTTAGTTGACCTATGGGAGAAGAAGCAGACATAGCTTGCGACTGCGTTGAAAAGAACTTCTGAAATTGCTCAGCTAGGGCAGATACTGTGGGATCATTAAAAGACGGGTCCAGCCAGAGCTGAAGGGCAGATACAGGCATGCATGGCTAGACATCAAGAAAAAAAAATGATTTCTGTCGAGCACTCATGCTCACAGACTAGATTCAATGGTCTAACCAGAGCAGGCACGCCTGACTAGACATCAAAGAAAGATGTATGTCGAGCACTCATGCTCACATACGGGATTCAACAGTTTAGCCAGAGCAGGCACGCCTGGCTAGACATTAAAGAAATATGTTTGTCAGACACTCATACTCGCGAATGGGAACAAAGGCCTGCTGGAGCAGGCACGCCTAGCTAGACCAAGGGAATTAATGACCGTCGAGCATTCATGTTTTTCTAATAGGATTAAGGGAAAGCCTCAGCCAAGGCAATCTCGACGTCAGGGACAAAGACGTATGTCGAGCATTGTAGCTCAAAGACAAGGATAAGGCCCTCTGATAAGCACTTCAGCTCGAGAATTTACCCAGAATATAAACGCCTGCATAGGTGATAAAGGAAAGGTCATTTAATCTAGTACCAAAACCAAATGAATTTAACTTACTTTCTAAATCAATAGACCATGAAAAAGCCCAAATAGGATAGGGCATGCTTGACAAAATGTCAAAAGGTAAACGCCAAGGTGAGGAAGGTTCGCCCTACCAGACCTTCCAAATGGCAACACACGGAAGGCTTCATAAAGATCACGACATGTTTATACAACCTAGGAATGGGGTATAGATACCATATTTTGCCTGGTTCAATATTTTGAATATACACATTTTTTGTCTCATATATTAGTCTAAAACTCTGTGTATTATTTGAAATAGAAAAATAGCCCATGAACTAAAAATGAAAAAGAGAGTCCAAGGACTAAAAAATAAAAAAGGAGCATAAAGTCTAAAATAAAAAAGTGAAACTCTAAATTTACTTATAAATAGAGATGGGTCTTCACTTGAAAGGGAGGGATATTGGAGAGAGAAGGAGATGAGGTCTTTTGAGAGAAGGAGAGTGATATTTTTAGAGGGAGAGTGAGACATATGAGAGATTTTCTAAGAGAGTGGGGATGAGAGTTTACATTTCTATTCATCTATTCATCTTCTCTCATTTTTTTCTTAATATAGTTTAAATTTCTTACACCTTAGCTAACAAGATATATTGTTCATTGTTCTTCATCATTTCTCATTCATACTCATGTAGTGTTACATTTTCTATAAATGAAAGTTTAAGTGTTTTTTCCCTTCTTCTTCATTTTTTTACTCTTAATCTTGAGTTTTATTTTAATGCGTTGATGATTTTCTTCACACTTGATAATGATACATCTTTGTCATCAACTCAATCAATGAGTATGATGATAAAACCTTTGAAGGGTGTAAATTAATTCAATATGAATCAACCCTTTAATGAGTTGAAAGTGTACATTGTATGCGAAAAATCTCATATGATGATTTCTCATGTATAAAAAAATGTATAAAATACCATGTAGAGAGTAAAATATCTATATGGATAAAGATTATGCAAATCTTTAATCTTTGAATGTTTTTTGTTCATACAAGTTTTTTTAGATCTTGTTGCTATTTTTTCGTGACACTTGTTTGAATTAGTTACCGTCCATGGTCATTCCTTTACAACTTGATTAAAAATGATGGAAGAAAATAAATAATGGTAATTAGTAAGCTAAGTAATCCAAAAACAAAAAAAAGTATATTTATATCACAAAAATATATTTTAACTTCAATATTTTTATCATTTTTTGTGTGACGCTCTGTTTAACTAGTTATTGTCCATAATATTTCTTTGCTAATTGAATAGCAATGATTGAAGAAAAGAAAATAATGGTAACTGGTAGACTTCATAGTAAGAAATGATATACTTATGACAATTATACATTTACACACACACACACACACATATATATAGATATTATCTTATGAAATTAAATATTTTTCATAGATTAATTTATTTAAACATAAAAATTTAATTTTTATTTATTTATAATAGTATATTATATTTGAAAAATGAATAAAAAATAGAGGGTGATTCACCCTCAGTTCCCCCTTCAATTCTTTTGTTTTCGTTGTTTTTTTACATTCTTTTTTCCTTTAATTTCATTTTGATTTTTTTCGTTTCTTTTATTAACACATATTGAATCTATATTTTTTTCAATTCATACTTTTTCATTCCTCTTATTTTACATGTTCTACATATTTTTTTACTTTAGACATCATCTTCAAATTTGTCACATGTTTTATCCATTTTTTAACTTTTCTTTTAACTCTTTTTTATAATTGTTGTTCTTCTTATTTCTTATTTATTTATGTATCATTGTCATGTTGTCATACTTATAATGTTATTCTTGTCTCATTCTCTTATCATTAGAATTAATGTTTGTATATGTATGTATTAAAAGCTTAACAATTAGATCTAAATTTTGGTAATTTTATTACTTTGTTTTCAATAAAAAAACCCTATGACGGACTTTGAGATACCAAACTTCTTAAATTATTGAGTTGAAGAGTTATTTAGGGATACCAAGAATAACTTCAATAATGCTTTAATTTAAAAAAAAAGATAAAAAATGAATTATTTTTCAATGGTTTACGTACCACCCATTAAAAGTCATTTATTTTGTTTCATTTTATGATACAAGACATACCTAATGAGAGACATTCAAAATAAATATCTTTCACGTATTTATTTATTTTTTAAAAATAATTTTGATAGCATTTGATTAAATTTGGTATCCATTTTAATAATGGGTGTTGTGGGGTGCTACCTTCCCCATATACAAATGACTCCCGAACCAACTTTGAGTTTTCGTAGATCAAAATTGTTATTTTAAAATTATCTGACCAATCATACTCTAAAATAATTGGTGACAACTCTAAATTTATCTTTACAAATAACTTTTTTTTTTCAATCGTCACTCCGCGTCGCATGCATGTTGTGAGAGTTTGGCGACTCCGCTCGCACAATCAGTCTGACCATTTTCATGCATTTTCTGGATCGCGTCTATCTTTGACTGGTCTATTTCTATGCCTCGATGTCTTACCACAAAGCCAAAAATATTACCCGATGTAACTCTAAAAGCACACTTGAGCGGATTCATCTTGAGTTGATATTTCCTAAGACGATTAAAGATATTACACAGATCTTGCAAATGGTCTCTCCTTTGTTTCGTCTTTACTACAAAGTCATCAACATAACACTTAACATTTTTGTGAAGAAAATCATAAAAATTCTCTGCATCGCTCGTTGATATGTAGCGCCAGCATTCTTCAATCTAAAGGTCATGACTTTATAACAGTAGATTCCTTTTGGAGTTGGAAGGCAATCAACTCTTCATCTTATGGAGCCATTCTTATTTGGTTGTAGCCAGAAGACCCATCCATAAAAGATAGTGCTTCATGACCGGTGATCGTATCAATCCTTAACTCTGTTATAGGCAGCAGAAAGTCATTTTTTGGGCATGCATTGTTGAGATTGCAGAAGTCAACGCAGACACAAATTTGTCTATTCTTCTTGTTCACGGGGACAATATTCGTAATCCATGTAGGGTATTTAACTTCACGAATGAAGTCAGCTTCAATTAGCTTGTTGACTTCATTTTCTATTTGAGGGATGAGTTTAGGCCGGAAATGATGTTGAGCTTGCTTGACGAGCTGAACTCCATGTTTCACAGCTAAATTATGAAGTGCTATCTTTAAATCTAAGCCCGACATTTCCTTGTAGCTCCAAGCAAAGACATCTTTATATTCCAACAAAAACTTAAGGTACTAGACGAAGTTCCTCCAAAGTACCTAAGTTGACTTCTTTTAGTTTATCAATTGTTGCCTGTCCACCATCTTCTAACTCTAGAGGGGCTTCCACAACCTCATCGTTTGATATTTTAGAGCTTGACTCATCTGTAATGGTGACATGGTAACTTGTACATGTAAAGTCTTCATCTTCAACCTTCTCTTGTGACATACTTGTAAACACAATAGTTCACCATCTTACTTTTAGGGGACCCTCAGTATTTACGAGATAGATGATTGTGGCTTCACTCTTGAAGGGATATTGCTATTTACTTCTTTATCATCTTTTATCGCACATGAAGTATTCACAACCTCATCATTAGACTTTCGTTGGGCATTTACTATTGTACTTGAGCCTTTAAGTCTATTAAAGACTGACATATTTCTCATTCTTGTAACTTGACCTTCTCTTGTGTGAGCAACACTCAACCTTTTAAGAACTGAAGTGCATTCAACTTGAGCTTTAATGCGATCAAATATGGAGACTCTTTGTGCCTCTTGTTTAATTTCTTTTTCTTCTTCCTCCTCGACAGTGACATATTGCACACTTTTCCTTGTTTTGATTGTTATGCGTACAGGTTCTTTTGATTTATGGCCAAGTCCACATTTTGTTGCAGGAACCTCAAAACCTCCCTTCAAAAGTTTATGGTGCGTATTAGTTTGCCCATGTACTATTTCTTCAACGACTTTTAAACTCAGTCTTTTCACAGCCTCAGGGTCTGTATAATCATATCCTGCTTTGGCTAGGAGCTTGTATGTTTTAGGGTCAAACCCCACATCCATCCTTTTATTAGGAAAAGAACCATGCTATGTTGCCCCTGAGCTGGTCGAATGAAGCCTTTCAACGGTTTGCTAATGACTTGCTAGTTACCTGTGTCAAATGCATTATTATGGCTTTCTATCAAGACCTCAAAGTCACCAACTTTTAGATTCTTTGATTTTGAGCACTTTGCAAATGGAAATTGTCCTTGCTTACATTGTGATAGTGGGATGTATCGTAGTACCGGTGAAATAGCTGGTAAGGGTTTGGAAGAGTATTATCTCGTAACTTATTCGATAAACATTCTTCTACAACTATTTCCATTAGTCCTTATCTATTTGGATTCTTTATTCCCATTAACGAAACTTCTGTCGGCATAACTTCTTTTATGAAATCGTTCTCCATGTTAAATTTTGCATCGGCGAGATGAGACTCACCTTCTGTGAAAGGATTCGTATCAGCATTGATCGTTTGTACTATACCATTTGAGTAGTATTTGAAGCATTGGTGCAAAGTGGATGGCACTACCCCATTGTTGTGGATCCAAGGTCGCCCTTATAGTACTTGTAAGTTGTCTTGGATTCGATTACATGAAATAACGTGTTTGATTTCAATTCCCTAACTTCAAGATCTAGTCGAATCATGACCATCCCTCGTTGCCCCTCTTGATTGAAACCTTGAATAATGAGATGAATTTTTGACAACTCTTCTACAAGGATGCCAAGTTGCTTTAATGTTGGCTTCGACACTATGTTGATATCCGAACCATTATCAATCAGTATGCGGGTAACTTGTTACTCTCTTATGTAACCAGACACAAACAAGGGTCGGTTGTGAGGTTTAGAACCTAATAATAGATCTTCATATATAAATTTGATTGAGGATGAGCAAGAGGTGGATATGATGCACGCCTTTTTTGGTTCTTGGGAGAACGACGATGGAAAAATATACTCATCTGGTTTTTGTAAAGCTTCGGTGAGTGCTTCACTTATTTCTCGCGGGAGATGTAACAACTGACGAATGTTATATTTAGTTGTTATTTCCCGTCAAACCTTTGATTTTGTTTCAGAACGGTTTACATGAGTATTGACATCCTCACTGCTAGCACCATTTTCCTCAATCGTAAAGTAGGAAACTACTGGAATATTCTCGTCTCCTTCTTCATTAAAGAATCCTCTTGGAAAGTATTCTCTGAGTGAGATAGGAAATCGATATCCTTGTACAAGTTCTTTGCTACCTTTAGTTTGAACTTTTTGCAGTCTTCGATTCCTCGCAACTTTCTCCTTAGGAAAAGTTTGGGAGTTTCATTTTTGGATCCTCCTAGGATGAAAGTGTCCGGCTAGTGAAGCTTGATTCTTCTTGCGCTTTTTACGAGTTATAATGGTCCATCCTTCATCGTCTTCATCACCCTTCACATAACATCTATTATTCTCTTCTTCCTAAGAGTTTGGCAGAAGTAGAATGGCCACTAGTTCAAAGGATCTAAATTGAACTAGCTCTACATTCGTCATTGGAAGACCAAATACCGATTGAACATGGCTTTCTCATTGACGATCGCATCATGGTTAGACTGAGCTACATCATTGATCTCCAATTCAACTTCCTCTCTTTTGAGAGCTTCAGAATGAATTCTTTCAAAACAAAGCATTTTTCAATTGGATGACTAATCACACGATGGTACTTGTAATAATTAGGATCGTTTACTTTCTCCATCTCTTTAGGTCATTTCCAGTCTAGCAATTCAATCAATTTTTGCTGGAGCATATCTCCCATGTCAAAGTCTGGAAAAAGGTATGTTTTCTCTGCCCACTTCTTCAAAGTTAATAGAGGTTTTTCTTTTCCTTCACGACTCTCAACCTCTTTATCTTCTTTAGGCTTTCCTAAGATCTTTAATGGTGCAGTGTTGACAATCTTTAGTCGAGGCCTTATGTGATTTATCAAATGATGATGATCTTTATCTAAAACTAAATTCTAAGTTCCAACACATGTTAAATGAATTAATTTAAGGAACATCCAAAAGTCAATAAATCTAAAATTAATAAGGATATTTTTTAAATTAAAAACGTTTCTTCAAAATAAGATATTTAAAAATGTTATGCCACTTGAATTTGTCATTAATTTAAACCATTAGATCATTGAGGGTCATCAAACGGTTATTTGTCGTGTCATTTTATATATCTTCTTTTAATATTAACTGTTAGTTCTCAATAAAACATCATCAATTAATAATGTGAAACTACGTAATACTTAAGTGACATTAAAATTAAATAAATATTAAGAATATCTAACAAATGATGTTGCAACCAAATTATAATTAAGTTCATCATTTCAATTGTTTGTAAAAGAATCTTTTAAGGAATTTATTAAAAAAAACTAATGTTTTATTTAGTTAAATGGTTACTCAGTGTAGTGTGTACCTTTTATTATTTTTAAAAAATATTTATTAAAAATAATAAAAATTAACATTTTAAATATTATAAAGAAATTAGATCTTTTGCAAAAAAAAAATGTAAAAATTTGTGTAGAGCAAGAGTAAAGGTTTTGAGGGTTTAAATTGAAAGATTAAAAAGTATATTTAAGGGCCTAGCAAAGATAATTAGACAAAAATGTATGATAAATAAAGACCGTTGGATGACTTCTTATAAGTATATGATCGTAGTGATTAAAAGTCAAGAATAAATAAAGAAAAAATTGACGATCATGTCCAATTTTATTATGTTTACATAATAAGGTGCCTTCTATGTATATATTGACGTGTCACTATGTCTTTTATTTTTATTATTTTTGAAATTCAAATGTTATTCACTATGTCTTTTATTTTTATTATTTTGAAATTCAAATGTTATGACATTATCATACATATGAACATCAACGACACTTTACTATGTCAAAGAATAAAATGTATAATTAATCTTTGTACTCCGATTTTCAATTGAGTTTGTGTTAACCTAAAACATCCGATCAAGTCTTCGAATAAAATTGTAATCAAGTCCTTTTGTTAGTAACATACTTGATATTTCTTATGTTTTGATGGCCTTGATGACGATGATCACCTGGATGATAGCTATAAACATGTAAGTTATCATAAACTCAAACGGTTTCAATGTATGAGAGTTAATAAAAAACTCGGTTTTAAACTACTCGCTAATTAGTTGAGTTGAGATAACTAAGATCAAAGGACCAAATTATAAATAATTTGTTTTGAAGAATTAAAAATACATTTTACCTAGATTTAAAAAGTACTTAGTTATTTGAGCAAAAGTTACATTAATAATCACATGGATATGGCATAATTGACCATAATCTTTTTCAGAACTAGGTTCTCTCCTTTCAAAAAAATGAAATGATCATGTTCGATTAAAAACATAAAAAATATATAGTAACATCACATCGGATTTGATTTTTGTGTAAAGTCAATCTCAATGGTTGAGAAAATGTTTAATAGTCCAAATTGATCAAGCATATTATTGTTTAGATTAGTAAATAAAAGTTAATCCAGATCTAATTTTTCAAGAAGAAAATGTTAAAGAAATAGGCATTTTCAATCATATTACTTCCACTTTAGATAGGATTAACAACAGTAATTATAGACCATCGATGTATTTTTCACGTGTTAATAATAAAAGATTGATTGCTTTATCTAGCTCTAACCTGAGTCATGTTATGGTAAAAGGACTATAGTGTACAGGAGTTTAAACTATCTTGTATCATCGCTTGTGAGATCATAGAATATGATCTAAGGATCAATTTAATCTCATGTATAGTACAATCTATAAACCCTAAATTTTTTTGCGCTAGTCATGATTTTAAAAATAAATAGTAAATTACATCTCTATCATATTTCACTTCTAACATTTAGATATCAAAACTAAAAGGTGAAAAAGCCAACTGAGGTTTGGACTCCTTTCCTTCTCATATTCTACTTGTTCCTCTTCTCCACTCCCTCAAGACAATGCTAAAGATTTTAATCGTAATACCTTAGAATTGACAAAAAAAAAACTATGTTTTCAACAATAAAATTTGGCAAATCCACCATAACTAAGCAATAATAGCACTATGTTTTCAACAATAGCACCATATTTGCTTACATAATTTGGAATTTACTTGAACCAGTCATAGTCTAAAAGATTCCCACACGCCAATGTCTTATCCCTATATTTCCATCTATGGAGAAGACATTTCTTCTAGTGGATAATTTGTTAATCAGTTTTGCGGCCACTTTACAAAGTCATTTTTATATTTTACGTTGCTTTCACCAACACCCACCACCTTGACTTTTTTAGGGTATAATACATTTTTAAAGTCCCTCTTTGTACGTACTTACTGTCACTTCGGTTTATATAATTTTAATTATGTCAAATTAGTCCTTAAATACATTCATGCGCACGGTTAATAATATCAGCCTAAGTACTGATCACACAATCTTGACCAATGGTGAGGTCAGAAGTTATTATTAACGGATGCATTTTTTCTTTCAAAATTTAATGTTAAAAATTTGGAATAAAAAAATAAATAAAGTTATATTTTTACACTTTGTGTTATATTTATTACTTTAATATAAGATTATTTTTGAAAAAAAAAAGTCAAATGGAGGCCAATAATATACATTTTGATGATTTTACAAGTTTGAATGAGATGAATAATATACAGTTTAATTATTATATAAAATTGAAAGGGTAAATAATATGCATATCGATAGTTGTATAATTTTGAAGGGGGACAACGAGGAGTGAGGCCAGAAAATTTTGCAAAGGGGGTGAAAAATTCTGATGTCCCTATTTGACATAATAATAGTAAAAAATACTCTTTTGTATTATATTTTTATAATTTTAATGAAAACTTATTTCTAAAAAATTATGAATAAGTCTAGTAGAACTTAACTTTACAATTTTCAATGTGTATGTTGTTATTTCATAAATGTGAAGAATGCAAATAATATACAATTTGATTGTTCTATATATTCAGGGGCAAATAACATATTGCTTAATAATTTTACAACTTATAAGGGGGCAAAATAATATATCATTTGATATTTTTATAAAAATTAACGTATATTACCTATCAAAATCAGAATGTTAAAGGGGGCAATTGCTCCACTTCATGACAAGTGGTCTCGTCCATGGGATAAATAAGATATTATTTACTAATTTTACATTTTTAAATAAATTAGTACATAAAAATGTCAAAAGAAAAAGAAAATCAATTGCCCATTTCCCTTTGAGTAGCCTCGCCCCCGACCTTGACTATCAAAGATTGATTGAAATTGAAACCATGAGTACCCTCACGAATGAATGTAGGATATATATTTAAACGCTCACTCGGGTTAAGTTAAAAGCTATAATAATAATATCTAAAGTAGTGAACCAGATACTTACTACTGGCCAAAGAACTAACATACAAATCATTAGATATTAAAATTCTTAGAAGTTAAATTGAGTCTTTTAAGTTATGGTTAATACCTAGCCCATTCTCTCTCATGTACACATGTTTTAGTGGAATCGAATTCTCAAGTTATGGGTAAATGATTCGAACATAATATTGTAATTAACCTACTCATTCTCTGGCTAATTCTGCTCTTCATATTGTGCTTCCTTCAAATTAGTTTGATGACTTTCCTGCTTTGTTTTTTATTTTTTAATTTACATTATAAATTTTAAAGAGAATGGAGAACATGACTCTAACTCACGACTTCTAAGGTTTAGATGTTGGGGCTTAACCAACTGCGCCAATTCAACTTATCGACTTTCCAACTTTGTTAGAGGTTACTTGGTTAAATGAAGTTTTATAACAAGACTGTTTCTGTTATGTTGTTGTCAGGCTTTTCCTATTTAATGAAGCCAACTTATTTTAAAAAAATTATTATCACTCTTCATAGCCTTGCGTTGATAACTTTAGTTATCTGCTTAACATGCATGTGCTCGACTACAAAAGTTAAGCGATATCCTTGCTACATCATTTTTAATTCGTGTGAGTAGACCGTGACTTAGATAAATAAAATAGTGTTAAAAAATATTAACGGAGACCGGTAGATAATTACTTAAGATTTATATACTAATTTACTTAATGTTAATTTAGAAAAATAAACTAGAGAAAGAAAAATATTCCATCTCAAATCTTGCTACAACTTCATACATGAAGTAATTTAATGCACGAGAGTGAGTTTGAGAGCGTTTCGTCTAAAACATTTAAATGTATTAAAAATGATACTTCGAATCACATGTACTTGATAAATGTCGTTGTTTGAAACACATTTTGATATGTGGAAACACTTTTACAAAAAATACACGCTCTAGTATTTTCTAAAATTGTTCTACAAGTGCATAAATATATTTTAAATTATATGTAAGTTATTTTTAAAAAAAATCATATATGACATAATTATGATCTAAAATGTTATTATTTTAATGTATAAAATACTTTTAATCATAATTACTAGCAAACACACCTTAAATGTTTGAGTAAAAAAAACTAAACTTTTAAGATATTGAAATTTAAAAGGATAAATTACAGTTTTACCCTCTTTGCAGTTTTGAGTAGTTTTCATTTTAAACCTTATACTTTAAAAATTTATAAAGTAGACCTTATAGTTATATTTTACATTCACGTTAGACCTTTTTTAGCACCTCCACTTAAATATAATAACAGTCTGTCATGGCCTGCCTACGTGGCATTACGTAACAAATAATTTAACGTCACATCAGCTTTTTAATTTACGCAGCTGTTACGTGGGATGAATTACCCAAAATACTCTTAATTCCCCGCTTTCTTTCTTCTTCCTCCTCCCTCGTTCACGAACAAAGTTCTTCTTCGTTTGACCTTCTTTTTTTGCAGAGTTCTTCCTCCTCCACAAAAATTGAAGTGACTGTTGTGCAAGACGCAGTTTCTAGCCTTGAGAGCATTGAAAAGCTCATCTGATTGCTCTCTCATGCTCAACAAAATCAGCTTTAGAAGAAGACTCAATCCCCTTATTCGAGCTTGAGGTTGGCGATGGAGATCGACATGGACTTCTTGGGGACTTACCGAAACCATTGAAGACCTTTGTCAATAAAAAAATCAATGAAAATGAAATCAAAAGAATAATTCTAAAATAATATATAAGAAAGTAAAATGGGGTGAAAGCTAAGGCGCAACAACTGAAAAAAGTCAAAGAAGAGCCGGAGTGAGTGGGAAAATATGTGGGTGCTGCTTGAGAAAAACCATCCATTTGCATCAAAACTAAGTTTAAAGCTTGAATTACCTTCACCTAAACTAGAATGTTTGGACATTCCAAATTTACACCAAGTTTCAGAAAATATATTGGGAACAAATGTTTCGTTACCCTAACTCATTTAAAAAACACCCAAATGGTAAATAGAAGGGAAAACAACATAAAAATACTTGGACTAGAAATAGTAGTTCAGGTTCTCTTGAGAGATAAATGATTTTATGATTTTTGCCCTTCTATTTACCATTTGGTTTCACACAGGTTCAAATACAAAGGATTTTATGCATCTCCCATTTTTACACTCATTGTTTCTCACTCTACAACTCTGGCTCTTGTTCTGTTGGTGATGCAAAATGAACATATGCTCATTTTCAATCTTCCTCTCCAAGCGGAACAGCTTCAAATTTGGTATCTTTTCAAAATCGTGATTCTTTACGCGACTCCAATTCAGCAGATCCCCCCGCTTCCTCATCACCACGAACGTCATAGTCAGAGTCGAAATGACTCTGCCCACAAAGAGGAAGAAGAACTCGGGTCTGCTCGCGAATGAAGAGGAAGAAGAACTCTGTAAAAATGGAGTGGATGAGGAAGAATAACTTTGCAAAAAAAAAAAAAACAGTAGACATTTTCGTGAACGAGGGAGGAGGAAGAAGAAAGAAAGGGGGAAATACTAGTACTTTGGGGATTTCATCTCACGTGGTTGCTGGTTAAATTAAAAAACTGATGTGGCGTTAAACTACTTGCCACGTAGGCAGAACTTGACGAACCGTTATTATTTTTAAGCGAAGATGTTACAGAAGGTCTAATGTGAATACGAAATGTAAATTGTATGGTCTATTTTATAAATTTTTGAAGTATATGATTTAAAATAAAAATTACCCTAAACTATAGAGGATAAAACTATAGTTTATTCAATTTAAAATTCACACGTCACAGTCTCAAATGCAAAAGAGAAATGAGGTTAAAGCAAAAGTTCAGAAACAACAATAAATACATTACAATGGAACATTATGGAAGGGGCCGTTGTGACCCAACAAAGGGATTGGAACAAAAAGTGCAATGTTTAGTAGATTACTAAAGAGCAAACTACCAAATTCATCACCAGGAAAAAATAAAAAAGAAGATGCTCTTCTATGATTGTGTTTTTTGGGAAATATACTGATAATCTTCAAGCTTACTTTAATTTGCAATTTATTTTTCAATTAAATACTTTCATTAAGCCTCAAAGGAAACATTTATTTTGTTGATAACCTAGAGTGAGTGTTTCTAATTAACTTTCGGGTGAGTTTTCTATTATTTAATTCTGTCATCAACAATAAAGATATACCCGAGTTTGAGTTTGAGGCTAATAGAATAACTCTATTGTAATACTTTAATTTTTTATTTTAACTTATTTAGTGACTTAATTGGAAAAATCATAATAACATAGACTAGTTGGAAAAATCATAAATCTTATATGAATTTAATAAGGTGTCTAGAGCTCAAAGGAAGCATCAAATCAAGAAGTTTTCTAAAAAATAATTGAGAGATTCCATGTGCAAAAGTGAATATATATACAATCATTCGTATCTACAAAATCTTTTATAAGAAACTACTACAAGAGAAAGAATTTGGCAGTTAGACACTTACTTTTTATTATTAAAAAAAATGTATTAAAGAAGGAATAAAACAAATGATAGCAGCTTATCCCCAATTTAAGAGCTATGTTGGGGAGGTGGGTGGCACAAAAAGTATGATCCAGACTTAACATTATATAGCTTCATCTAGCAAAAGATTTTTTCTTCAATGCCAACCGGAGTTTTATTGTTCATTGCATCAAAAGAGGGATGGATCTGTTAAAAGGAGAAAATAAATACAGATGACATAAGGAGTAACATATATAAAATCAATTATAACAAATATATTTCAATTTTTTTAATTGGTTTTTGTAATTTTTAATACATACGTCCGATTATATTACTATAAAAATCTCATTTCTGGTTCTATTTTAATTTTTTAAATTGTGTTTTTTACTTTTTAAAATTTTCTGAAAACAATACATTTTATTTTGTTATATACTTGACTAGTTGTTCAACTTGTTTGAAGTTTCTGTTTAGGAATCACCCACCAAACCAGTAACAACTGAGCATTTCTAGACAAGATTTAATGAGGAAACAAAGAACAAGTAGTTGGTCTAAAGAAACTAGATGAGTTGTGGGAAGTGGGATCTAAGATCATAATAAGTGAGGAAGCTCTTTTTTCTTCTTCTTTGTTTGTTTTCAAAGTTAATATCAAAGGGGTTGAAGATATGAGCTAAAAACATTGTTAATGGCTCCTTTGTTTGTTGAGCCCACCAGTATTATGTCAGCCTTTCATAATTGCTAAAGATTCCTCAAACTGGGGTACATTTATTGTTTTGTCATAATGTGGCTGTTTTATTTAACTTGGTTGGCTCTAGCTTTCAACTTTGATCCTACCCACCTCCCCTTTTTTAATCCCATGTCACTTGATTATTTATATGAGAGAAATAGATTCCAAAATTTTATGGTTTCTTCATTTTCTTTTCCATCAATTCTTGATTGGTACCAAAAAATTTCCTCCTCATAATTTATTAAATTATCTATAGAAGTGTAGTATTTTATTAATATTTTGAAATATATATATATATATATATATATATATATATATTATATGAATAAAATATTAAATTTTTAGTGTTGAAAGACTATTTTAATGTTCATTTTGGTGGTGGAGGTTGAAGAAACTAAAGAAAATGATGGCTGACATGATCTCTTCAGTACAAACACCATGATAATTGACATAAAGTTAGTTTTTATTCAATCAATGAATAGCTCCAAAAGATGGCAGTAGCATTAATTTTTAGCATTTTAGAGAAAGAAAAAAAAATTATAGATTAGACTTTGGAGACAACAAACGAACTGTCTGTAACATCAACTATAATCTAGTTGCAATGCTGGCCACACCATGTTCAGACTTCGGTGATTAAAGATTTTGATATTAGCTTTTGCAACTGGATTTATCAGTGGGTGGGATGGGAACTCCATCTAATTTGTTTAATGAAACAGTGGACTAGTGTTTCAATCTGCATTGTACACAGTACATTCCAATAATCTAATTGAAAAGAACTGTTAACAGTTCAACATTTTATCTATGAAATTTCAATTCAGAAAAATGCACATTATCTCCTTTTCAAAAGGGTATGGCTGGTTTTGGGGGGGGGACAAGAAAAAAGAAAATTTTGAAAGCAACCAAGAGAAAGAAAGAGAGAATTTTAGGAAAGAGAGGGGAAAAACATAGGAAAAGGGAGAAAATAACAATGGGGGCAGATTAAAAATATTATGTTTAATTGTTTAATAACCATTGGAACAATTGTCAGCAGCAAGCACTCGCCAGGTGTTTGGCTCGTCCGCCATGGGTACGCCTCTCGCCCTATCCCCACTACCCCAGACAAAAGTAAAAGTCAAATTAAAAGTTTTCAGTTTACATTGTCAGCGAAATTCGTGTAAGATTGTTTTTCTTCAGCAAATACTGAAGTAATTAGCGTATCCCACTAATTGATTGGTTATCTTTCTCTCTCTCTCTCTTCTCTTCATGTGAGAATTTAGCGCAGATGATTTAGGGGTAGAAGCTCTAGAGGGGTTTCTTCCCGTCTGTAATTATATAGGTTCGGGTATTTACTTTTGCTTACTTTATCCGTTTAAGAGAGAGAGAGAGAGTAGAGAGAGAGGGAGCTGGTTTTGGTGTGTGTGTTTTCCTTGACGATCATTGGATGCGCGTGGAAGCAGAGAAGGTAAAAATTCTTCTTGCTCATTGTGAAGTCTTCTGTTTATTATATAATCGGTGAAAATTGGATTAATGAGTATATGTCATATGACCTCATTCATTGTTATATATTATAATAATTTCGTGTCGATGCCCATCTTCAGTTTCTTGCTTCTCTGCCACCTCTCCTTTCTCCTTTTTCTTCTTTGTAAGCATTTCTTTTCCTTCCTTCCTTCTTTCTTTTTCCTCCCCTCTTTCTTGTATTATTTGATTCTGCTATTTGTGTCCATTTCATGTATCAGATTGCATGTGTTCATAATTTTTACATTTCATTGTTTCTGATTTTCAACTTTTGCTTTAATGGGGTTGGCTGTTTTGGTTGTTTTATGATCTGGGTATGTTTATACTGTAATTTCTGTGTTTGTAAAACCCTTGAGTCGATTTGGGTGTTTAACTCAAATAGGCTTTGGGAATTGGAAACGAACGTCATACTAGTTCAAATTTCTCTGTAGTTCTAGTTGTTCATTGGTGATGGCACATGGTCTATGAGTAATTTTTAAGTCACCATCTTGAAATTGCTATATTAAGTGAATACATTATGCGCATATCAAGATTGTTTAAAGCCCATTAACTGAATTACAGAAGTTGAGTTTTCTTGTGATTGATCTGCTCTTTAAACCAAATTCTGCTAATTTCGATTCATTCTTACTTCTCTGGTTCCCTAAAAAAACTGTAGTTTTGTTAGTTCATTGGGAGGATGGCACATTCCGGGGATCATAACAATAGAGAGCTGCGGATTCATGAAAGTTTAGATGAGCTTAGCACTGATTTGGCTGACTATATTGCTGATTTATCGGAAGCTTCAGTGAAGGAACGAGGCGTTTTTACAATTGCCTTATCTGGTGGTTCTCTCATTGGCTTAATGGGGTATCAAATGTCTTCCATTCCTTATGTTGTTTCTTTGGATTTATCTTTTTTGCTTGTGTCCCTAAAAATCATGATTTAAAAATAGAAAACTGTGTGAAGCTCCTTATAACAAGACAGTAGACTGGGCTAAATGGTACATATTTTGGGCCGATGAACGTGTGGTGGCGAAAAGTCATGCTGATAGCAACTATAAGCTTGCCAAGGATGACCTTCTCTCTAAGGTTGGTTCCTCCATTGCTTCATATTGACGAAACTGAATGTTACTACATTATGTTGTGATGATTTGGAATTTATGCTTGTGAACCTGAAAGCAAGTGCTTCTCCCACAGTTGTTGAGCTTCTAGAGAACGTAATTTCTGCTGAAACTGCTATTAGTCTTGTGCATTTTATTAAACCATTCTGCGTATCATTAATAATGAAAATTTGAGGTTGATTTTCTGTTTTCGGATGGCGGTTTGGTCTTTAACATTGTTTGGAAGTTCATGTTAGTGTTGTTCTGAAATAACAATCATTGAATTTCTAACCTTAATTTGCCGGAATCCTCCACATTTAGATACTAGAAACTTCCAGTTTGGTTTTCGTTTTCAAAATTTTGTTGCCTTGGACTTAACATGTTGAGAATGTGAGGGCGTTGAGGTTTTCACAGGGTGGGTTTAGAACTGAAGAATCTGCACAAGTCTTCACCTTTACTTGCATATATCTTCATTATGACCTTAATGGAGGCCATTCAAGTATCTTTAAACAAATTTCAAGAAAAGAAAGACACGCTAGACTATGTTTTGAACAATCTAGCCACTTATAGTATTTTGTTTCTCTAGTTATGTTCGATCTGAGCCATTGGTTCAGATCTTAACAACCCAGATCAGTTTAATTTTTTTCTACTTCATTGACTCTCGTGAAGAGTTGATCTGGGTTGTTGGTTCACACCTGAAGGATCCAGATCTGGCAAAAATAACCTCCTGTCCCCGCATGTGTAACGCTTTATTTTAACACGACTTGCATTGTTTCTAGGAAAAATAGAACTTGAACAAAGTATTTATGCTTTGTTAAAACTTTCATGAGTTTTTATCCATCGGTTGCATCAGCAGGTGCCTATTGTTCCAAGTCATGTACATTCTATCAATGACTCAGTATCAGCCGAGGAAGCTGCAAACGAGTACGAATTTGTTATCCGACAGTTGGTGAAATCGCGCATAGTCAGTGTATCGGAGATAAGCGATTGCCCAAAGTTTGACCTTATACTTCTTGGAATGGGACCAGATGGCCATGTTGCCTCCCTATTTCCGAACCATTCGGCGCTGGAGGAGAAAGAAGAGTGGGTCACTTTTATAACCGATTCCCCTAAACCACCACCAGAGAGGATCACATTCACTTTGCCTGTGATTAACTCATCGTCCAATGTGGCTATAGTCGTGACTGGTGAAAGCAAAGCGGATGCAGTTCACTTGACAATTGATGATGTAGGAACAACGGACTGCCCTTCATTGCCTGCAAGGATAGTACAGCCGAGGAAAGGGAAACTTGTATGGTTTTTGGATAAGGCAGCTGCGTTGAAACTCGATGGGTTTCAATTCTCCGATTAGGTTCAAGCCTTTCTTTCTTTCTTTCCAAAGTATATCTGTGTATTGTAGCTCTGACGGATTTAACCACATTGTCTTAGTTCCCACGTCTTGTTCTTTTGATTTGGGGTAAAATTCTCCATTTTGCTATCTCCTTCTCTGTTATGTTGGGGGGATAGAAGGAGAGAATCCATTTTTCTTTTGCTTTGTAAGAACAGGGAAATGATGTTAAGGTTTCAGTGGATAGAAGGCTCTGAACTTGTACTTCAATGGTGGATGATTCTCTCATGGTTAATCCAAAAGAATTTACAAAAAGCATGTTTCAGACTTTAAAAGATTTCTCCTAATATAGCTTGCCTTGGAAAGAAGTCATGGTAGACATTTTTAGATGTCACAAAAATAGCTTTATAAACTAAAAGCATTATTTTAATGTTTCTCTTCGAAATAAAATATATTAACACATTTATTATTATACGTATTTTTTTGAATTATTTTTATCCTTTGAAATACTTCCCCGAAAACCACATATTAAAATTCTTTTGATAAAATACTACAAAGTACAATAAAAGATATTTGAAACTTATAAAAGTGTTTGAAATTAAAATATTCAACCTACAATAAATTAAGAACTTTTAAGTACATAAAAGAGCTTCAAAATATAAGCATTCTCAATCAAAGAAGCCTAATGCAAATCATTTCTCCCTCTCCTCCCAAAAGTGTGTTCCCTTGATAAAAACAAAACTAATTACACTTTATAGGGGGATTCTTAGAAAGTGCTTCTACGAGTAGAATAAATTTTTTAGATAAAATAATATTTTTAAAACATATATGAATTCTTTAAAACAAAAGTAACCTGAAACCTTCAAATTTTTAGGTTAGCACCATGTATTTGAAGTAGAACTCTAACTAATGTCAGTGGTGCATAGGTTTGCGTTCAAGAGTTCCTCAAAAATATATCATGAGTATGGTGCATAGGTTTGCGTTCAAGAGTTCCTCAAAAATATATCATGAGTAAAATTTTAAGATTACCCCTAGTGACCTTAATCCTGAAAAATTAGTGCTAAGGTTAAGGTTCGACCCGACAATCTCATTCATTACTGCAAGGATCCCAATACCCGCCCAACTACTAGGCGCACCCCTCAACGTTGGAAACCTCCCCATATATGTGCTTTGACAGAAAAGAAAACCTCCCATTTATGTGTTTTTAGATTTAAGAAAAAATGCATTTACATTTACAACCTGAAGAAAATTTTTGGAGGTAAATCTAATCGTTATTGGCCAAAAATATTTCCAAAGACAGTCTTTGATTTAGGAGATTATTAAAAACATGGAGACAACTATCAGATGAGCTAAGAGTAAGAGCTAGGAAAATCTGAATGAAGTACTAAGATTAACCATGAAAAGTGACCTAAAGTGATTAGCAAGAATAATGATTTCTTGCACACATGATTTAGACCTCCGCTTCTAAAATAAGCATTTGCTTCTATGTAAAATGGTAAAGAATTGGTAATCTAATCATTGGAGATGACATCACATGCACCATTAATTTCAAAGATTAGCTTCTTCAACTACCCTCAATTATCGCTTGAAAAAAAAACTACCCTCAATTATCTGACCATACAAAACAAAATATTAATCATTTCCCATCTTTTTCAAGACAATGACCCTATTCAAGCGTGTGCATTCCATGTTCTTCGATAGAGATAAGATTAACATGACTTTTACCGTCCTTGATGCTTTTGATATTTCTCTCTCTAGATAAGTTGAACTTCTGAAAGGTGATTAGATAGGCATAATGGATGGACATAGTCGAAGTAAGGGAAAATGAATCTCTCTCTAGATAAGTTGAACTACTCTCTCTTTTATATTCCAAAGACTCCAAATAATAGAAATGCAATATTTTACTATTTCCTTTAATTTTCTTCCCAATTACCAAGATCTGAACATAGCTTTATTTAGCAGAATGAAGTTTTAATAATGCTCAACTTTACTACTTGGAGTTGGGACACGGGGAATAACCAATCACCAATTCAAAAGATCTGTGAAAGAAAGTAATTTCTAAACTATGAATATAATGTTATGCATAGAATACAAAATTGATGCTTTAAAGCTACATCCCAGCAGGGAAAGATATGTTCTCTATTCACTTTACATGGGAGTCAGAAACCTGACCAGAGCCATATGGCAGATTAAGTAATATGCTAGTCCCAAAAGAGATCAACTTACAGGCTCTAATGTGCGGAATTCCATTTCTGTTATTGACCTTATGCCATTTTCATCAGGGATCACTTCTTCCATGTCTTCTGTAGGCGGGAAGCCACGCGTTCGGCCAAGCACCCATTGGTCTATAACCCCACAGTTAATTGCATACTTAATTGAGTGCTCCAAGTATTTTTTGTCAGTTATTAGGTGCGGCTGAACTGTCAACATTCTCAAGAGTGCTGAAAAGATTTCAAAAAAGAAAAAAGTAAGCTTGCTTTTCTGAGTCCATTCATGCTAAATTGGCTATTCATAATCTAATTGCATAATATAATCGAATTAGATGCTGCTTCGCATTGGAACAATTACATGGATGCTTAGATATCAATGGCAGGGGGGAGACATTCATGATTGCCTTTTCCCATCTAACAGAATGGGTTATAGCATTCACTGAGGGTGTCCTTGACTAAGCATGAAAATAAACGGCCTTAACTATTATTTCTTTTCTTTTTCCATGTAATACTATTAATGTCCGCAAACACCATGACATAAAAATGTGACAAGCAATGACGGTCCAGTGAGAAATATATGATAATGTGAGCACTGAGCAGAATGCAACAATTCTCAATCTTTAGTTGTGTGATGTCTTAATTAATCAAGATACTCTTAGCCAATTATGGGCTGAAACTACACTTTATATAATAGGTAATTATTATGGGCTCCACCCGGGCTTCATTTAAATGTCACTTGACTCTCATAGGGAAAACAGTGAAGCCATCCTTAGAGAAGCTTGTGGATGAAGGTGGCTCAATAGTTGACAGCTCACCAAAAGGTCTTGGGATCAAGAGTCCCTGCAATGCAGTGACTATCATTCCCCATGTCCCCGTGTTCTGGGAAATGAATGTTTTCCAGGTGATCAAGGGATTCCTAATGTCTAAGGAGCAGATATACATGTAAGACATGCTAAATCATACCTGCAACAATGCCATCTCCGGATGCTGACATATCGCTAGTAAAAGGGGTGATTGGGGCATCTTCCATCCCAAGAATGGAACCATTGTTCTCCTCTGTATAGTAGTGTATCTTAGAAGTACCATTAGTGACAAACAATACCTTGAGATTTTTATGCCACAGTGGTGCAATCTCTTCTGGTTCATAGTGGACAAACTTAGAGCTTGAATTATTTTTTGTGTCAAAATCTTCTGAGGGCTTGATCCCGCATAGGAAGTCAAGTTCTTGCTTTGTAACCTCAATAACATCTGCAAGATTCCAAACTTGCTCTATGAACAATTTCGTTTCTTCACCAGACCGCCAGAGAGGCAGAGGAAGGTTTAAGTCGTAGAATATAACTCCTCCCAACTTTTTTGAAATTTTAAGGGATCTCAATGTGGCCAATCTCATATTCTGATCAAGCAAGGAATGCGTATTGAAGTAGAACATCTTCGCCTGCATACAAAATGTTGAAAGGCTCAAATAACTAGTCCAACTTGAAAGCTGTTTATCTATTAACAATAAAAACAAGACCATCCCCTCACCCAAAAGAAAAGAAGAACGGAAGGAAATGAAAAAAATATCAGCAAGCAGAAACAAATAATGTATATCAGAATGAAACGGAATACGGCAACTCAATAGTATTACTGACGTCAAATCTTTGTGGCAAGTGAAACTCATATCAGGGAACTTGTTTTTAGCTAGTCCTCATACACTTCATAAATTGTAGTACCATAAAGCAGAGTATGTAAATCGATTATGAGCAACAATTAATTTAGCTGCAGGTTGAAACAGATAATTGCTTAGTTAAAATTTAGATGTTGATGAGATAAATTCAGTTGACATAAGAGGAATAACACTTGTAAGGCTAAGCAAGTATATGATATATCTTGATGTTTCAAATCAAATCCCGTCAGAACAAAGTCCTGTCTGAAACTATAGAATACTCATAATTGGTCCAGGAAACATACAAAGATTCAATGTTCCAATTTCTGTCACGTATACTTATACTTTAAAGAAGCCAAGAGATATTAATTCCATCTACCAAATATCCCGAATATAAATATCCTTATACCATATGTGGACTTATATTTCAAAGGACCAAATATATGAACTCAAACAATTTGATTAATTATCACTATCTTGCAAAAGTCAAAAGTTTTTTTCTCACATTTATTAATACTGCATCTTAAATGTGGGCCAAACTCCTCTTCATTGAGAGGGCCTAACAGTGATAAGTTGGGTATGAGCTTTATATAAAGAAAAAATTGAGCTTGGGTTCAAGTTTGAAGCTAAGGCTCTTAAGATAAATTCATTTTATACATTAAGAATGTTGCTTGATTTTACAAATGAATCAGATTGCCAAAGCATGATAGAGAGGGGTTATGTTCCCTTTACCTCCTTTAGCACGTCAATATTTATCTCAGATTTCGACAAGGAATCCTCTGCACAAGGTTTGACACAAGTCATTCTCAAGTGACCTCTTTTCGCAATCTTCATTTGTGAGACTGCTGTTGGCCTTTTACTATCAACTTTGACTGATCGTGTTTGAACATTGTTTACATTCATGTAGTATAGCATGGCTTGACCATACTCGTCATCCCCAACTTTTCCCATGAATGCTACTTTACCACCCAAGCTTGCAAGAGCAATTGCAACGCTTCCTGCAGAACCCCCAGGTGCCCTGACAAACTTTTCTGGAGCCCATAGAGCATCTTTCTTTCTCTCATGGATTTCGTAATCCAAAAGTCTATTTGCCGGCCTTCCTGAAGGCACAAATGCATGATGTGCAGCTCCAAAGCAACAAACAAGAGGAGGCCAACCATACGTTTCCCTAACATCATCTCCCTCGTCGCTACCTAATTCCTGGTCATCCTCACTATCTTCCTCTATATTTGCAGCAAATGTAGACTCTTTATGATCATTGATCTCAGAATCATTACTTTGATCCTCCACGATGTCATCCTTCTTTTTCTTCTTCCTCCCTCTCCCCACCTTCTTCTCAGCTTTCTCTTCCACTAGGCTAGTAGAAGTAGATGTAGCTACAGTAGTTAAATTATGAGTTAAACACTTATTAAGCAAAAAACAAAGAGTGAACAAATAATAAACCAACAATATTTTAGATAGTAATTATGAGATAATACCTTTCTTCCGAGTCCTTCTTGGGGTATTTTTTGAGTCTTCAATTGTTGAAGACATGGTGGTTTCTTCATTTGTAGAATCATTAGCAGCTTCCAGTTCGGAATTCTCATCCGGAACGCTCGGTATGGTTTTTTTCTTAGCTCGTGCAGCGGCACGTTTGGGTGTTTTGGATGTTTTCTTTTTTGCAACATCCTCTTTTTGATCTATTACTTCTTTAGATACATTCTCTGTGGGGTTCTTCTTAGAAATGGCTGCTTGACTCCATTTATTCTGTAATCTAAAATCCTGAAGTTGTACAAAATTGAGGGACGGATAAGCGTTATGCTGCCAACTCGAATGCAACCTGCATATTAAACAATTACATAGCAGTTAAGTCTCTACTCCTTAAGAAGAAATATACGCATTCTTCTAAACGATGACACAGAGTGGACATCCACAAAAGCTCTCGAGCCAGGCAAAGCCAGCTAAGCTTCTCATTTTCATAACTCACTTCTTAGTTTTTCTTAATCAAAGCATAAACGGGAAAAACAAAACATAAGTCTAACCTATGAATTGTTCTTGTTAAGCAATTGTAAAAGCACTTGATGATATTCGAAGTTTATCCAGACACAGAGAGACAGAGAGAGAGGACCTGGCAAAGGAAAGATACTGAGAGAAAGAAAGAGACGCCATGGACAGAGCTTCTAAGAGCTGTCCCTCCAGTAGAGCAATTCCTACTCAGTCCTGAGTGTTGCACAGAGAGAGAGAGAGAGAGAGAGAGAGAGAGAGAGAGAGAGAGAGAGATGAGGGTAGGGAAGGGTTTAAGAGTGTAACCGGGTAATACAACTGAACTGAGTACTTGGGAAAACGGATCCTCTATCCCATAAGTCTGTCAAATCTTCTCATCCATCCACTATATATGCGCCACGTGGTTTTTCTGGAATTTGTAACAGTTAGCCACCGTTGATTAAAAATAATTAATTTTAAAGATCGAAGAAAACAATTGCCCGAGAGAAGAAACTCCGAAAAACCTGTGAACAGAATTCAGTATTCTTTTTTTCAGTCCTCTGGTCTGGTAGTGGTTTAAATCTGAAGAAGAAATTTAACAGAGCCAGCTAAATGGGAGATGAAGCTTGAAGACTCCTTCCATTGTACGGTACGTTTTACCCTACTCGGTCGGTTTCCACCCAAATCCAAAGACCCTCCGTAGAGATTGGCTCTTGGATCGAAAGGTTTAGATCCATTCTTCTTCTTCTTCATCAAGTTGAAATTAATCTTAATCTTAATTGCCATCGTCTCTCTCTCTCTCTCTCTCTCTCTCTCTCTCTCTCTCTGAATTTTGAGTTTAATTTTGATTAAGGTCAATCCAGCTAGAAAATTCGTGTAGTGTATACCCCTTACCTGTTTTCAAGTCTAGCATGTTCCGTGTTTTGAGTAAAAATGATAATGAGGGCTTGTCGTTTAGTATGTTTACTTACGTATATTCATATTTGTCTGGTTTTAAGCACTTGCAATTCCAAAACTGCCAAAGACCGATTACTTAAAAATTGTAAAGAGTGGAACAGGAAATCCCATTCTTTATTTCTAGAACAGAATGAGTAATAAGCGAGATAAGTTTTCATGACAAAGGGAATCCCATATTTTACTTCCCAATTTATGCCTATGTATGCCAATGACCAGTAGAATCTTTGTTCCGGTGTTCATGGATATGCATTTTTCACATTTGCTGCTTCGTTAATTGTTATGTATCTGACATTCTCATATGTATCAATCTCAGCAGGAAATAAGGTTTTCTGGTTATATCTTGCTAGGGAAGCTCGGGTGAAGGTATATACTAGCAGCATCAGCTTGACATTCTGGACTCATCCCTGATATGAATATTTTCAAGCGACTTGTTCATAGAAAACGCTGCCTTTCTGGTCTTGCAACGTTTCATGGAGGTATTGTGAGTTAAATACACATTTGCAACAACCAGTGTGTTATTTGATTGATGAATAGTTTGTATGATTGAACATTTTGATTGCAAGGGTATTAACTTATAAGTCACTTGAAGTTTGACCATATTGCCCAATGATGAAACATCTGTTTGACAACTTATCTAATTCATATTCACACTGACACATAGATTTTAGAGGTTGTTAATATGTTTTGTTATATGTCATTAAATAGCAGCAGCCGTAGCATAGTTATTGAACATTTCAACCTTGTTAAATATTGCTTTCGAAGTGTGGAAATATTGCTTTCAAAATGTAGAAATATTGCTTTTAGTTTTTCTATGGACGATGCTTGTTTATTGCGATGCTCATAACTTTTTTCAATCCTCATTGCAGAAATGCCTATATCATTTCTTCATTCATCTACATATACATCGTTGGCCGAGGTTCACTCTCCAGAGCAGGAAGTAGTGATTGCTTTGGGAAGCAATGTAGGTGATAGACTGCATAATTTTGATGAAGCCTTGAGCTTAATGAAGAAAGAAGGCATACGCATCACAAGACATGGTTGTTTGTATGAGACTGCACCAGCCTATGTAACAGATCAGCCTCGCTTTCTCAACTCCGCCATTAGAGCTGTAACAAGACTTGGGCCTCATGAACTATTGGGAACTCTCAAGAAAATAGAAATGGACTTGGGACGCACTGAAGGTATAAGGTATGGGCCAAGGCCTATCGACTTGGATATTTTGTTTTATGGAAAATTCAAGGTTTTCTCTGACATTCTTACCATCCCTCATGAAAGAATTTGGGAAAGACCATTTGTGATGGCTCCTTTAATTGATTTGCTTGGTTTAGCTGCTGATAGTGATGTAGTTGCTTGCTGGCATTCTTTGTCCGTTCATAGTGGTGGACTTTTTGAAACATGGGACAGATTAGGCGGGGAGTCCCTAATTGGAAAAGAAGGCATGAAAAGAGTATTGCCCATTGGAGATGGTTTATGGGATTGGTCATTTAAAACTTCCATAATGGGTGTGCTCAATTTGACCCCAGATAGTTTTAGTGATGGTGGCAAGTTTCAGTCCGTGGGAGCTGCAGTGTCTCAGGTCCGTTTGATGATATCAGAGGGGGCAGACATGATTGATATTGGCGCACAGTCTACCCGTCCAATGGCACCTAAGATTTCTACACAGGAAGAATTAGATAGATTGATACCTGTCTTAGAAGCTATCTTAGAGATGCCTGAGGTAAAAGGAAAGCTTATATCTGTGGATACTTTTTATTCAGAAGTTGCTTCAGAAGCAGTCAAGAAAGGAGCCCATATTGTAAATGATGTATCTGCTGGGCAATTGGACCCTAACATGCATAGAGTTGTTGCAGGTCTTAAAGTTCCATATGTTGCTATGCACATGAGAGGGGACCCATCTACGATGCAAAACAATGAAAATTGGCAGTACGATAATAATGTTTGTAATCAAATTGCCTCTGAATTATACTTGCGTATTAGAGATGCAGAACTTTCAGGCATCCCGGCTTGGAGAATGATTATTGACCCGGGAATTGGGTTCTCAAAGAAAACTGAACAAAATCTGGAGATTCTTAATGGATTGCCTAAGATTCGAGCAGAGATCGGAAGGAAATATCTTGGTATGTCTCATGCTCCTATGTTGATTGGACCTTCAAGAAAGAGATTTCTAGGAGAGGTGTGTTCTCGTCCCTCCGCAATTGAGAGAGATCCTGCTACAGTTGCTTCTGTCACGATCGGTATCTTAGGCGGTGCAAACATAGCTAGAGTTCATAATGTGAGAGATAATGTGGATGCTGCTAGACTGTGTGATGCAATACTGAAGGAGAAGAGGTCTCTTTGACTTGACAAACATAATTTCACATTAATGTTACTTTTCTGAAAGGATAAATGCAGATATGAACTTCAAGTTGTGTGATAGCATTTTCCTGAAAGTTTAGTTCCATTGTTGTTCCTGTATATTGAGAAATAGATATTTCATGAAATTATTGAAATTATTTTTATTATTTTTTTTTGCTAAAGCTGGAAGTGTGTGCAAGTGTTTCCAATATGTTGTTGGAGGCATTGTTTATAGAAGCCAAGTTTTTCAAATAAGGGGCATTGGTAGAAGCAATGGTATGGTTCTTTTTTTTCTTTTTTTTTTTTGAATAAGATCAATATATTAAAGCAACTACTCCAGAAAACATAAGTCATCTACAATAGGTAGGAGAACCCCAACCCATGAGGGAGAAGAAGCGCCAGAAACAGCATAGTTGGCTAACTGATCCGCAACAGAATGACAAGTACGGGGAACATAAAAAATCCAAACAGTTCGGATGGGAACTAAAAGAATCCTTAATAGCCTGAATAACGCTTCCCACTTCCGAAAGGGCCACCTTGGGAGAAACAATAGTTGCACAAGCCTTGCTAGAGTCGGATTCAAGCAAGTCCACGATCAAATTGTGGGTAGAAGCAAAACGCAGCCCTTCAAGAATAGCCAAGCACTCAGCACCAAAAACAAGAATACCAAGAATCAATGGTACCATAGATTTGGTTGGAGACATGGTATTCGAGGAGAAGGCAACTATAAAATTATTAAAGTTGATGCATTGGCCATAAGCTTGAGAGTATGTATCCAAGATGCTTTTTAAGGCTCTACAAACAACCTCTGAACCTTTGAAGAAAAGCAGGCAGTCATCCGTAAAGAGGAGGTGAAAGACGATAGGACCGTGTCTACCCATCCAAGGGTAAGAGATCAAATAGTTTAAACTATAATATGAACCCTCCTTACCGACCAGAGCCCAATATATCTGGAAGAAGACTGCAGGGAAACCATCTGGCCCAGGACTCTTCTAGGGATGCATCACCTTGATCGCCACCTCTATCTCCTCAACAACATATGGCATAATAAGCACACGGTCCATGTTGCTAGTGACAGCAAGCAAATCATCCTCCGAAGGGCAAGATGAAGTAAACAACTGCTCAAAATACGATACTATTAAAACACTCAGCTCCTCATGGTCTTCCACCCAGCTCCCATCAACCCCTTTGAGGCGCACAATATGGTTTTTCCTCCTCATAGAGGTTTTTGCATGAAAAAACTTAGAATTTGCATCCTCATAGCTCAGCCAACCCATCTTCGATCTCTGGGACCAATATATCTCCTCCTGATGGAGAAGTCTATCAAGCTCCTCATGTAGGGAGTTAACCCGAATCGGATTCCCATGCCTTTCCGCCCATTGATACCTTTCGTTTAATTTCTTTTGATGTTCTGACACCTTTTTTGAGATGTTACCAAACTTTGATTTGCTCGAAGAAGAAAGGTTCGAGGCACACTTCATTAAACCATTGACAATGGGAAAACCCTCTGCACCTCTATCATACGTAGCCCAAGAAGATTTAATAATCTCCTCACACTCCGTATCAAGGGACTAAAATTCTCAAACCTGAATCTCCTTCTACCAAAATCCTACAGAAGTTTATTACCGGACAGCCGGACAACCAAGGGCCTATGATAAGAGGATATATAACCTAAATGGAAAACCATAGCCATGAGAAAAAGAAGCAACCAATCTGTAGATGCAAATCCCATATCAATCCTCTCTAGCAGTAGATCATCCCCACTCCTTTTGTTGGTCCACGTAAACATAGGACCTCAAAAAGGCACATCAATAAGGACAATACACTCCCTGAATAGATCAATTGCCGAGTCACTCCTCGCAGAGCCTCCAAATTTATCATCATGAGAGTAAATCTCTCATTGAAATCTCCTATTATGAGCCAAGGTAAATCCATCAACGTACGAAAACGTCTCAAGATGACTGGATTCTAAGACCAGATCCGAGTTACCGTAAAACCCAGTTAATCTTCAAGCCACACCATCAGTATTTGTCACAACCCGATCAATATACCCAGCTGAAAAAGATTTGAGAGAGAAATTAAAATCATATTTCCACGACAAAGCTAAACCTCCTCTATGCTCAATTCACTCAACACAACCATTCGAAAAACCCAACCTCCTTATTGTTATAAGTAAAAAAATTATTTTAGTGTTTGGCATAGAGAAAAATAACAGATTTTATTTTATTGGTGTAGTTAATTAAATGGTTAATTAGTCAGTACGTAAAATAATATATATATATATATTTGATATTGTGTGTGTTAGAATCTATAAATAATAGTTGACAATAAATTAAAATTTTATAAAAAAGAAATTATAAATAATAGATAATTTTATTATTTTCGTATAATTTATATAACTTTTTCAACAATTTTATCAAACTTTCCCAACAATTTTACCCAAGTTTTGTACATACCAAACAAGAAAATCATATTTTCCTAATAACTTTTTCACTTAAGCATGTGTTACTAAATATGATAATTTTAATATCTTATCATCTAACTTTACCAGTTAAACTTACCTATCAACTTAACTTTTACAGCATTCTTACTCAATTTGTACCAAACGCTCCCTTAATGCAACGGGCCTGGGGTTCCAGTGTGTATGGCTTTCATATGTATAGGTTGTTCAAGAAACTCAAGCTCACTAAGTTAGCTCTTAATGATCTCAATAGGTCTTTTATTCCAATATCTCTGTAGAGCTGCTGAGGCTAGAATCAATCTTGAGCATGCATAAGCTGAGTTATTCTCCAACCCTTTTGACAGTGATCTGCAGGCAACTAAAAAGGTTCTTTTCTAGGACTTTATCCCTCTCAGGCAGGCTGAGGAGAGCTTTCTTAGACAAAAATCCAAAGCCCAATGCGATAGTTTGGGGGACAACAATATTGCTTACTTCCATAAATTGGTTAAGAGGAACAACATTTGAGCTAGGATTGTGTAGTTGCAGGATGCTAGTGGCAACTCTATCACTAACATGGATGATATTAAGAGCATGATAGTGCAATATTATGCTAAGCTGCTGGGCACTCAAAGCAATGTTCACAATGTTGATTGGAGGGTCCTCTAGTAGCTTACCCAAAAAAGGTTAATCAGATGCAGGCTACCAATCTTTGCACTCATATCCCTGAGCTTGAGATCCATGAGGATTTTCCCTCCTGCAATGATGCAAAGGCTCCTAGGCTAGATGTGTTTACTTTTGGTTTCTTTAAGAAAGTCTGGAATGTGGTGGAAGTAGATGTCAGCAGGGTAATTCTGGACTTCTTTAACAACAATGCTTCTCTGAACCTGATAAACCATACAACCATTTCCCTTGTGCCTAAGGTTGATGAACCTCAAACAGTGAATGACTTCAGACCTATTTCTTACTGTAATATGGTCTGCAAGAGTATTTTCAAGATTCTTGCTAATAGGCTGAAAAATGTCCTCCCTTATGTTATTAGTCATAACCATAGTGCTTTTGTCCCTGGTAGGAGAATTGCTGACAACATTTGTCTTTCTCATGAACTACTATAGAAGCAACAATATTGCCAAATGTGCCCTTAAAGTTGATCTTGTGAAGGCTTATGATCGTGTTAATTAGGAGTTTGTTGCTCATGCCTTAGATTGCATTGGAATTCCCTCTCTCTTCTATAAATGGATAATGGCTTGTATCTCTACTACCTCATTTTCTATCAATGTTAATGGTGAGATGTGTTAATATTTTAAGGGTGCTAGAAGGCTGAGGGAAGGGGACCCCATCTCCCCTTATTTATTTGTCATTATTATGAAGGCTTTTATAGGCTTGCTCCAATATACCCTCCACCATTCCTGGCTTCCAATTCCATTGGAGATGCAAGGAGCTCAGCAATGCCAACCTCTATTTTACTGATGACCTTTTTATTTTCTCAAACTGCAAGGTTGATTCTCTCAGGTTAATTAAGGAGTGTCTTGAGCTATTTGACTTGATGTCTGGCCTAAAGCTAGGTTTTCTTCTCAGGGGTTTCTACGCATCTGAAGCTTAAGTGTCTTGAGTTGTTGGGCTTCCAGTGTGGGCAATTCCTTGTTAGGTACCTTGGTACGCCTTTGATGTCTACAAAACTAGGAAAAAATGATTGTGCCAAATTAGTTGACAGGACTGCCTATAGAATCAAGGCTTGGGAAGCCAAGCACCTCTCCTTTACAGGCAGGCTACAACTTATCCAGTCTGTGCTTATGGCTATCCAAGGGTTTTGGGCTATCTTTTTGTTCTGCCTAAGAGGGTTCTTAAGGAGATACAATCCATCTTCAACAAGTACCTATGGTCAGGCAACTCTATGAGGCACACATGCTCTAATGTTAGCTGGATGGATGTTTGTCAGCCTAAAGAGTGTGGGGGGCTGGGGGTAAGGACTTGGTCACTTTGAATACAGCTGCCACTACTAAACACTTATGATATTTTATCACTAACCCCACTGGCTCCCTTTGGAGCAAATGGTGTTACGCTCACCTTATAAAGAATGGTACCATCTTCACAATAAGGGTGCCTACTGAATGCACTTGAGTTTGGAGAAAGCTCATCAAGGCTAGGAATAGGTTTACTGATTGCTGTTATGCTAGGATTATGGATGTCTTACATACCTCTCTTTGGGGTGATCCTTGGCACAAGCTTGGTGTGTTGTTGAATAAATATGGGAGAAGCCTGACCCTTGACACTGGTTGGGGTGTGGACAATGGGTGAGTATGATTATTAGAGATGGTAGTTGGCTCTGGCCTATCATTAACTCTACTGCTCTGATCTCCATCAAGAGGCTTCTACCAGTATTCCTCCCCCCTTAGAGCCTCTCCTATTAGTAGGAGTGGCAACCGGGATGGCCTGGCCCAGGCCTGACCGGTTCAAGGGTCGGCCCGGCCCATTTCCCTTCCCTTTAAAGTCACGGGGAGGGCCGTCGGAAATTTAGGGCGGTCCAGAATGAACCGCCAAACCGGCCCGTGACGAGCCGGTTCACATGCCGGGCTCGGTTAAATAACCAGCCCGGCCCGTTTCCCCTCTCTTTAGTGTGATTTAATTCTAAAAAATGTAGATAGGGAGAGTTGAACATTGGTGGAGAATAGATGAAGTGTAGGGATTACCACTAAGTTATATGGAATTCATGCTATTTTTTTATAATTATTCCATTTTATTACTTTAAAATCTCAATAGAAAAACTAGTAATAATAAGTAAAATAATCATTTTATTTATTAAATTCATAAACTAGTGATATTCATATTCACGTAAAATCTAAAAATATAATAAATAATTAATAACTAATTTATAATTCATGTTCATTAGTACAACAAAAAATATTAGGGCTATTAAACCAATATTTTTAAAGTTTTCATGAATCCAATTTTTCGTTGAATAAAATATTCATTTAAATAGAAAATATTTTTTTTTATTTAATTAAATACGAGCTTTGATAAAATGTGTTAAAAGATAAGAAGAATATATTTTAAACAATTAATTTAACAAAAGTTATCTTGGTCTATTGGTAAACAATGTGATATATAAGTGAGAGGTCAATGTTTCAAACTTCACTATATGCATAATTGTTCAATTTTTTAGACACAAAAATAGATTCATGGGTCGGGCCGGGCCATGGGCCTTGAAGGCATGGCCCGTGATTGTGGAGGGCCGGCTCAGACGGTTTTCGCGGGCCAAACCAGCCTAGTTGTCACATCTACCTGTTAGTTGGTTCTGAGACCCCTCTCTCGATGGTAGGTTCTCTACTACCTCTACTTACTAATTGCTGAGACATGATGCTCCTAAGGTTATCTGGGGTGCGTTTGTTTGGTTTTCTTGTAATATCCTAAAGCACAACTTTATCGGATGGCTTGCCTGCAGAAACAAACTCACTACAAAGGATAAGTTGGTTAATGGGGCATCTTTAATGATTCTGAATGTATTATGTGTTGTAATTTTATTGAGTGTAGAGATCATTTATTTTTTAATTGTTCATTTTCTAGCCATGTTTGGTTAGCTGTTACTCAAGCTTGTGATATTAGCTTTAATGATTCATGATTGGATCAAATGTTTGAGTGACTAGCTACCAATACTAAGAAAAATGATTTTAGGAGCCTCACTCTTAAGCTTGCTTTCAACTCCTTTATTTACAACATTTGGGGTGAAAGGAACTCCAAGATTTTTTAGGGGAAAGTTAGAGTTAGCATTGGCATTGTAAAGGTCATTGTTAACTCCATTAGAGATAGGCTTTGGAATCAACACTCCCTCTCTGAGTCCCCCATAAACATGAGCTTGTTGTTAGTTGGGACATTCCCCCTCATTTGCTTGGGAATCCCGCTTTAAGGGTTTGTTTGGTTCTCTGCAGGGGTATGCCACTTATAGCTTGCGTTTGGTTCTTTAATATATTTAGTCTTATCTAAAAATAATCTTACATATTTAACTTCAACAACAATTGAAAAAAAACAAAGAAACTTAACAGTATTGCATATGAAAATAAAAAGTTTGTTTTTCCATCTATTTAGTTACATATCATAACTTTAATAATAATAATAATAGAGTTATTAATACAAAAATAAACCTAAAAGTTGAAAGATAATATTAAAATCTCTCTTTTCACATAGACTTAAAAAGCCTCTAATTTTCTTAACCCTACAATTCTTACGTGGCGGAGTAGGAGCATTTTACATGAACCTTCTTACATGCAACGTAGTATACGCAAGATTTTATTTTCCGCATTTTTTAAATGTTAAGTATTATTTGTCTTGTAAAATTTAAATATAAATTATAAATATATTTTAGTTTTAGTTATTCTACCACTCTTGTAAATGCAATTGAAGACATTTAGTTTCTTAAATTACTATATAACAAATAATTAATGATAAATGCTTTCTAAATTAACACTCAATTATCTAATATTAGTTCATAATTACTTAGTAACACATGGCACAATAATAGACGATGGAAATTGACATTAAGGCAATATGGTATATGCACACCAAACTTTATTGATTAGTAAACCTTCGGTGCTGGTAAGGCTAAGACCGTGATCTTCCATCTCCATTTTGCCAGCCGATAAGATCTTTGAGATTGACCAGCCAACTGGGTTGGTTTGGCTATTAAAAAAGAGTAAGATGTTTGCGTGAGTCACCTTCTTCGATCAGAACATCAAGAGTAAGTTGTATACACACACACACAAGCGTGGTAAGATCTAGAATGAAAGATTGATAAGAAGGACATAGAACGTGAAGAACCGTTGGATCAAAATGGCAGTTACGAAGGAATATTCCAGAAGATAGCCATCCTAACGGCTTGATTGTGAATCTTAGCCCCCGTGAAATGACTCCATGAAAAAAAACAACGAAAAAGTAGAGTTAAGAATATTAAACGTAATGTTGTGGATAAATAGAGGCATATATGACCTCAAAAAACATGATTGGGTACAAGAAAACATTCTTTGCTTAAACTCTCTCAAATTATTCTCTTATTATCTAATTACTTTTACGATTTCAAACATTTCCTTTAAAATTCGATGCCTTCATTGAGAGTGATTCAAAAGGCTCAAGAGAACATCTCAAAATACCAAGAACTAGATCAAATGCGATTCTCAATGACATAAATGACATTGACCACGTTGATTAACCTATCACATATGAAAGTATAAGGAATGATCCAAACCATCTTGACTAGAATGTAAGAAATAGAACAGCATAATAATGAAGCTTTAAGTAATGTGTGGCAAACAGCCCAAGATCAAATAAATACGTTACAACATGAACTAGTAGAAATGCGCGTAGAGGTGAGTCAACAGACAAACAATGAAGAATGAGAAAATTATAAAAATTAGCATACTGTATGAGACGGACAGGATGCCAAGCAAACAAACACCGAAGCCACCTGAAATATGCAACAAGAAGATATTGAGATCCATCACACAACAATGTGAAAATAGTAGCCAGAGAAACTGGAGTCACTTACATGTTCACCTTTGAGCCTTGAGATACTAGTCGTTCCAGTACCAAAGAAGTTTGTAGCCCCGAAATTCAATTGTTATAAAGGGAAGTCTGATCTCATAGATCATCTTAGGTTGTTCAACAAGTAATGGCCCTATATAAACATGAAGACGAGTTGATGTGCAAGGTATTTCCAACTAGTGTGGACGACACTGTCTCAAAGCGATTTCACTCTGTCCCCTCTCATTCAATTAATAATTTTACTACCATGTCTTCTATCTTTTTGGAGCAGTACTCCACGTACCGCTCGGTCATGGAAGATTTGAAATATATTTTGTCCATATCTATTAAGATGGGGGAATCTTTACGTGAATACATGCGTCGATTCAAAGATAAGATGACCAAAGTAGAAAACTATGACGGTCGAGTAGCGAGGCTAGCTTTTAGATGGGGATTGGACCCAAACTCCATTCTGTTCGATGATTTGTTGAAAGTGAAACCACTATCAATGGTAGAAACATTTAAACGAGCATAAACTTACATTACATTGGATAAAGAAAAGAAAATCATGATGAAGCTATAGAACAGAGGACAGAAAAGCAACGAAAGAATGACCAAAACTCCAGCTTAGGAAAGAAGAGGACTGAGAGAACTAAGAGGAATGATGGACGAGGCGAATATAAATGGGAAAGAACTGAGAAAGAGAAAGGAAAATAGAAAGGATCAATCTCAGGGATAAAGTCTACATGCCACGTACGATACCAGTGAACCAGATTCTTGAAGCAATACAAAATGAATGGTGGTTAAAATGCCCATCCCTGCTGACGAAAGAATTAAGTCACAAGGACGAGGATAAATATTGTTCCTTCCACAGAAGCTATGGGCACTTTACTAGGGAATGTTTCTAACTCAAAGACTATATCGAAGAGCTGCTAAGATGGCTACCATCAACAATAAGTTTAGAAGGAAGGGAAAAGGGAAGCAACGGAAAGAGAAGTTCAAGATAAAGGAAAATAACCGCTCAAGATAGTGAATACAATAATCACATTAACAAACAAGAAGGGACTTCTAGGAAAGAAATAAAGATATACTGCAAGAATCCTACGTGAGGTGAATATTGGGAACATGGAAGCACCTCAGCCAACAACGAAAATCCGCCACTAATCTTTGATGACTTGGATTTAGAAGAACACATTGGGCAACACAATGATGCTTTGGTAATCAAAATCGAACTTGGAAACTGCCTATTAGAAAGTGTATTGTTAGATGATCGGAGTGTCGTCAATATTTTTAGGGGTGTGCAACTGTCCCGAAAAACCCGCCTCGTCCTGAAAAACCATCCCGATTTTTCATAGCCCAACATTTTTATTTTTTTAGAAATTTGACAATTAGTTTTTTAATTTTAACCCTTAATTTTTTAATTTTTAATCTTTTAATCTTTAAACCAATTTTAATTTTTAACCTTTAAATTTTTTACTCAAAATACCCGTCCCGCTCAGGATTTTCCCTCAAAACGGGATAGAAAGTGACTTAAAAGAAATTGTCCCGTCCCAGGATAAAAAACCAATTTTAATTTTAACCCTTAAATTTTTTACTCAAAATACTCGTCTCGCTCACGATTTCCCCTCAAAACGAGACGAGACGGGACTTAAAAAAATTGTCTCGTCCCAAACGGGACGGGACAAAAAGGCTAAAAATCACCCCGTCCCAGCCCGTGCACACCCCTAATATATTTTACATCAGTTGACTCTTGAGAAGCTGTCCATGGGAAATTCGAAGAGGCAAGGCCTGTGACAACAGTTGATCAGATTCAATGGAGTGGTAATCTATTCAGAAGGCATGGTAATGCTCCATGTGAATGCAGAACCTTTCGATCATCTCACAGAATCACGGTTCTAGATGCACCCATAATAATCAATTCCGTTTCGGTGATCATTTCAATTTTTTGAAAAACTGAAACATTTCAGTATTCTGGTATTCCATTTCAGAAGAAAATTCTAATCTTAAAAAAATATATTATAAATTTATCATAAATAATATCGGTGAAAAAGTAGAATAATGACTTTATTAACATAAAATAAATTAATTTCTAGTCAATATCAACACATATTTCTCATTAGAAAAAGAATATAATTAATTTTGAGCTACGAAATTTTTATTTATAAAAAGAATAATAGAGTCAACCTCTAAATAATAAAGTAATATAAAATAAAATATACAAAAACCTTACTTTGTCTCATTAAAAAGATAGTAGAAACATAATTTCCTAAAAAACTAGGAAAATTGCAACTTCGAACCTAGGACAGAGAGGCAACTGGGCGCCTAGCCTCAGCTCCCAGCGCCACTGAACCACGAATTATTTTGTTAAAATATTTGGTTTCCAATTTTACATAGCTAAAATATTTCCAAAATATTTGAAACTGCTATTCCGTTTCGTTCCCACGCCGGAACCAGAATATTCTGTCCGTTCCGGACGGGGTGGAACATAATTGACTATCATGGATACACCCTCTCTGTACAACACAATTCTGAGAAGGACGTGGCTGCACAAAATGAAAGTTGTTCCGTCCATGTTCTATCATGTGTTGAAATATCCGTCTCCTGATAGAATAAAAGTTATAAAAGGGGACCAAGTCGCTGCTCAAATTTACGCCGTGACTGCACTAGAATCTGCTAGACGAACGACATCTAAAAAGAGGCTTAGCTGACAAAAAGAAAAGGCAAGTGAAAAATAGCAGTTAAAGGAAGATAGACACGATGATCCGTCAAATCAAGGTACGAAGCAATGGAGACCACTGAACTTGTATTCATAGAAGAAGGGACTCAGAAGGCAACAAATATAGGTGCTCGACTTTAGGAAACAGAAAAGGAGAAGCTGATAAGTTTCCTGACAAAAAATAAGGATATCTTTAAAAGTACATCACAACAAATGCCAGGTACTCCAGATGATATTATCTGTCATAAGTTGAATATTGACCCTTCTATTAGGCCTGTAAAATAGGAAAACATGAGTTTTACCCCAGAACGGAATGCGACTATTAAAGAAGAAGCAGACAAACTCATGAATTTTGATTTCATTAGAGAGGTGGACTACCCAGAGTGGCTTGCCAACGTGGTGATGGTGAAAAAAATGAAAAGTGGAGACTCTGCATGGACTTGACAAACCTGAACAAAACATGCCCAAAAGATGATTACCCACTATCGAGGATAGATCAGGTGGTGGATGCGACTTCCGGACATGAACTCAATTTTATGGATGCTTATTCAGGATATAACCAGGTGAAAATGTTTCAACCTGATCAGGAGAAAACTTCATTTATCACTAAAACATAGTTTATTTTGTTATAAAGTAATGTCGTTTGACGTGAAAAATGCAGGTGTAACTTACCAAAGGCTCGTAAATAAAATATTTTATGAGAAAATTGAGACAACAATGGAGGTTTATGTGGATGACATGCTAGTCAAAAGTAAGAGATGACAAGACCACATTAGCACAAACAAGGTATGAGAGAATGTTTGGCAGTTGTGATCGCAGCGAGAAAGTTGAAGCCTTACTTCTAGGCTCATAGCATCAAGATATTAAGAGACTCACTAATCTGAAGTCTACTGCATTCTCCAGAGATAAGCGAAAGAATGGCGAAATTAGCAATTGAGCTCGGACAATACGAAATCCGTTTTGAACTGAGGACGTCAATAAAAGGACAGGTGTTAGCTGATTTTGAGGCGGACTTCACTCATGATGGAGAAGACCCGAACGGTAATATCCTGACAGAAATGGGAAATGACTCTTAGAATTTGTTTGTGGTCAATGGTGCCTCAAATAATAAATGAGGAGGAACGAGAATTGTGATACAAATCCCGTTTGGGGAAATACTAGAACATTCAATCTCATTCAGGTTCGATGCTTCAAATAATAAGGTAGAATACAAAGCCTAAATTGCAGGAATCAATGTGCTGTTAGAATTGGAGGTAACGTAAACTAATATTTATTGTGATTCTATATTAATTGTAAAACAGGTAACGAGAGAATTCTCAATAAAAGATCCAAGGATAATTGAATATTTACAACAGACCAAAGATGTGCTAAGTCCACTGTAAAAATATGAGATCCAACAGATACCAAAGGCTGAGAACAACCATGCAGATGCGTTGACAACATTGGGATCGTCATTACAACTCCCTTACAAAAGAAGCATGCAAGTGGACTTTCTCGAAGAATCAAGTATAAAACATCAATTTTTTTTCGTCATTGATGTAGTAATCGAGACGGAATCCAGCTGGTAAGATGACATAACCTGTTACTTGACAAACAGGGAGTTGCCTGAAGATAAACACCTAGGAAGGAAGATCCAACAACAAAGTGTCAGGTACTCATTAATTGATGGGACATTATATCGTAGATCATCTTTAGGTCTGTCTCTGAAGTGCTTAAAGCCAACAGAACCTCGAAATGTACTGGCGAAAATTCATGAAGGAATTTGTGAATCACACTAGAGGAAGGTCATTAGCGCATAAAATATTGAATGAATGGTATTATTGGCCAAAGATGCATCAAGACACAAAGCAGTACGCGAAGAAGTGTGACAAGTGTCAATGCTTTGCTCTCGTAGCAAAAAAATGGCACCTGGAGAATTCAACACCGTGGCAAGCCCGTGGTCATACATTCATACAGTGGGCCTTGGACATAGTGGGACTGCTTCCCATGGTCCCCGAGCAAAAACAATTTTTACTAGTTGCCACGGTTTATTTCACAAAGTGTATTGAAGCAAAAGCGTATGCAAGAATCCGAGAAGAAGAGATAAATAGATTTTTGTAGAAGAATATTCTGTGCAGGTATAGAATTCCTCAAAAACTAGTTTCAGATAACGGACTGCAATTCAGGGGGAAAGGTGATTGAAACCTTTTGTGAAGGACTTTGGGTAAAAAATTGATTTTCAACACCATAAATTGAGGCAGATATGACTTCAAAAGACACAATTGAATACAATAAGAACATTCCTTAGTCAATTTCTTTTCTTATTATCTCATTACCTTTACCATTGCAAAAATTTCAATATCTTAATATATTAAAAGGAGCTTAAGGATGAGAAATTTTTGATTATCCATTTTACCCTTCAAGTCTCCTTGAAATAGAAAATAACTTATAATTTTTTACAAATTTTCTCATTTAATATAAATCATATACTGGAGACAATCATTTTCTATTCAATAATAATTGTTAAAAATAGTTTGTAAAACTAAATATTTTTATAATATTATGTAAATAGAAACGTAAGTATCCATAAGATGAGTTTTGATTATTTTGAGGCCAACAATAGTTTATTTCTTAGAAAACTAATTAATTTATGTTATCGGAACATGAAAATTCATATAAATTAATTCAAGTAAATATTTCTGAATAAAATAAATAATCTCTTAATATGATAGAATGTGACAAGTTGATGAATATTCATTTTCATATAATTTCAAATAGCAATGTTATATACTACAATTTCAACAATATTATAAACAAGCCAAATTATTATTATTGCTATTATTTTACTTTTAAATTAGATTTAGAATTATTTTTTGAGATAGTGTATTTATTTTAATATTAATATTAATTTCAAATCATACTTATATTTTAAATTATTTAATATATGCGAAGCATATATTGTTTTGCTAGTATATATAAAAGAATCTGACCGTTTATGTATAAGTATTAGATACCGCACAGTAATCTAGCGATATTACAAAATCATTTCCCAAATAAATCCTAATTTTTTGGATAAATTTTTTATAAACTTTTTCTTAATGCATAAATTTTAGGATAGCTCATCAAGAAAAAGGGTAATAAATGATTATCGGCCAGTTGTAATAGGTCGAATCCATCTCCTAATTGATGGACTTTTCATTTAAATTCTCACCGTTCAACGCCACATTCCATTTTAGTCTTTTCAGTGTCCTTTAATCTTCATAAAGTCCGTTTTATTTTACAACTTTGCATCAGTTATTATATTACTCTCCGAAAGCTCCAACCTTTACACTTTCTTCCCCAATGCCCAATGGGTCTCCTTACCAGAGCTAAACTGATATTGATATCAACTTTTCTCAGTAGTAGTGCCATTGCAGCCACTGCTGGTTGCTCACGCTCAGATGGGTCATGCAAGGTCATTATTTCTTCTTCATACAACACTGTCATATCTTCTCGTCATCTTATTTTGCTTCTGATAAATATTATCAGTTTCTTTTATTGTGGGTGATTGTAGTTCTTTGATGAATGCTCATCCGATGGAGATTGCCAGCCCGGGTTTCACTGTTCATCTTGTCCTCTAGAATTCATTGGTTCTAGATGTGTCAGATCCACCATTACTGACCAATTCAAGCTTCTGGTATCTGTCATTGCAACTTCTTTTTCTTGACTGAATGCATTTTTTTTGTTCTTCTTCTTCCCGTTGATCTCTTACAATTAAAAAAAATCAATATTTACAGAACAATTCTTTACCTTTCAACAAATATGCATACTTGACGACACATAATTCATTTGCTATAAGTGGAGAGCCGCCCCATGAAGGGATACCTCGACTTACCTTCACAAATCAAGAAGACACTATCACTCAACAGCTCAATGTAACACCATTTTTTTAAAATACATTTTCTTTGTCTTTCCACATATTAATTACCATTACTCCATTATCAGTAAATTTTGTGTCTTTTTTGCAGAATGGTGTTCGAGGCCTAATGTTAGATGTTTATGATTTCGAAGGTGACATTTGGTTGTGCCATTCTTTTCAGGGGAAGTGTCGTAATTATACTGCATTTGTAAGTAGTTTTTCTCAATTACATGAAGAATATAAATTAATTTATTAGCCCGAATAAAAAGGAATGATATAAATTCATAGCATGTTTTGTTTTTGCGGAGTCGGAAATTATTCTACGGTATCTCATTCTTGTTCCGCCGTTTACTTTATAAAAGAATCATTCTAACTATGTATTTCATGTGTTTGGCTAGAGTGTCACTCCGTTAACCTACATAGTGGCTTTCTCCTCATTTGACTAAGAGCCTCATTCCGAAGAGTCGGGTTCTTTTGGGATGAAGGCGAAAATATTTTGCACGTGTTTTATACTATACTATGCTTTACTATATTAAGTATATGTATATTATTAAAAAGATATGTATATCTATACTATAAAATTCATAATATATTAAAAGTGACAAGACAATGGGAATTATTTTTTGACCATTTTTGTCAATAGGATTAATCTTAAATTTTCTTAAATGACCCTCAATATATTAACTCAATTACAAAATTTAAGTATTTATTTCCCATAAACATCCACAATACTATTAATTGATTGCTCTTAATAAATTATATCTTAAATTAACCTTACATTATTTTTACTATACAATTAGACAAAAAAATTTGATTTAGAAAAACTTAATTGAATACTTAAGATATTGATTTGAATAGCTAGATTAACTTTAAAAAAATTGATGTGTCACTAATAATGAGTTGTGAAAATGAGTAGACTAAATGAGTTCAATAAATATAGATAATATATTATATGTTAAGAATTGCACCTATCTATAAGACTTATATTCAATAATAATACATTAAAAGTCGCATGAGAATAATAATATTTTTATGGATCATCTTATCTAAGTGATTTACTATTCTAATATTATCCTTTATTATTTGATACACTCAACCGATTCACTTGATAAAATTAAATAAAAATATTTTAATTATTTTTTTAATATATCAATTATTAATTTTGATTATATAATAATCAATTAAGACACTTTTTGAATTTAATATATTTATTAATTTCTTAACTTTTACTTTTTATCTCTCAGTCATTTCATACTTCTTTTGTTAGAAAAGAATATATTTTATATTTGTTCTCATATGCACCTATTTTAACATGAAAAAACCGGTCAAACGAATTTTGGTAGCTTATCACCAATTGAATTCTTTTATATAGTAAAAATAATATTAAATCATAAAAAATAAANATATATATATATATATATATATATATTATCAATAGGATACTAACAGTACAAAAAATATTACTACATGTTAATTATGAACTATGTTATTAATACGTTGTATTAATAATAATATACATTAATTAATATTATATAAAAAAATTCAGTATTATACTAATTAAGAGTAATGTGGATCGAAACTAATACATTCAAATATAAATATAACCCATCTTCCCTAAAGGCCATTTTCATAATGTTACATTTTTTTTAATTTTGATTCATAATTTAAGTAAATACGAACAATCTCATTAATCTTGATTCTGATTCTGATTCTTATGGCAAGTAAATATACTAATCTGATTATGATAATGATTCAAAATAATTTCATGATTCTAAGCCCAATCTCATTCTTATTCAAAAAGTAAGTAAAGGCGCCATCAATATGTCAGTAGTCTTAAGAATAAGAATTATACGACAAGGAGTTTCAAGAGATTTTTAATTAGCATTTACTAAGTTATTTGGAACCGGAATCAGGGGTGGGTTCATTACAACAACAAAAACGCTATGATAGCGACCAAAAAATGCTATCATAGCATTTCTCTAGATGCGATTTCTGGCAACGTTATGAAAAGTCTGACCCTACTATAGCATTTTTTGTAGCTATGAAAAGCGCTGTAAAAACTATTTTATAGCGTTTTAAAAATATTTTAATAAGTGTATCGTAGCGTTTATGACTCGCTATGATAGACTTTCTATTGCATTTATGAAACGCGACGCTATAGAAAGTGTTTTAATAGGGTTTTATAAACATTTCTTGGTGTTTTATAGAATTTAATAGCTCTTTTTCTAATGTTATTACCTTTTTTATAGCACTTTTGTATAGTGTTTTATATAATTTCCATAGCGCCTTTTATTAATAGCCTGTATTTTAATTCCTCAAAATACATTTAAGTAAATATTTAATAACATTAACAAAAACATCACAAAATCATCGTATTGAATTTCACAAATTTCTTACACATATGGTCCGGTAGAAATTACATCTCAAATTAGCATATTCTAGAATACTCCAAAAAAATGTCCCAATAGCTTGTCGTATTGCATCTAAATCATTCGTTTGTTGCTTGAACAGCTTGCTCTCCATATCTATCATCACATGAAACCCGTTAATGAACACACAAGGGAGATAGAGCTAATTTGTCACAGAAAATTTAACTTGAAGTATTCTCCCCCAACACGAAGACAGTCATGTAAATTATGAAAGTAATACATATCACAGAATAAGGTCCTTAATTTCCTAGCCATGTCCTTAATTTCTTTCTCTACCTTCCTGATACCTGCAAAATAAGGTCCTAAGCCCTGCATAAATGAATTAGAGATTAAAACACACCTCGCAAAAAAAAACCCTTCCTCTTGTATTGAGATGTGAAATCGAAGTTGGAAAGGGCTGGAAAATTGAGCTGCGACATAGAGCTTAGAGACGGAAATCTGTGAGAGGAGATCCAAGAGAAAGAAATGGGATAGAAAATCTGAGATAAAGCTGCTACATTGACGATAGAGCAGAGAGAGGTTAGCGAGAAGCTACCAGAGAGAGGTTAGCGAGAGAGAGGGGGGGGGGGACTCGCGAGCTTCATACATGGGTTTCGACGATCGTACAGAGAGGTTTAAGCGGAGAGAGCTAGTTGAGAGGATGAAGAGATAGGGATGTGAATGTGAAGAGAGAGGGTTTAGCTAGATCTAATTTTAGGCGGGTTGGTTTCTTCTATCCTCACGCTCTATCCCCATAAATTTAGATTTCTCTTAGCGTTTTGAGATAAAACGCCCTCGCCATGTGCTATAAAAGCACATTTGTTGTAGTGGTTCAGCCTTTAAACTGTAATTATTTTTTTCTTTGAATCGAAGAAATGTGATTGATTAGAGTTTTGGGAGGAATGAGATTTCTGGAATGGAGATCAGATTTGTCCATAACTATAATATCTCTGCCCATGCTTTTCAAGTAAAATTGGATAATGTATTAACAATAAATTCACTAGTTAAAAATATTATTTAATTTATTATTAAATCTGGTGAATTATGTTAAATAAATTTTTACTTAATAAATTTAACATAATTTTCACTTAAATAATTACTCAAATAAATTGGACAAAACATTGTTAAGAGTTGTTACTATATATCTTTAATTCAAGATTCTAAAAGTAATTTTGAGTAAACTTATTTTAATTTATACTAAAAAGTTTTACTTATTATTAAAATACAATGGAACTAATAGAAGCATATTTTTAACTATGTTTTAAACAAAATTACTTGAGAAAAAGATTGTCAAAAGTGTAGGGGATTATATCTTAATTTAACTTATTAAAGTAATTAACATTTATATGAACGAGTATAACTGTTAGTTTCCACATCAAATAATATTAAACCCCACTCCCATTCTGATTTTCAGTGAAAGTTAGAACTAAATCTGCCTGCAACACTGTTTTAATTTTGAGAAGTGCTACATGTTGAACAGGAGCCTGCAATAGAGACATTAAAGGAAGTGGAAGCTTTCTTAAAAGCAAATCCATCAGAAATAGTGACACTGATTTTAGAAGACTATGTAGAGACACCCAATGGGTTATCAAATATTTTCTCAGCTTCGGGTTTGATGAAGTACTGGTTCCCATTGTCCAATATGCCTCAAGATGGTCAGGATTGGCCACTTGTCAATGACATGGTTTCAAATAACCACAGGCTTATTGTTTTCACTTCAAACAAAGATAAGCAACAAAGAGAAGGGATTGCATATCAGTGGAACTACATGGTTGAAAATCAGTGTAAGTAGTACGTAGTTAATTTCATAAAAGAAATAAAATCTTTGCCTGTCATGAAATTCAACCACTGAATGGAATGTACCATTCCGCTCGTATACTCATTCTTATGTTTAATACATGTGAAGAGCCATTTCTTTATTTTTCTTATAAAGAGAGATATTTATCAGCATTTAAAAAAAAATTGAACAAACACATTATATCTAGTTTATCAATTTAAGATCAGGATATACTTGTAAAAAAATTTGACAAAGGTCAAAATAATATTTGAATATACACTAGTTGGTGTTTTTTATTTAAGTTTTGTGTGTAAATTGCAGATGGGAAAGAAGGAATGAACGAAGGGAGTTGTTCAAATAGAGGAGAGTCATCAGCACTTGATGATAGAAGTAAATCTTTAGTAATGGTGAATCACTTTCGATCAATTCCAATAAAGCAAAAAGTTTGTGAAGACAATTCAGCAGAACTTATACATATGCTTCAAACATGTTATGGGGCAGCTGGTAATAGATGGGCTAACTTTGTTGCTGTTGACTTTTATAAGGTAATATATATATATATAGTTTTTCCCTTAGCAGCATGATGTTTTCCTTGATTTTAATGTTAATAAATGGTTGGGATGCAGAGGAGTGATAGAGGAGGAGCATTTCAAGCTATTGACAAATTAAATGGAGAGCTTTTGTGTGGCTGTGACGATTTACACGCTTGTGTGGTGAGATGATGCTCTTGTTTTTATAGTTGGTATTATATTAAGTCTATTGCACTTCAGTGCATTTACAAAATTTATTTTTTAGCTCATCAGTCAGCGAAATTTATGCGTTATTTTTATTATCAAAAATATTATCACAACCTTATCTTGACAAGACGTAGAAAATTGCATATTTAATTTAACTTCTGTTTAAATTCGTCGATTTTTTCAAAAAACATATCATTTTTATCTACTTCTCGTGTTCATTGAATATCTCAAAAAGTATTTAAGGACTTGATATCTTCTATCTTCCCGCGTTCAGTCTTTTTTTAAGTTCGTTGAATATCTTTATGATTGATCAATGCATGATGCGTCGCTTTTCTAAGTACATATTTCATTCGTATATCAACATATCACGTCTATGTCACAACATGATGAATCTAATATAAAATCAAATGTATACCTTAAGTATAAGTATATGTATCTTGTACAATCGAAACTTTCAAAAGACCACCAATTTGAATGGGAACAGTGTGGGGGGACTATCTTCTTGCACACAAGAATCTATATCACTAAGCAAACCTTTATACTGTTTGGCTTCTGCACTTGTTTGGTTAGTGACATGGAGTTTTTTAGGAACTGGATTCATGGGGAGAAAAATCTAATTATTTTATTTTATTTGGTTGCAGCCCGGAGCATCAGCAGGAGCTTGCAGGTCATAAAAACTCAAGGAGCAAAGGGTTGGCAATTGGCATATAATGGAGAGAAACTTGTAATAATGATCATAAGCTGATAAGTAGTTGGTTTGCATTCTGATCCCCATTGAATACATGATTTGCATTTTGATCTCCACTCTTCCCCATTAAATGAAAAGAAAAGGAACCTCGTCTAGTCTAGAGACCAGATTATAAAAGTCTCCTAACGAGAATTAAAAACAAATATATAAATCCAGAATGATTAATTTTAACTCAATCAAAACAAAACTCAACCTTCTTTAACTCAATCACTTGACAAATCACAAAACTTTATTAACACGAAAACTCCAAAACTTAGTCAATGTTTGATTTTGAAATAGAAGAAAATCTATAACATTTAAGAAAATGGTTAAAACGATAAATTGGACCCTTATAGTCTGTCCTAGTTGTCAATTTACGTTCTTCTAGTTTTAACTTTGTAAAATTTGGGTCATGTGCGTACAAATCATAACTACTAACACACTTCAATCGACACCCATTTAATGTGAGAAATTATTAAGAATAGCGGCCATAATGTGAATTTCTTAATTTTACGCATCAAATCACCCATATTCAGCGCAATGATGTTAATTTTTATTTTAAAGTGACATATTTGTCATAACTCTCAGAATTTACAACATTATTATCTGTGAAAGAAATATGATCTATCATTTCTTGTTGTCACTTGAGCCGGTGTAGTTAAAACAATGAACTTCTAATAATATCCCACTCGCCTTCAGATTCGAAGGTAACAATGATTATACATTACGGCAACAATTAGGGTAACTTTTATCATATTGAAACGAAGTATGGAGGATGTTAGAGGGACTCCAATTCGACAGGAAATGAAGTAACCATGAGATGGAAGGTATAAACCACGAGTAGTCGAGACTTGGGAGGCGTAGAAAAAAGTTGGAGAGAGAAAGGGAGAAAAATACTTCTGAAAGTTAACGGAGAAAGAAACATAGGGTACGTTTTCTAAATCTTGATGGGTTTTAAAGCAAGTAGTAAAGAATTGAAAGAGAGAGATAAATCTTAGGGGCCGTTAGGTAGAAAGGTATATTTTCTCAAATACCTGGCAAATTGGCAATATATATGTTTGACATCACACTTGAAAGAGGGCTTCAGAATCCTGAAATTCAAATATACCCTCCAATTGAGGGCAAACCAAACCCCTCAAAAATGGGGGCATGAGGATTCCGACATTTCGTCGGAAAAATCATATTCATAAGTAGTCCTAATTTCCCTTCCATCATCTCATCATCTTCCTTCATTCTCACCAGCTCTCTCCCCATCTCCATTTCATCATCCATGGTCACTCTACGTCTATCCTAACATGGTCTTTTGTATTTTCTTTCTCATTTATTGGTCGCACATTATCTTTTCCCCTTTCCATTCTACACAAGCTCTCAATCTTGATTAGAGTATATACACTTGCTACGGATAATTTTGATTCTATCCTCACATTTTCCCAATTTTTTCAATTTAACAATGGTGTCAGTATTTCATTCTGCGTGAGAGAGAGAAACAGAAAGAGAGAAATGAATTTGCTATTGTGGGGTTGAAAGTAGAATAATAAGAATAGGAGTGGGATGGTGCGACTATCTATGGAGGTGCGACTAAGAGAAGAATATAAAAAAAGGAAGTAACTGGGGTTTTCTTTTGAGACTTCATCAGTTTTGGTGACTAGTGCATATGTGGGTTTAGTTGGTGTGGCCGTGTGGGTGGTTCATTTGGGAAGGAAATTGATTAAAATATTTGTTTGCTATGAATTAAAGTACTAAGCAATAACTCAACACATTTTAATTTAAAGATAAAATTAAAAATTGACAATTATATTATAACATTCTTTTATACATTTCATTAAAACATAAAAAAAATATTTTAAATTCTCATCATTATATTATAATTTCAACTGTCACTAAACATCATAATTTTAATAATTTTAATATTCCGAAGCTCTTACTTTCTCAAAAATTAACAGAGAAAAAAACATAAGGTGCATATATCCGATGCTTCGTGCATCACTATGTGGTGAGACACCCGGCTCGTAAGTGTACCAGAAATGTTTTCTTGGATTGTGGAGGAAAATAGTTATAGGAATACTTTATACACATCTTTGTTTCCTCTAGCGTTTATTTTCTTCATATTTTTCAAGACCCAGAAATGTTCATAATATTTGTCGAAAAGTCAAGGGACAACCAAAGAAACGAGAAACAATTTTTCAAACAGTAAAAGAGAGTAGAACTGTAAAGCCAAAAATTTACAGAAATGGATTCAGGGAAAATAATCCTCTGCCACTCTCAAGCGTGTAAAGAAGAGAAGAAAACCACAAGAAACTAATTTTCTAACCCCTCAAAAGCCCTTCCAGCCAGAACAAAGCAAGCGAAATAATTTTCCAAAAAATTCTATTTAAAAAACAGCCCGACAGAAACAAGAAATAAAAATAATTGAACAACCTAGTTAGATTGTCAGTAGACAACCTTATACATTGTTTTCTTTGTTTTTATCTACTTACAGATTATATGATTTCCAAAAAGAAATAAAAAAACATTTGGCCAACGAGCTCTAACCTGGTTGGTAGGTGTCAATACTGCGTTAGGACTTCACAAATGTACTAGTCTCGTCTGCCCGTTCCATTCTATGCAATTCCTGAACTTTGCTTCACTATCTTATGCTGTGTGCCTACCAATTCTTCAATCTTATGACTGCAGGTAAACCAGCAATTTACGATCACTAGCTACAGCCACAGCACCTGACTTTTCATCAGTTGCAATACATGAAACAGAGGTGCCTGGATACATTAGGAATAATTGGGGACAAAAAAAGAAAAGAAAAGTTAGTACGGCCTTATTTTAAACTTATAATTCAATGGAAATCCATGACATTCAACAAAACTATGATTATGCTTTCTGGTTCTAAGAATGAGACTGGATGATCTGAGGCGCACTTAAGGTCTTTGGAAAACAGACCCTCTCCCTGATCTACACTACGTTTTTCCTATTTAACAATAAAGCTCCCTTTTATAGTAAGAAAAATTTGTGTTAATGAAATCTCCTTTCATAATTCACCGTCGTTATTATTGTCGAAACAGCAAAGCTGAACTCATACGGTAACCAGATAAATGCCAAATTTTCCCTAAACATTTTTCGACAGGAAGGAAAGAAACTTTTTTATCTTTGCCTACTGAAAACCCTCAAACTATGCAGTTCCCATATCCCTAAGCAATGTGGAAATCGAGCTGATCAATTCAAAGCAGCAGGAGCACTCAATCCAAACAAACCCATGTAAATATTGCAAGACCGAGAGCAGTTTCAAGATGACTACAATAATGATCAGAAAAAAATTTGGAAAAGATAAGGTGAAGACCCATTTCCAGTTGAAAATATAAACAAGAAATTGTTAAACTAGTCGTCAGCATTAACATATAAATGATCAGAATGCAGAGTAGAAACTGCATATTAATGGAAGCTCCTAGTTACAGATTCATACCTTTGAATGAAAGAAGAGTGCCAAGTTTGGTTCCCGAAGATAATTCCCACATATATACATGTCCTTCACGAGTCCCAATGATACCTTGGCCAGCTAATGCCCCAATAGCGGAAGCCCTGCACAGCATTTGATATGGTATCAAAGTAGAGATCCCAGCTACAACAATTGCAATTAAGATGTAATAGTACCTTGAATCCAATGCAGCTCCAAAGGAGACCATACTGCTGGTAAGAAGTGCTAGCCTCCACAAGCCTGCTCGATTTATCTGGCAATCAATTGAGTCATGATCATTTGCAGCATCAGAATTTAGTGCAGTTGAGACGAAAAGCCAGATGGCAACATCTTCCCCGTTTAATTGAAGGATATGCTTCTCAGTGTTCTTGTAAAACCATTTATTCGTCGCGGCTATCATCTCACTCACATGTTCCTTTATACCATAGTTGAAATGGCGATAGTTTCTCGGCCATCTAAACAAGCCAATTGGAAAGAATTGGCAGACTGAAGTGCTACTAGAAGAGAATTTGGACATAATTGCTCGTTCTGAAACGTCCCTGCAATAATTACATTAGAAGATGCTGTAGTTCAGATGTTGCTCACGTATGAAAACGTTTATTTCACTTCTTTTTTTTCACATGGAAGGACCTTTTTTAGGAAACAATGTTAAAAACAAATCCATTTCAAGAAAGAGGCCAGGGTAAAGAATATGCTCATCACTTCCATTCCATATCTCAAAAGCGTATTTCAAACAGAAAGATGATAACCACAGAAAAATTAACTCAAACCGAAATTTAATAGAGGAAAATATGTAGAAAGTAAGCAATAAATTCAAATATGAACATTAGCGAACCGGCAGTTATAGTTACGCACAAGCGAGCACAACCGGCTCACAACAAGATAGACACACATATATCACCAAACTACTGATCTTGATGAAACAAGATAAAATTGTTTAAAGAGAAAGCATACCATATACTAAATTCACCAAAACCATTGTGACCAACAACAAGATCAGCATTGTTTGGAATTCTCTTCAACTCAACTATTCCAGGAGACGTGCAATCATTACTTGGTAACATGTAACTTTCGCTCTGTGCACTGCAGATGAAAAAATAAGGAACAAATTACTTGTGTGATGAAGATAGTAGAATAAATGTAGCTTTACCACCTCAAATGCTACTTATGAAATATCATGGACCACCAAATGCAAACAGATCGCTCTACATGAAGTAATAATCATAACCTTCTAATCAAATCAAACAGATGCAGGAAGCGCCAAGAGAATGATCGAAGGGAGAAACAAGCATACTGCAAGCATATAGTTTATAAAAATGAAATAAGTCAACTGATAATTCTAAGTCTACCAGGAGTCACATTAGCAATAAGAAGTAATCAAAATATGATGGCAAGTGTAACTGTGTTGAGAAGTTGAAGACAATTGAAGTGGTAGAGTAGCTATTTTTAGTATGTAAATTGCAAACGTCTAGCACATCCATTAAGTCTTTAATCTCAGCCTTATGAGTTAGTCAACCAAGTGACTATTTTGAACATGAATCAGTTCATACCCACTGTCAGGATTAGAAGCATCAGAGAAAATTGAATATCAAGCATGAAATGCACCTCCAACATGAATTCATGACCCAAACATGGAGCCTTCCGCTCTCTCCAACAGCGACAAGATGATTGGGTTTACAGACCAATAGACAATGTACACAGCCAACTGTTTTTAGTTTTGCCACCACAGAAACATAACCAAGTTCTACTTGCACAATCTTGACATTATCCTCCTCAAAGTAGTCTGAATTGCATGTTGAGCATGAACAATCCGTTCTCCCATCCCTGAAAACATCTATAGAGATAAGTACTTATAACCCAAGCATTGTTATGCAATGGGCCTAATGGCATCTAAAAAATTTCACATTCACAGAAATTATTCAACCTGCAATGGGGTGTTCTAATGCTGTTAAGCATAACAAGACACTCCCCATCTGGAGTCAACTGAAAGCCAGATCTTTCTAGGGCAATCTGTTCAAAAGTGAATTGTGTAATGTGTTACAAAGTTAAACTAAAAATTCAGAAAGGCATGTTAGATAAAAGAATAAACAAGAGTAATAAGACAACTTACTTCTCTACCAAAGTGATCTTTTAGAATTGGTAACCTTACAGATGTGTGACTTACAAAAGAAGGATGTCCTTTTCTCGGTCCATTTAATTCAACCTTGTAGGTTAAAATAGTTCTATATTTGTCCACCATAAGGCCACATACAGCATAAATGACTAATGCATTTGCATTTTTGCTAAGCAATACGGATAAAACAGGCATCCGATGCAAATAGCATCCCAGAAGAACCATTCCCTCTAGCTCACTATAAAGCTCTACAGCACAATCCTGATTGATGTCTGAAATGTTTCCAAGTTCTGTAGCGTTAGCATTACATGCATGATTGCCACTGAAAAATATATCTTTGGCATGAAGTGATCTACAAGAGTGGGCTTCTGAAAGGTTCTCGCATTGGGCCACCTCCTTGTCGACACAAGGTTCACATTTTTCTGTACGTAAGGCAGATGTAAACAACATTCCTGGGAAGTCTTCATCTTTATAGGTACTTATTAATGCGTGCTCATCGTCTAAAGTAGGACTACAACTGTCTCTTGCACCTTCATATTTCATAGTAGTTTTAATCTCCTTATGCAAACCATTACCATTCCTTCCAAGTTTGGATTCAGCAGTTATTACATCCCTGCCTTGTTCTTTTTCAGGTAAAAAATTAATATTGTAAATCTCAGAGGCATGCAAAGAAACATTGGAAGGTGACGTTCCTAGGGCCAAACAATCTCCATGATTTCTTGCCACGGTATTTTCAGATGTTGGGTCATTCTGCTGCGTTGTTAAATGAGAGACACGTCGGGCTTTTTTCCTAGTGTATACTCTTATTGGAACTTGAGCAACAGGGACAGTAATGGTTTCTGCACCCTCTATGTCGGCAACAATTTGATCCTGTGGTGGTTTTGCAGCATTCAACATGCATCGTTTGTCAGAATTATTTTCACCTAGAGCTGAAAACAGGGGAAAGTAACCAGTTAGGAAGACCGTCCAATAGACCATGAGATATTGGGCTTTCGTGAAAGAAAACCACTAAAAAGTTATATTGGTCAAAATCTTTGTTAATTGATTTAAGTTAGTGGTACCAATGAATATGGAATAGGGTAAGCAAATTTTAGATATATTCTCACCAACTGAGGGATGAAAATAAGATCTACTTAAAAGTACCGGCTCAAGGAGATTGCCTTTAGTACAATCTGAATCAGCTGCAGTACTGAGATCTGTTTCCCCAAAATGAAAATGACAGCCTTCCGGTAATGCATCCAAATTTTTGTTGTCATGCTTTGTTTCTTTAGAAGAATTTTTTTGGAGTAATTTAAAAATACTATGATGGCTCCGTTGCTTTATTATTTCGTCTTTTATTCAGCAATCCCAAAGTTTCTTTTGTTTTTCAAATTAAAATAAATAATGATAAAGAAATACTGAACGGTGAAGACACTCTGGTACATACACATCATCTTCATGTAAATAAACGTTCATTGTTATTATAAAAGATCTTACTTGCTGCTTCAATAAAAGTAGCTTGATGACCTTCAGTGATATCAGAAGTCAAGACAGCCTTCCCGCTAACATGATCAGAACATTGACTGTCCTCAAAACTGTCATGAATAATAGCTTGAGCAAGCTCAAAAGTAGGAACAGTTGAATTGTAATCTGCACATTCGGTACGCACATCTTCCTGCCCATCTGTGTTACTATTCTTCGTAAGCATCATGGCAGTAGAACTACAAGCTGCAAATTGACCCCAATAAATACCTTATGAAAACAAAAGATAAGTCTTCACACAGATACTCATACAGCTGTATATAACATGTATTTGTACAAAAAGTCCACGCATACTTTTTGCCATCTATGAATGATTCTATCAACAAATATAGTTATAGGATTCATGATACCAATTTCATTCTTTTCCTCTTGAAATTGGATCCCACAAGGCAAAGGTTCCACAGGGGTAACAATAGCCTTTTTCTTCGTCGAGGCCTTCTTAAGAAGAGGAATTGCTTGAGGAAGCAGATACGTCATCATTGACTTGGCAGTTTCCTGACCTACTGAGTCGAAGTCACTCCTTTCAGAGCTCGAATTTAAGTGTAGTGTGCCTATTTCTTCTTCTGGATGTGCTTCTATTTCCAGCACTTTAGATCTAACCATGTCTGCTGCTAATTCATCTTTCCTTTTGTACGTTCTTCTATCCAAAGTAACTGGGGCAGAATCAGAAATAACTGCATCTGCATCAGAGTAGTCAAACATTCAAAACCATCGAAAGGAGGGCTTAATGATGATAAATGGTCAACACATAAAAGCAAAGCTTGAGGAAATTAGAATACAGCAAGATTTTTCCAAGCAAGCATATAAGTCCAATAGGATGATACCTCGGATCATATCTAAGGTATCTGGCGCACAGAGATGGATGTCGTTATTTTTTGGATCCAATGGGTCTGTGATGGTATCTTCTGATTCCATTGTTAAATTGAACTCTCTAGCTTCACTATTCAGTGATCTATCATCAGGCTGTGAGAAGTTAAGAATGTTTTTGCACCTATCAAATGACTATGCAATCACTATTAAATGCAAATCTTTAAAAAGATTGATACATTCATAAAATTATCAGATTTTTAGGAAACGAATAACTAATAGACAAGAAGATTAGCTCACAGGTTCTGCATTCATGGAGAGATTGTTAGCTACTGGCATATGGCTGTTGTTCTCAGAACCGAGATGCTCCTTGACATCCTGAGCAAGAATAGCTTTTTGCCTGTAGCTGTCATATGGTGACGCATCTGATGAGGATAAATGAGTATTATCTTCCCCAGCCACTGATGCTGCATGCATCACTGGGAACAAAGCTCCTGGTTGTTCGCCTATGTCATCTTTTATAGCAGGAAGCATGGAACTCTCTTTACTCTCGTTAATTAGAAATGGCTTAGGTGCCTCAAAACTAATTTTCAGGTCTCGATTTCGGAGTTCTTTGAAGTTTTCCTTATTGACTGACTTTGTATTATTTTTCATTTCATGAGTCCTACTTCTCTTCTCCATAACTTGTGGGCTTACTAAGTTGGTCAGTAAATCAGGATTTGTACATGCATCAGCATGCTGATGAGCTTGCTCTGTTCCAGAATGACCAGAGGATAAGTTTGGGGAGGATGTTTTCAGTTCTGTTGTTCCATTGACATTTGCCACCAGTTCTCTTAGTAACCTCTGAACAAATGTATTTTTGAACCCAAAAAACTGCAGATGACAGATAATAAAAGAAACTATTGTCGTTCATTATTCTGGATTTCTTTTGATAATATTCAAACTATTATATATAACTGTGACATTAAATCATATGCATACTGGTAGACAGAAGTGATATAAATTGCCGCTAAGAAGCAAACACAATCAAAAATGGTATACGGAATGTGAGGATGGTTGGCAGCAGTAAAGTATGAAAAAGAGAAAAATGTAAAGGTTGCAGTGAAGAAGCAAACCTATCAATTACAACCATCATCTGTAGTCCTATTTGTCAAAACTTCGTTCATCTAAGTCTCAATCTAGTTAAAAGTCCTATTGTCGGCTCGTCACATATAACTTGAGGAAGCTAAAGATATCCTACCCGTGAAACAAATGTTTCTGCTTACTACTGAAAAGAACCGAGATATACCTCCACGCCATCTATCTTGCATGAAAACCTCTTCCCATGCCAAATCTTCATGCTGAGGCAACCTTTTCTCTGAAACTTTTCCCATGCAATATCAGGCGTTTGTCCAGAAAATGATTGCCCATCCACAGAAGTTATCTGCAATTACACAACTTTTACAGTGTTTAATAGCTGACAGATGTTGTAGCTGAAACCAGTTGAATTCAAATAAAATGCAACAAGGCTATTGATGATACACACCACAAATAGAGGACCTTTAGAACCTTCATGAATCTCCATTTTACAGGTGATCCCATTATGGGCCCGAACAGCTTCATACCCAACCGGATAAGGATAGCGATCTTTACCCTGCAATAAAACCAAATTGTCAGCTCAAGGACAAATGATCATATCCAAATTAGGGAGGCAATGACTTGTGGCAACCACTATAAGAGTTATGATGTCCGATTGTGTACCATATTTTTTCTCCTTTTCTATTGTGGGGAAAAATTACTCCACCTTGACCTCTTGCTTGACGAAAATATATTGACATCCCTTTATTTCTAAAACTTACACATAACTCCCTTGTTAGCTTTTTTATGAGTACATTCTCAATATCTCTTAAATATCCCTGGTATTTTTTCAACAAGATGAAAGCTTAAAAGGACTACTTTTATCACATAAAAATCTTGAAACCATAACATAGTAAACTTGCTCCACTTCTATTTGAAATTTGCTAGATCTTTTCATAAATGTTCTCTTCCATTGCACTTCTCAACCAGTTACAAGCCCTTCTTCCTATTATCCTTTTGCACACCTTCAAGGACACTATGGCATCTGAGAAGACAAGAAGTTTCCTTTGCTTTAATTAAATTAAAACGGGGAAGGTAATACTGTAAGATGGTGTTTGGTGCAAATGAATGAAGAAATGTAATATAAAGGAATAGAAAATTGCTAATAAAAATGGAAAAATGAAGTATAGGAGGAAGAGGAGGTAATTTATAGAGAGAGAATGAAAGAGTGGGAAAATGTGAAGTAGGAATGGAATGAGGATTACATGAAGGAGACGGATGAATAAGGATTTATGAACCATGCAAAAATTGTTTCATTTTCAAGCAACACAAATTTGTACAAAACACAAGAATGAGCATTATAAGGAACTCCACATTGTATTTCCGTTCTATTCCATTCAATTGAAGCGAACACCGCCATAGGTTCCCATGAAAGTAAAGCAAATCACTGAGTCCCATAACCTTTCTCTAGTGAAGCAACTGCGCATTGCAGATTCTGGGAGCTTTAAGGTTCAATGAATTTGAGAACAAAAAATGAAGAAATCAAGAGCAAAACAACAAAAACATTGAACAATTATGATGTGAATGGTCAAAAAGTGCACCAAAGAATCAATGCATTTAATCTGGTTGTTACAATGACATATATATTAATAAGAATTAAAAACTGTAAACAAATTCAGTAACTCCTTTGTCAAAGGAATATTTCTCAGAGCTAGATTTCACAATAAAAATTCCTTGAAAAAGAATCAATATTGCGCTTGGAAAAGCTGTTACGCCGAATCCTAGACAAACTTTCAATTCGTCCCTAGCTCTCTTAACTCAACAAGCAAGGTTGAAATAAATGTTCACCCCCACGCCTACACTCATGAGGATGTGGTTTCAAATCACACTACACCAATCACAATCCCGTTGGAATTTGTATCTCTTTGAGGAAAAAAGGAGAACAAAAAATTACAATCAACTCTAAATTGTCATAGTTCCAAATAAAGCCAGCTCGTCATCACGTTTCTACTAGATAACATACATAGACGCATAACAGCTGAATGCAGACACACCTCCCACACACAAGAGAAAAAGAAATATTAAAGCCACTCAGCTTAAACACTTCTCTGAATCAATCAGTATTCAGACTACTAGCATCTCAATAACATGATTAAACAGTAGCTTGAAGCCGTGAATTAATTCTTCAATATTCCAAATAAAACGCGTTTCATTTTCTTTTTTTGGATCCACTTTCATGAATGGCTAGCTTTACCGAACCTCAACCTCAATTACTAGCTTACTTGCGGTTCAAATAGAGCAGGAAATTTAATGCGATAAAGTCATAAATGTATGGGAAGGAGAATGGGAAATCAAACCCTAGAGCAGCTCCAGTATTTCTTGTCCCAGGGTCCGCTGTATATGGATCCAATAGATGTGATTTCCAGTCCATCTTGTTTCTCCTCCGCGATTGTTTTTTGTTTGACTTTGTCTTTCGACATTTGGAAGGATAAAGATGAAGGCGACTCCCACGCCTTTGGGTTAGAAAACGAGACGAACAAAATTACAGAATGAACTTTTTAACCATTCATATACTACGACGCCTTGCTGAGAGAGACGTTTCTCCTTACTTAATATGTCATGACTGTAGGCGTGGGAGTGAACTTTTTGACCATTCACATACTGCAACGCTTTGATTAATGCAATCCCTCGGCACAGCCATGGACGCAGAAAGAGAGGCTAAATGGCGGGAAAATTTGAAGAGGGCTTTTGTAGGGTTCTAAATTCCATCCACCGGAGAGATTTTTGTTCAAAAGCCATGTAATGAGGGTAAGATATTCTTACAGCGAATGCACATAAATAAATACCCGTCATTTCTAATTGGCGGTCCTCAAAAGTACAGAAAAGATAAAAAATAGAGCTTTAACAAAATGGAAATCGCCGTTGCCGGGGATCGAACCCGGGTCACCCGCGTGACAGGCGGGAATACTCACCACTATACTACAACGACTTACTGACAGTGATGTTTTCTTCTTTTTTATATCGACATCTAATACAAAAATCCCTCGTTCAAATACATTATTTTTTTTAAATTTCACTTACACCCCTCAACTTTCATTCTAAATGAAAGACATCCTCTCAATTTCAAAATCTTTCTCAGATACCCCTTAACTTTCATCATCAATAAAAAATAACCCCTTCATCTATTTTCCCGTTCAATCTTCATGATCATGTGTAGTGTGCAGATTTGAATTTAAAGTGAAAGCTATGAGAATGTTAACCCAAATGCAGTCTTGATATATTTTTTAAAATATTAATTTTGTGAATCCAGTCCCTAAAATTACAAATCATTAATAATTAACATTCTTATTTAAGAGACTTTAATTACTTAAGTTATTATTATGATATGCATGCGTTTATTTTGCACAAGAACCTAAAAAGGGTTTAGTTCGACAGTTTGAGATATTTTACAGGTATTAACAAATTTTCATGGAATGAGAGAATTGTTAATAATATGTAAGTTTAGGGATTAAATTGACAAATAAATTTTTAGGAACAAATAAGAATTGGACGAACACGATATTTTTAAGAATAAATAAAAAATGCATGAGACATCAACAACTTCGATTTTAAATTAAAGATGTCTCTACGTGCAGCGCACATGATGAATTTTAATATTGATGAAGTAGAAAGAGATGACGATGGTGAACAATATATAGACGTATACTCTCCATCACTTCTCATAAATAATCTCAGTCCATATCCAATATAATACCTATGCAAAACATGTCATTAATAACGACAAAAACCTCTCATTTACATTTATTGTTAGTCATACACATAAAGACCAACACAAAAACAAACCAACATCAAGTTTAATCGGTTAGCCATAGCTCCTTTACATACCAACAGGAATGCCTACAAATTAGGCCTATTCAATTGACAAAAGTATTCTCAATTAAACATCACAGTAACAAAAAATGATCTGCTACAAAATGTGTAATCAAACAATTAACCACCACTTGCCCATATTCCTCTTTCTCTTTCTCTGCTTCGTCTTATTCATCTTCAGCCAATGGATGAATGTGGACCAACTGATATATTTTAATAGTGGCATCAATAATAAAGAACTGACATACAATCGAATTGATAGAATCACCATTAAACTAAATATACCTTAACCAAATAGTCATAATCAAGCTTCAACTAAATAGATAGAATCAAGCTTAAATAATGAAAACATAACACTGTTTTTCTATTCTCCACATCTTTCTCTTAAGGGCAGTTTGGTACGAGTTAAATAAGAATTTGAACAAGTTAAATTGATGGGTAAGTTTAAATAGTAAAATTAGATGATAAAATTTTAAGATAACTATGTTGGTAACACACAGTTAAATTGACAAGTTGTAAGAAAGTGAGATTACATTGTTTGATATATATCGAAGTTGATAAAGTTCTTGTAAAAGTTATTAAAAAAATTTGTATGAAGAATTTAAAATTAGTTAAATTACTGATTATTTATAGATTTTGTTGGTCATATTTTTTATTTTTTTATCAATAATTATTTATAATTGTAATCCTCATCTTTATCTCTAGCTCCACTATATTAAAATTACTTTAAATGAGATAAACTTTTCATTTCTCCTTTTACCTTTTTATAGTCTCTTCTACTATATTAAAAATGATCTTAAAGTGGAGAAAGAATCAATTTTCACTTTTACCCTTTAATCTCTCCTGAAATATAGTACATATTAGGAATTTTACTCTTTTTCTTATTTAATTCATGTTAGAAAATTTTATCTTCTATCGAGTAATAATTTATTTTTAAAAAGCTCATAAAACTAAAAAAATTTATGATATTATGTAATAAGATATGAATCTCCATCAAGATAAAATTCAAAATCTTTTTCACATGAGTTTATCTTGATCAAGACAACATAATAATTTTATTTGTTAGAAATTTATAAATTAATTATGCTATAATACTTATGATATAGGAACATGGAAAATATAAATTAAATGAATTGATAGAAAGCCATTACTATACTTTTTAGTAAGTCGAATTATCTCTCAATGTGATAATTATTTTTAATAATATGATAAATTGATGAAATAAAATTATATTCTATACTATTCATAGAGCAATGCTATATAGTGAAATTGAAAGATTATAAAGAAGCTAATGTGTTTAAAAATTACAACAAGTTTTAAAGATCATTACTATTATTTTCAGTGTGTATTTTAAATTAGTTTAACACGTGTGAACACATGTATTTTTATACTAGTATAATAAAGTGTTATATATATTTTATTACACACACTAATAAATTAACATGACTAATAAAATCAAATCACTACTTTTCTTTTACTATGCCAGAATGCATAATGGATTGTAACTTAGAACATACAAATAGTTTTTTGAGAAAATTATATATTTGATCACTATAGTTTATACTAAGTTTCAATGTAGCAATCATAGTTCAAAAAATCTCAATTTCATTATAAATGTTTACAAATTATTTTCATATGATCATTTCATCAATCACCGATAATATTTTTAACATGTTTGTTAATGTGCCGTGTTATTTATACATGTGGCATGCATTTTAGCAATATGGTGGAATCCACATATTTTGTTTTCCTATTTCCTCCATAAACTTTTTATTTTTTCAAAAGAATACCAAACAACCCTGTTTGTTTGGAAACAAAATTTTAATTTTTTAAATATAAATTTGTTCGAAAAATCTAGAAAAACACTTAACAAAAAGTGTAAGCCTGGAATTCTTTTTCTTTTCTTTTTTATTATATTAAACTTCTCTTTGTAGAAAACGGAAATACCCATCGAATATACTCAGAAATGACAACCTCAAATAAATGCGCAAATATATATATATATATATATATATATATATATCTATTTATTGAAGATTTTCTCCATTTCAAACATGATTTCACCATTTCCATTTGCAATTACTTTGAAGTTTATTTATTTGAATTTTCTCTTCAAATATGTGATTTCTCTATATTTACGGTCAAATCTCGAAGGTAAGACTACGTCAGTAACGTCTTCATTTCACAGTTGAGGAGTATAAATGTTGAACAGTAAATCAGTGTGAGCTAAACCTCACTACTAAGAAGACAACATATATATTACTCATAAAGGTGAGCTTGTTACACACGAATGATTACAAAGGATTACGCATCAAGTGCATGAGAGAGAGAAGGCTAACAGCCAATAACAAGCAAGAATGTCTAACTAACTCCTCCATTGGTGATATGTGCTTATGTGGCATTAGGGTTTATGGACTACATATGTGGAGGCTGAAGTGGCTGAGTATATGGCTTAACATCCCCCCTCAAGCTCAAGGGTGTGGCAACCACATTAAGTTTATCCTTTAAGAAAAAGAAAGTGAGTGCCTGAAAGTGGTTTGATGAAGATGTCACCCACCTATTCTACAGAGGGGACATGTTGTATTGTGAGCTGCTTAGCTAGAACCTTATCTCGAATGAAGTGAACATTGACTTCGATGTGTTTGGTCCTGGCATGTTGAACATGGTTAGAAACCAGTGAGGAAGCACCTTGATTATCACACTAGAGCACAGGTGGAGAGGAGACAATGACATGAAGCTCAACTAGAAGAGATTGAAGCCAAGTTATCTTAGAGGTAGCGTGAGAAAGAGCTCGATACTCACTTTCAGTAATTGAGCGGGCTATAACTTGTTTCCTGGAGGACCAAGATACTAGGTTGTCCTCAAGGTAGACAATATACCCCCCAATAGACTTTCTGTCGTCAATGCTCCCAGCCCAGTCCACATTAGAAATGGTTGTGATTGAGTAGTGAGATATTGGTTTGAGAAGAATGCTCTCAGCAATTGTGCCTTTAAGGTACCTGAGAATGCATTTGCAGGTCTGCTAGTGAATGGTGGTGGGTTTATGCATAACCTGGCTGAGTTTGCTCACAGTAAATTGTATATCAAGTCTAGTAATGGTGGCAAACTATAGGGTTCCCAAGATGCTCCTAAACATGGTTACATCAGAAAGTAACTCTCATTCACTTGCTGAAAGCTTGATGGAAGGAGATGTTGGTGTAGAGCAGGCTTTAGAAGCATTGAGAGAAGTTTTATGTAAAAGATCACCAATGTAATTGGACTGAGAGAGGTGTAACCCGGCAGTGGAGGAAGTCACTTCAATTCTAAGAAAATGATGGACTTGGCCATGTCTTTTAGAGAGAAATCAATATATAGGTCACCAATGAGCTATGTAATAAATCTGCCATCACTCATTGTCACTAAGATGTCATCTATATAGAATAGGATGTAGATCAGTCTGTTGTATTGATGCATGACAAAGAGAGAAGCGTCTAAGTGAGTAGAGTGAAAACTTCATTGCACAAGGGTGGATTTGAGCTGTTATACCATGTTCAAGGTGCTTGTTTAAGCCCATAAAGAGCTTACAGACACGGTAAGGTTTTGTGGCATCAAGAAAGCCCTCGGGTTAACTCATGTACACTATTTCTTGTAACCAACCATTTGGAAACGCATTATTAACATCAAGCTGTCTCACCTGTCATTTGCTAGTTAGGGCAACTGACAAAATAACTCTAATGGTAACAAGCTTCATTACGGGGCTAAATGTCTCAAAATAGTCAATCCCAGGAGTTTGGTGAAACCCCTTGGCCACAAGACGAGCTTTGTGCCTATACATTGTACCATCAGGGCTGAACTTTAGCTTAAAAACCCATTTGTTACCAACAATGTGCATATCGGGTTAGTAGGAAACATGATCCCAAGTATGGTTCTGTAGAAGAGTAGCGAACTCAGATTGCATAGCCTGTGTCCATGGAGGAGAAGATAAGGATTCCTTAATAGTAGTTGGTTCTATAGTAGAAAGCAGGTTAGAGGAACCAACAGAGAAGGATTTAGGCTTGTATATGCCAGCCTTAGATCTGGTAACCATAGGATGACCATTTAGTGTGGGTTTGGGTACATGAGAGATTGATGGGGAGGGATGAATAGTGTGTGTTGGTGTAGGTGGGGGGGGGGGNGGGGGGGGGGGGGGGGTAGGGAGAGTAGGAGAGGGAGGAGGAGTAGAAAGATTACCAGTGGGAGAAGTTGAGGAACGTCTGTAAGAACCTGTGCCAGACGAGGATCATAGTGCTGCTGGTGGAGCAATATCTCTAGCAACATGGTAGATAGACCAAGTAGGGGAAGATGATTGTATAACATACTCAGAGGAGGAAAGAGACAGAAAACCAGGGGCAAAAGGAAATACAGACTCATTAAAGATGACATTCATAGTAGTGTACACTCTACCATGGGGTGAAAACACATGTAACCCTTATGTAGAGAGAAGTAGCCTATGAAAATGCAGAGATCAGATCTAAAGTCAAGTTTGTTGGACTTATAAGGCCTTAGATATGGGAAGCATGCACTGTCAAAGATCTTGAGAAATGAGTCTGGTAATCTATGAAAGAGCATATGAAATGGGGATTTGTTATGAAGTATGGTGTGGGTAATCTGTTAATGAGAATGGAGGCAGTAGTGATAGCTTCCCACCAAAATGATAGAGACATGAATGCTTAGGAGAGGAGGGTGAGGGCTGCTTCTAGGAGATGTCTATGTTTTCTTTCTACTCTACCATGTTGGTTGTGTGTGTATGGGTAGGGGTGTCTAAATAAGACTCATTCACTGTCAATATGCTTTTGAAAACTTCTGTATTCCTCAACCCAATCTGACTGAACTACTATAATGGGCAGACCAAGTTATTTTTTAATCATTTTTTTGAAGTATAGGAAGGTAGGTAAGGCTTCATATTTCAGCTTCAAAGGGTAGACCCAAGTGAACCTAGTGAAATCATATAGGAAGTGAATATAGTATTTATACCCAGAATTAGAAGCAGTTGAAGCTGGACCCCAGATATCTGTGTGAATAAGTTGAAGAGGCTGGGAAGTTCTTGTTGGGGTAGTGGGATAGGTCTGAACATGACTTTTCCCTTTGACGCATGAGTCACTAAATTGTAGGTTTTAAGGGTTATGCTTAATATGTTGGCCATTTTTAGAGTGGCAAGAGTGATTCTGGATGATGGGTGTCCAAGTTGATAGTGCCAAGTTTGAGTATTCCTACGATTCACATGAGTCAAAAAGGAAACATATAGAAAATCTTTTTGTGTTTGATGTAGTAATTACATGATAACTTAGGAGCATGTTTACACACATCAGACTCACCAAACTGTAATACGGAGACAACACAACTAGGACACTTGGACGCAAGACCTAAAATAGGTAATTCTTTATTGACATTAGACTTAAGCTGTAGTTTAGAGGTGGATGAAGGAGGGTGACCAGTTGGTGCTAGAAAGACATTGTAAGAGACAATAACAACAACTTGTCCTCTCCTTAGCAGGAAGATCTCATATAGACCATCCTTAAGCTTCCTGTGTAGAAGAGTCATACGTGTTGCTAGGTCCTTTACAAGACAAAGGGTGGAGTAAAAAAGCACATAAACAGGGTTATCTTGTGTTAGTTTAGAAATGCTAATCAAGTTTTTAGTGATAGCAGGTACCCTAAGTAATTGAAGAAGTTTAAGGGGATATGGGGTAAAGCTAAGGAGAGTAGAACCACCATGACTGATTGAGAGATTCTTACCATTCCCCACAGTTAGTTTTTCCCGACCTTGATAGTCATTTTCTATTCTTAGGTTCCCAATATTTCCAGTGAGGTGATTAGTTGCTCCACTGTCCGCATACCAAGAAGAATTAGTTACTGAATCTGGAGCAGCAACAAAGGCACCGGGGTTGAAGTTAGGTGTTCCAAATGTAGGACTTTGAGGTGAGGTGGGAATGAAGTTTTGAGATATACCCTGAAAGGTTTTATCAAACCTGTACTAGCAAGCAGTGTGAGTGTGCCCTGGTTTTGTGCGGACTTGACAAATGACTCTCGTATTGTTGGACCGACCACCTCGACTGCCTCTTCGACCCCCTATGTACTAACCAGAGTTGTTGTTAGACCTGGTGTAGTTGCTATAGTTCCTATTAGACCACTGTTGTGAGTTAGAATGACCTTACCTTTTGATTCCACCATGTTGAGCAAGATTGACAGTGACACGAAGCTGATTGATTTGTTCTGTGTTTTGTCTCTCAATACGACTTTCATGACTCATGAGTAAGGCTTGAACTTCTTCAATGGTGACTAACTCAGCTCGATGGGTAACATTAACCATAAATGAGTCATATTCAAGGCCCAAACAATTTAGAATATGAAGCATTAGGTCTTGTCCACCCACTAGATTGCCAGTTGTGAGGAGGTTGTTTGCTATGCTTCTCATTTTGTCAAAGTAGTCTGAGATTGTCATCGAGTCCTTTGGGGTATTGTTCAAGGAATTTTTAATTTGTATGAATCATGCTTTATAGCAACTAGTAAAGGCCCTTTCAAGGGCATTCCAGAGGCTTTTCGTGCTATTTTACGGCAACATTGATCCAAGAACTCTCTCACTCATCGAAGAGCAAAGCCAGCTTAATAGGAGCTGGTCACTTCTGATCTAGGCTAGAAATCTTGGGTTGATTGCTCCATCAGGTTGAGTTTGTGGAGGAGGGTTCTGAGTTCCAAATACAAACTCACTCAGCCCGTGTCCAATGATTGTAGGTACTACCTGAGATTTCCATAGGACGAAGTTATCGCGGTCAAGCTTTATCGAAAAAGTAGCATTCAGAGTGTTATTGAATGGATTCAAGCTATCCAGGGTTATGTTTAGAAATCTTAAGGGTTCACCGTTGTTTTATGTGCTGGCTGCATTGATGCTTTGTGCTGTAGCTTGGGGAGCATTGGACTCCATTTTTGGTCGTCGGAGGTGAGGAAGACGAGCCTGCTCTGATACCAAGTTGAGAATAGAAATGTTGAACAGTAAATCACTGTGAGCTAAACCTCACTACTGAGAAGCCATAATATATATCACTCATAAAGGTGAGTTTGTTGCACACAAATGATTACAAAGGATTACGCATGAAGTACATGAGAGAGAGAGTAAGGCTAACAGCCAATAGCAAGCAAGGATGCCTAACTAACCTCCGTTGGTGATATGTGCTGATGTAGCATTAGGGATTAATGACTGCATATGTGGAGACTGAAGTGGCTGAGTATGTGGCTTAACATTCACTCTCAAAACGTCTAATGGGGGAAGGTAAAGCAGGAGAACGATGTGAGGGGGGTGGTCTCTTTTTTATATTTCTGAAGCTTAAGTCAATAATGAGGTAAATGAGTGCAAGTAGAGAGTAAATTGAGAGTTTGTTTATTTTTTTGCATACATCAACGAATGTCATTACTTCTCTTTTTATAGTATTATTTTGGGCAGCTAGGGTAGCTAGTGTAGGACTGCTCAGGTACGAACCATAGTTCATCCTTCAATGAGGTGTTATCTTGGAATAATCTCCGGCCTTGGGCCTTTCTATTAGATTGACAGGGGTAGGTGATGATGTGTGGTGTGTGGGCATCCTGTCCTTATAATTGCCAAGGTACCATCATGGACTGCCCAATATTAAATGCTCCTAATGACACCCTGAAATAGTCAGTTGATTGACTCCTCAGTTGATGGAATTTATGTGCTCACCATTGCACTGGCTTATGATTGGTGGAGGCGAATTTAATGTCATTGATGATACTTTGTCCTTGACTCGTTTCAACCTCAGTCTAAGAGCTAAGTTTGAGGGAGGCGGTAACTTTTCCAGCCTAAAGATTTCCCTTCTGTCTTAGTGTATTTTCCCCTTCTTGGACTTAGACAAATAATAGAGTTCGCTAGTCCTCAGCACGGTTCATTGAGGGCGGCCTCCTAATGTATGAACTTCAACGTAAGGACTGAGATCGTCATTGGTTTCACGCATTTAAGGATGAGGCTCGCACTATAAAAAAGCTAGTTTTAGCCACGAAAGTAAATTCTTCGCTAAAAGCTAGTTTTCAGTGAACCCAACTTTTTCTTAGTCGCTGAAGATGGCTTATTGCGGCGATGTTTTTACACGTCGCAATAAGCTTTACCCAGGAAAAAAAGCTTGGGCGCGCAAATGTTTTTGGGGCCTTTACCGATGAAAGTTTAAATTCGTCACTAAAAGCCTTATTTTTAGTGACCAATTTACTCTTTGGTGCTTTTTAGCAACCAAAGTTTAAATTCGTCACTAAAAGAAAATTTTTTTGGGGCTTTTACCGACGAAAGTTTAAATTCATCACTTAAAGCCTTATTTTTGGCGACCAATTCATTTCCCAGGTGAGCTTCCACATTGAGTTTCACGTCGAGCTTCCACAACAAGCTTCCCCAGCGAGCTTCGAAGCTCGTCATCATCATTTGGATCTCTTGCTCTCTTAGAGTTAGGTTTATGATTTTTGGTTTGTTGATTTTGTTTCTATTTGTTCTCTATTTTTATGGGTTGCATTCTGATTTGCCTTCTAATTTTGGATTGAACTTACTCTGAGAGTTAGGTCTCTGATTTTAGGTAAGTTGATTTTGTTTGTATTTTGGGATTGTGTTGTGATGATTTGGATAAACTTATTTATAGGACTTAGATAAAATTTCCAATGATTTATTTCTGTTTGAGGATTTTATTGCTTTTGGAAGTCCCAACTCCAAGTTTACTCATTCAGATGCTTTCCATAGGTGTTGTAATTTGCTCTGTTAGAAGTTTTCTTTACTTTGGTTCAACACAAAATGTAAAGAAGCTAAAGGAGTAGAGGTATTTTCACTGTCCGGTTACACTCTAAATTTAGTCAAGCTATCAAATTGGTTCTTATAATTTTATTCTTATTAATTTAGTCCCACAGTTTAGACCAGTTGAACCTGATTTTTCATTTGAAGATAGCTTAAGAAACATTATTTCTGAACTTGAGTATGCACCTTCCTTTCTTTATATAAGGAACTTGTATAAAGTGATTGTGAACTTAATCTTTCTATTGGGTATTGTGTACCAGATGTATTCTAAACAACATATCAATTATTTAAATATTTTTTGAGGAGCTCAAACTTTTTCAATGTGTCTCTAGTTGACATTAGACATGGGACATAAAATATTGAGGGAAAACTCTACTAACAATTCACATTTGATAAAATCATTTTTCATTTTTCTTTATTGTCATTCCTTCTGATAGGGTTAGTTTGTGGTTTACAGTTTCTTTTAGATCAAAAGTATCATAATATGTTAGCTACTAGTACATGTTGTTGATATGTTATAGAGTAGTAATATAAATGGGAAACGCTTTTAATGAGTAAGATTTTCTGAACATAGAATTGTAGGATGTTAGATGTGCTTCATTTACTCAACCAATTATCTTTTCTGAACATAGAATATGAGGACTGTTCTATTCATGAGTAGCCCTTCATTTTAGTTTAAGAAAAGGAAAGGGAAGAGCCTCCCCAATCCTCATTTTCTTGAGGGATCTTTTGTTGAGAGTTTCTTTAAATAGTTATTTAATTTACAGAGTGACAAAAAATGGACAAGAGTTGAATAAAAAAATATAATAGATTGTCCAATGAGTATATTGAATGTATTTCACACTTTATTAGCATGTCCAGTAACTCAATATAGAGGGGAAAACTTGTTGTCCATGTGAAAAATATCTTAATTCAAGAGAATTGTCTTTAATTGAAGTTAAAATGCATTTGTGCCAATATGGAATGGCGTTGAGCTATGATCGTTGGGTGTTTAATGGTGAAGAGATAGAAAGATATCACCATTCACCAAATATGAAGATGAATAGTGCTACATCTCACCTTGGTGGTGATGATGATGGTGATGAGATGAGAGAAATTTTAGATAACATGTGTGGTTTTGTTGGGATGGAGATGAATGAACGAGTTGTAGAGGATAATACTGATAGAATAAATCTAAATGCAAAGACGTAAGACATATTTAGTGATTTGTTTAGTGAAGTCGAATAAGAACTTTATCCTGGCTGTCAAAAGTATACTTCACTATCTTTTATTGTGAAGTTGATGCATATCAAAATGCTTAATCACTGGAGCAATAAGTCATTTGACCAATTACTTAAAGTTTAAATGGTTCTCATCAGTAGGCTAAAATATTCTAGCCTCTTACTATAAAGTGAAACAAAAATTAAGAGATTTAGGGTTAGGATATGACATCATTCATTCTTGTAAATATGATTGTGCTTGATTCTGGAAAGAGAATGAAGGAAAAGGCAAATGTCCTGAATGTGGTGAACCAAGATATAAAATGGATGATGGAAGGGTAAGAAAGTTCCCCAAAAGTGTTTACGTCACTTCCTGTTTTACCCAGACTTCAGAGATTGTTCAAGTCAAAATACACATCGTTCGATATGAGATGGCACAAGGAAAAACATGTCAACGTTGAAGGTGTATTGAGACATCCTGCTGATTCAGAAGGTTGGAAGGATTTTGATAAGCAATATAGTTGGTTTGTAGAGGATGCTTGAAATGTTAGATTAGGACTTACAACGGATGGATTTAATCCATTAAAAAATATGAGCAACTCATATAACATGTGGTCATTCATATTAGTACCTTATAACCTTCCTCCATGGAAGTGTATGAAAGAACCGTTCTTTATGATGGCGTTACTAATTTCTAGTCCAAGATTACTGGTAAAGATATTGATGTGTATTTGCAGCCATTGATAGATGAGTTAAAATAATTGTGGCATGGGGTGCAAACATTTTATGTCACTTTTAGGCAATCTTTTACTATGCATGTTATTGTGTTATAGATAAACTTATTTACAAGACTTGATTGATTATACAAACTTTTTATTTTCGCCCATGGACTTTCTGTTCAAGATTTTCCAATACCTAAACTTTTATTTTAGCATTGGTTAATCAAAAAAATTTCCAATGATTTATTTCAGTTTGAGGCTTTTATTGCTTTTGGAAGTCCAACTCCAAGTTTACTCATTCAGTTGCTTTCCATAGGTGTTGTAATTTGCTCTGCTAGAAGTTTTCTTTGCTTTGGTTCAAACGAAAAATGTAAAGAAGCTAAAGGAGTTGAGATAGAACAAGATGAAGTCATAGGGCCTACTGAAATAACTTTTCCATCTATCGATCTAGATGAGTCAGAAACAATGCAATTTCGCAGGCATGACGTGAAACCTTCTAAAATAGATGCGAATGTTATTGAAGTAGGAGATAGTAATATTAAAGATATTTATTTTATTGATAATGATGACAACGAAAATGACACTTCGGTAAATTATGATGATGATTCAGAGGATACTATGCCAAGTGATGATGATATAGATTGAATTTTAAAGTAACAGTGAGCCTGTTAGTGTAAAATATTCATGCATTTCTTCTTAAATTTACTTTAGTTTATTTTGTAAGAAATAACATATTTAGGATCTTCTTTAATGCCACTTATCTTTATGGAGGTTAATGTATCCCGGAAGAAAGACTCATCTTCCAAATCTAGATCTTGTTGTAGGATCTTCTACTAATGAAGATGGTTCCCAAACAGGTATATACACTTTGTAATAGTTCTTATTATAATGGTTTCTTATTCTTTGTTTTGTTGTAGGAGATTCATCTTCTTTGGGGAGTGTGAGAAAGGTTCACGGGCCAACAAGAGGGATTGAGCTGGAGAGGTTAGTGAGTCAGTTCAAAAATTTACCAATCGATACCCCTCCTCCTGGTGTTGTTAAATCTGTTGGACAATGGACCATCCAATTCAACCTTGAGATTGGTGCTCTTGTAAAACAATTCATACCACTTCAATATGTGGGTTGGTCTAATGTGCCTGAAGAATTCATGGCAGCTATTGTTATATTTTCTTTATTGCGTGACTTATAGTAAAAGATTATTGTAGATCTATTTTACTTTTGAATCGACCATTAATGCTATGATCGATTGGATTAAATTTGAAGCAGCGAACACATACAAGGGATATAAGTACACATTGCATAGATATTATAAAAGATTTAAAGATCTAATAGTAGCACAATGACATCCTTATAAGGGTGTATCACAGGATGATTGTGATTGGCTATGTACAGTTTGGGAGATGGAGATGTTTGGGGGGGGTGGCTTCTCACTTTGTATCTGAGCACGCTAGATGATTTTTTAATACATTCTTTTTTATAGTTTCATTGTGTGTGTTGGGGGGGGGGGGG
>QANY01013763.1:205000-240255 GCA_003255025.1 Datisca glomerata | reverse complement strand
GGGGGGGTAGGGGGTTATCACTTTATATTTGAACGTGCTATATGTTTTTTGAATACTTTCTGATTGATGCTCCTTGTCAAATAAGATTTTTAGTTTCAGTGTGTGTGGGTGAGTAGGTGTGGGGGTGGATGGTTTATAACTTTGTATTTAAGCGTGCTAGATGATTTTTAAATACTTTCTTGTTGATTCTCATTGTCCAAAGATAATAGTATTAGTTTTATTTGGGGGGGGGTTATCACTTTGAATCGATTTTTGCTGGATGTTTTTTCAATATTTTCTGATTGATGAATATATTTATCTTGAATTTGGCTCATTGTGATGTTACAGGAACACATGTGTGCTTTACGAGATGAACAAATCACTGATGATGCAAGACCTCACTCCTAAGAAGAGATAGTTGAAGAAGTCCTCGGAAGAAATAAATGTCTTGGACATGGATCCCCACCCACATCTTCCAAGAAAAAGAGTCGATTGAAAATATATAATTATATAAACAAATAAAGTCGATAGAGAGCCATCTACAAAGCTTACTCGCTTGGGCTCATCAAAACAGTTTTCCACCTCTTGACAATGACTCAACAGAAGAAACTTGAGGTTCTGAATATTTGTTAAGCTTTGTAGTTGTAGCATTAAGCTTTAAATATTCTCTTTTTAATTTATCTTCTTTGGATACATTTGTGAACCAAATTCTCTAGTGACTTATGATTCAGATTTTTTGTAATGAACTACTATTAATTTGTTAAATTACATAATTTAATGATTAATATTCGTATTTCTTAGAAAAATATCGGGTTTGATAATTTTTTTGATGATATTAATTGTTATTACAGGTGTATATGAAAACTAAAAATTCAATATTATTTATTTACATTCTTAAAATGTGAAGTTTGGTCGCCAAAAATATTTCGCGACAAAAAAATTAGACGCAAAAGAGTTTAGGTGACCAAGAGAAATATTGGCGGTAAAAGCTTTTTGCGACCAAATTTTATGTTCGTCGTGAAAATCTTATGCGACCAGTTTTTCTACATCCCAAAAGGTCTAACGTGACGAGTTTTTCTTGTAGTGTCGTCCTCGGGTCCAAGGGGGGCTTCGCCCCTTGGGTGCTTGGAGATCTCGTCCTTGGGTCAAAGGGGGGCCTCATCCTCCAGTCCTAGGGTACCTCATCTTAGGATACGTCATCCTCAGGTATTTGGAGACCTCGTCCTTGGGTTAAATTATGACCTAATCCTCGGGGCCTAGGGTTCCTCATCCTAGGTACGTTCTGTCATCATCTCCACAAAGTTAGCTCGCAACAGAGAAATGAATAAGAAGTGTTATCAACCTAGTATATTGTCTCTGTTAAATTTCTCAACGCCCCTAACTCTCATACCATCTCCCTCTTCTTTCATGTCATAACTATAGTCTATTTAGAAAAATAACAAAGTCTTAGGCTTGCACTTCTAGGTCCCTTAAAACCCATATTTGGTTTGTATGCAATAAACATAGGAAAATAGAGCCAATATCTTCCTAATGACCGAGTTAGAGATATGGTAAGTCCTTTTTTACATGAACCACCTATTTTTTATATTTGATATTTTGTCCCAGTTATATTCGACCATAAATTTCTCTTATGTTGATTTGTTTTCTGAAATTATTGTCAAGTTATTATTATATAGTCAATCAACCAATCATAAAATATAGAAAATCATCATCGTATTTCAGAAAAATTTCCAGCAAAAATCTCTTTCATATTGAGCCCCAATTTGCTCATTTGAAAGGTCCTGCTGGAATAGCAAAATCTCGTTTTCTTTGAGATTTTCACTTTGTCCCTAGATACAAGGACAAAAGTCTTAGTTTTTACAAAGACATTCTCTTAGAAACAAAGTCCGTTAATATTAGCCCAATAAAAAGTTCTGAAGGAAAGATCCTCTATCAGTCCTTCTACATTCTCAAAATTATAACCACCGAAGAATGGAAAGCACATCCTTCTGGTAAATAAAAATAATTTAATTTATTTTGACTATATTGATGTTTGGCACATGATTTTCCTGCATCAAAATAATGATTTCTCTCTCTTGGTTTTTGAATTTTGATAAAAATTTTAAAATTAATTTTCTAAAATGGTTCTTAAGATTGTGGTCAATCCATGGCCCTATCTTAGAATTATTTCCAATTGAATTTCAACAAAGTTTTAATTTATTTTTAAAATTATACAAACCCTCAACAATTGAAGTATATATATATGAGATAATTGCAATTTCTTTACTCATTATTTTCTATGTGTTTAATTATTCCTTCTAGTGAAGTCTACTCCCACATCTATCAAGTTGATGTTTGGTACATAGCCGACACCTTCTTCCAACGATCATAACTGATAAGCAACAGATCATGCTTTTGTAGCTACTGGACCCAAAAGCTAGTAAATACTGATGCTTCTTTCTTAATGGTTTGTACGTTTATGCACGTTGAAACTAAGTTCCTTCTTCTACCCTATATACTTTCTAATTCACCAAGGATGTCACATGGTAGATCTTCACCAACTGACTCTTCCTCGTCTACATTATGCTGTCATTTACTATAGACCATGAAAGATACCTGCAAAATTAGATATTAACACAGTTTTTAAAGAAACATTTGATAGTAACACTATCAAGAGACTTATACCTTATTCAAATGGTGAAAAATTAAATTGAAACATGACTATCATTATTATGATCAAAGCCAATATTCATGTGAATTTTATCTTCAATAGTTACGCAATGACATTTATCCTTAGCTAAATTGATACACTCTTCATTATCGTCTAAGACTTCTTCAAAAGAGAGTGGCCATGTATCTCAATTTCAAAATTCATCTCAAGGTAATTGTCAAAAGCTGTCTCATTATTAAGATCACTCATGTCAAATACATCTCTTGGTTTTGTATGAACCGCAACATGAGAATCTTTATCTTTATGATCTTGACATAAAATATGAGACATGCTCGAGATGCAAAGATGAATGATTCATCATTTTGAATCCTCGTCGGTGGAAAGAAAAAATATATGAAAAATTAACATATGTAAACCCAAACTCGTCAATTTTTCTTCTAGATAATTTCGTGGTGTTGGTCTAATCACACTTAAACAACACTACCTTGAACTTATCATAGTAGTTCAATTCAATAATCTTCTTCAATATCCCATAATATTTTACTTCTCTTTTATTGGATTTACATCCATTGAATTTCCATAACTTCTCGTCTTGGCAATCACTACATACACACTATTATGCGTCGTTTGTGCTGCATCACATTCTTTAGTGTGAAATACAAATCCATTTGTATTAAATCTTGCATATTTCTTTCCAGTACATTTAGACCATGAGCCATCCTTAAATTTTTATGTGATACTTTATTCTTGCTAACATATTCATTTAAAGTAAACTACATTCAGAATGAACGTACGTATATTAATACAAAAAATACATGAAATTATCTCGTAAATTTAAACTTACATGAGTTTGAAGTCATCCAATAAATTTTTCATGTACCAAATGTTGGACTTTGAAGGCAGGTTGACGATGACAATTTCCCCTCCTCACATATGTTTCACATTTCCTGCATGTCGCGATAATTGAATTACATAAATATACAACACTTTATTTGAAAAATATGTAAAGTCAAATTATTAGTGTTTGGAAACTTCTGACAAATGACAATTTATTATTACACACATATTATTTAAGTTTACCGAGATACATCTAGTACATGACACATAAGAAATTAACATAAGCACATATGAATTTGTACATCGTGAAAATTACGCACAAAACCACCAAATGGATGACTCTCAATGGGATACATCCACATTTAATGTACGTCTCCAACAATATTTGCCTCATTTTTCAAGTGTACTACTAAATGTACCATGACGGAGAAAAACACAAGATTTTGAAGTTGATATTAACCCAATTCTCAATTTCTATTTCAAGAAAACACAATTTCTATTTCGGTTTCATTGTGATGAAAGATAATATCTAAGGGAAAGTAGCTTCAAATTTTTTGGTGCATATAATTTAATAATTCATGTGATGTAAATATCCTTTTATTGCACTAAAAAATTGAAAGAAAAATGAAAACTCTTTAAATATTTCAACTCGACTACTATTATTCTCATTCCCAAGGTTCCTAATCCTACTAGAGTTGCGGATTTCAGACCTATAGCTTGCTGCAATCTTGTTTATAAATGCATCACCAAGTTGATTGCAAACAGGTTGAAAGGTGCTCTGTCTAGTCTGGTGAGCCTAAATCAGAATAAGTTTGGTTCTGGTAGGGCTATTTTTGATAATATTCTTCTCACTTAGGGAATCATGAGAGGTTATCACAGAGAAAAAAAACCCTAAATTCACTTTAAAAGTGGACCTTCACAAGGCTTATGACACAATGAGCTGGTTTTTTTTTCTTGGAAAGGTTCTCCAGTCCCTTGGTTTTCCTAACAGATTTATTGATTGAATAATGGAATGTGTTACCACTCCATTATATTCTATAAACTTCAATGGAGGCCTTCATGGTTATTTTCAAGGTGGCAGAGGGCTCAGATAGGGAGATCATCTTTCCCCATACCTTTTTGTGCTGGTTATAGAAGTGCTCACATGCATTCTCAATAAATGTGCTACTCTCCCTTCTTTCTCCTTCCATTGGAGGTGTAAGAAGGATATAATAGTTAACTTTTTTACTGAGATTTTTTGATTATGTATAAAGGTAATCATAGTTCTATTAAAACTATTAAGGATGGCATTGATCTTTTTAGCAGCTTATCTACTTTACATCCTAATATTTCAAAAAGCAGTGTTTTCTTCTCTAGGGTGGAGGATAGTGTACAGTTTGATATTATTGTTGAAACATGTATCACTAAAGGCATTCTTCTAGTCAAATACCTGGGGATCCCTCTCATCTCAACCAAATTAAATAAGGTGCATTGTGAGTCTTTTGTTGACAAGATAATTAGTAGAACCAAAACCTGGGAGAATATATTTCTTACTTTTGCAGGCAAGCTTCAACTTAAAAAATCTATTCTTTTAGCTACTCAGGGTTATTGGTCTATTCTTCTTATTCTCCCTAAATTTGTCATGAAGACGATCACTTCTGTCTTGAGGATTTTTCTTTGAAACAACACCATGGAGAAGATGAAAGGGGCCAAAGTTGCTTGGGATATTATTTGTTCTCCTTTGGAGGAAAGTGATTTGGGTATAAGGGACTTGGCTATCTGGAACCAGGCTGCTATCTTTAAAAACTTCTAGAAGATTGTAGTTCGTGCTAAGGAATCACTGTGGGTTGCTTGGTGTAAACACAACCTTCTGAAGAAACATTCTATTTTTACTGTGAAGATTCTTGTAGATCTTTCTTGGTCTTGGAGGAAACTTCTCAAGATCAGGGATAAAATGTCCCACTTTTGCTCAGCCAAGATTGGGGTTGGATCCAACTTATCTTTGTTTACTGACCCCTGGCACCCTAATGGTATTTTATATCTTGTAGGTGGCCCTAACTTGGTTGCGTGTTCCGATCTTCCAATTAACTCTCCCCTTTCAATGTTGATAAAGATGGAAAGTGGTGTTGGATCGACCATAATCTTGTTGTTATTATGTCTAGCTGGGCTTTTAGTTTGGATCTTACAAAGCCTAATGCTCAAAGTGAAGACTTATGGACTTGGTCTGCATCTCTTTCAGGCTCTTTTTCTATCAGATCCACCCATAACAGTTTGATGCAGCATAAGTAAAAAGTTTCATGGGCTTCTCTTATTTGGTTTTCAGAACACAACCCCAAACATTCTTTCATTGCATGGCTTGCGTGTGTAAACAAGCTTTCTACCAAAGATAGAATATCACACTGGTGTTCTTCTACTTGTCTGAAATGTTTCTTCTACACCACATATTATGAGTTTGTAACTCACTTGTTCCTCTGTTGTCATCTTATTAACAATATTTTGGAGTCTCTTAGCAGATGTAACCTGTTTTACACAGTTTCTTCCTGAGATAATATCTTGCCACTATAACAAAATATGACATTCTATAAGATTTAAATACAAGGTTCATGGTATCCTCTTATAAAAAACTCAAAACAACAAGAGTCTTTATGAACCCCATAAAATATCCTGTTAAAAGTTAAAAACTAAGTGGGACTTCAAAAAAATGTGGGAGTGAGTTTTACTGAAGAAAGTCTCTCAATTACACACCTTAATTCTTCCCTCTTCAATCTTCTCTCTTGATTTCTTCTCAAGAGAGATCCACCATTCCTACATACCCTCGATACCTCTCTTGATTACAAACCCAAACCCTACCCTCTTCACTCTTCTAGCTCGATTTCTTCTCAAGAAGCTTCATTCCTTCTCGAATCTCTCTTGTAGCTCTCTCTTTCTGTTCTCTATCATAAATTCTCTCTCTTGCAACTCTCAGAAGCTATTCTTCTTGATTTTCAGAGAGAAACTCTGTTGTTTCTCAAGTCTCTTAAGATTCCTCTCGATTTTTAGAGACAAGCTATGTTCCTTCTCTCTCTCTCTGTCGATTCTTCTCAAAATACAAAACACTAAGAACCTCTATCTCATAGCTTCTCCCTCTCAAAATACAAACAGACAACCTCGGGCTAGGCTTTCATCGAAGAAGAGAGAGCAGAGCTCATTGATTAACTTCTTTCTCACTCCCTTGTTCAAAATAAAGAGCGAACTATGGATAGATTTGTCAAAGGAGTTTCTGATTCTCTTCTTTTCATTAAAGAAGAGAATGTCGAAGAAGAGAGAGCCCTGACAAGAGCTTAGCAACAAATTTCAGGAATCTCAACCTTTTCTCTTTATTTTTCATAATTTGTTACAAGTTTGAGAATACGTTTACTTGAGGGATTGAAACTAGGTTTTGTTTTTACACAATTGGGTTTTTGATTCTCTGGTTGTTTTATAACAATTTATTTTTCTTCTCTTTGATAGAAAGATGGTCTCACCAGAGTCAAGTTTTTGTTTCTGACTGTGTCTTTGTGCTTTGGGTCGCGATTTGTGTATTGACCAAGGAACCCCAAAGTACGTCTCCCTCTTTTATCTTATATCTTTCATGTATAAATTCTTTGTGTTATTGTATTCTAATACCTTAGCTTCTCCCTTCTCATTTCATTCTAAGAAAGAGATCCAGGGTCTTGATGTTAGAAAGGGTCATGCAACACTACCTAGCCTCATCGCCACCATGATTTTGAAGTTAAGGTTTTGAAGGTACTATATAGGGTCATGATTTTGGGAAAAAACGATATGGCTTATGCTTTTTCCTTAACTTCTAGACCAAACTTTATTTTTGGTCAAGTTTTTGTTTCTTACCGTGTCTTTGTGCTTTATCTGTTGATGAAGGATAAAAGAGAAATGGTTAAGGTTGGACTCAATTTTAATTATGATTTTGTTTACTTTATGAATTAGAAGTTGTAGCAACTGCAATACTTTTGTTCTTTTTGTGAATACGTTGATCGACATAAGTAAAAAACATAATTACATAAATCTCTATTATAGTTGATTAAATTGCCCAATGGCACATGTCCATTGTCCATCTTTAATACATTGACAGTCCATTCTCTTGTAGTTTATTTTCATTAGTTTTATCGTTCGTTTATTTGATCTATTGGAAGAAAATATTTGAATCCACTTCATTTGCCAAGTTTGGCAGATGAAGTCCTTATGAATTTATTGTTTCGTAAGAGCAGTATATATAGTCCATAAAGAAGACCTTATATATGTATGAGGTTCCAAATGAGATTTCTGATGTACAAATTTTTTTTGTCTTAGATTCAATGGGACCATCATTGGAATTGAAGATACTAATCCTAAAATGTGGCAAGATTCGAAATGGAGATTCCTTAAGGTACTGTTAGGTCTTTTAAGATGTGATCTTATATTCAGCATCCATGAAGATGCTAATCCTTTTCATTCAGCATCCAAATGAAGGATGCTAATCATTTTACATTTTCATCATTTTGAGGTCGATATCACTTGGTTAGTGGTGGTAAATCCTTTAAATTATTTTTCAGGGATTTGCCATTAACATCTATGTATAAGATCTCTTGTTCTATTTATGTTTTGAGTATATATGTATTGGGTTGTTGATGTATAGCTCTATATGTAATAGTAAATAAAACTTATTTTCTTTGTTATGTTAATTCACCTCAGTTGAATGAGTAAACTGCATGTTACACTCAGTGTAAAGCCCTGATTCCCGAAGGTTAAACATGCTTGTAATTTCACAATTACAAAAATCTCCAATTCATTTGAAACCCTAATTTTGTCCTAATTATCGTTAAATAGCAGAAGCATAAAACTATTTTAAGAGAAAATTAACTCATTAATTTTAATTAAATGATTCATTAAACCATAATAACGTCGAATATGAAATTCATAAAACATGAAAGTCAAACATGAAAATTCATAAAATTAATGAAATAATAGTAATTAAACTTGGAAATCTGTTTCTAACATCATATAAACATAAACTATGAAAAATCTCATATTCTCGCTGTCTATGGCAGTCTCTCACTCCTGCTGCTCGACATCACCTACAAACATATTCATCTATGGGGGTGAGTATTAAAAATACTCACTAACAAAACTCACATATTAATAAGTTCACATGACATATATGTAAACGTATAACTCATACAAATTTAATTTCACACGTTCACTGGTCACATAAAATACTTGTAATAACACACTGATTTCATGGTTAACATATAACTTGAACTTGTACTTATACATGTCGATACTTATACTTGATCATAATTCGACTAGGCATATCTCTCGATTAATAACATAACCAGAACTAATTCACAACTTGAACTTGATCTTGTAACATAAACGTGAACATGACAGATTGGGTGTCCTGAAACTTAACGTCACTTAAAGTTATCTGAACATTAAGGACGCTAACATGAACATGGTGACACCCAATCATATAACTTGATAACATGACGTGAACAATCTAGTTACTTGATAACCAAGGGACATGACTAAGTCTAGTTCTTGTTTACTTATCACTTTACTTGATATAACTATTACATGTATAACTCAAAATATAATAATATATAACATGGTAAATAATTACATCGTGATATGAAAAACAAATAAAACACTTGATCATACGATTGAGTATAAAGAAATAATAAAACAATTTCACATTATATATTCTACACTTATAACATATGAACCGAATTATTACCTAAATCCACTTACCTGGTTTGCTACGAATAAATTCAACAACTAATGACTTGAAATCCAAGGATCCCAGATCATAAAATGATCATATAATAACTACAATAATTAAATTAACTAAGAGGGTGAAGTATGATCAAAATGATTCAGGCCGGTTCAATTAGGTTCGAGTGATCTGAACCGATTAAGTTCTATTATAGATGCCCAGTTCGGTGTGTCTAAATCGGTTCGGTTCGGTTCATGGTGGGTAAAAATATAGGTTGGGTCAAAATCAAGTGGGTCGTAAGACCCAGTTGTAGGCAGTACAGAAGACAATGAAAGAAAGAAAAACAGAGAGAAAAAAAGAAAGAAATCAAGGAATTGAGCTTACTGAATGTAATAACAATGAAGCAAACTCCTACGATCCGACGAAAATGAACAAGGGGCTGCCAAAGAGAACCAAAGATACAGAGGTAAATATGGATGAGTAAAGTGAGAGAGCAAAGAATCCAAAAGAAACATAGGAGAAATGATGAAAATGAGAGGACGAAAATATAATGCCAAACGGAATTGGTGGATGCTGACAATGCAAGAATGATGGAACAAAGCAGAGATGAACAAGAACGTAAATTGTTGGAAATTAGAAAGCAAAATTCAGATTGATGTGTTGACCTATCAATCAAAAATTTAGATTCAATAGAAGAAGAAAATAGAAGAAAATAGAAACGAGAAGCAAGGAACATACTGGAAACTGGGAATGACGATGATGTTGCGATGGCTAAAAAATAGAGACAAAAGAGGATACAAATTGCTGGAATTAAAACATAATATCATATTTGGTTATTCCAACATTTAGATAGACAAATCTAGGTTCAAAGAATAGAAAAGAGGAAAAGAAGAAGACAAGAAGGAAACAAGAAATTGCTTACCAATATCAATGTTGTAGGGCTGCCCAAGTTGAAATTAAGAAGGGGAAAGTGAAGAACATGTGGCTTGTTGGAGAAGAAAACTGTAAAAGAGAGAAGATGGCAGTAAATAAGGAGAAGGATCATGAATTTTAAAAGAAAAGGGGAGAGAGGGGTTGTGGGTGGTTACAAGGGATTTGTTTGAGATTAAAAAAAATGAGAGCTGGTGGTAGAGTGAGCCAGTAGGCCAAAGGACCGATACGATCCAAAATCTCAAAAGGGGCAATAAACCTGGGACTCACCTTCCCCTTACGACCAAAACGCATAAAACCCTTCATTGGTGCAATCTTGAGAAACACGAGATCACCCACTTCAAATTAAAGGTCATTTCTCCTAACATCTTCATAACGCTTTTACCTACTCTGAGCGGTCTTCATTCTATCTCTGATTTTCTGAATAGCTTCATTTGTATACTGAACCAAGTTAGGGCCCAAAAGTTTTCGTTCGCCAACCTCATCCCAGTGAACTGGCGATTGACATTTTTTTCCATAAAGCGCCTCAAACTGAGCCATACCAATCTTTGCCGGTAACTGTTATTGTATGCATGCTCAAGGAGTGCCAAGTGCGTGTTGCACCTACCATAGAAATCCAAGACATAAGCTCAAAACATATCTTCTAACGTCTGAATTGTTCTCTCAGATTGCCCATCAGATTGCAGATGAAAAACTGTACTAAAATTCAAATGAGTACCTAAAGCTTTCTGTAAACTCTGCCAAAAAATTGATGTGAGCCGCGGGTCCTGATCTGATACTATAGACACTGAAACCCCATGAAGTCGAACAATCTCTCGGATATGCAATCGAGCCCAATCCTCAACTGAAAATGTAGTCTCCCCAGGCAAAAAGTGTACAGACTTGGTGAGACAATCTACCACAACCCAAATGGAGTTAAAACCTTTTACCGTCCTCGGTAACCCTGAAATGAAATCCATAGCCACATGCTCTCATTTTCATTCAGAAATACTTAAAGGTTGCAAGACCCCAGATGGTCACTGTCTCTGTGCCTTGATCTGCTAACACACCAAACACTTATTGACAAACTCAGCGACATCACGCTTCATACCGTTCCACCAATAATGTAACTTCAAATCATGATACATCTTAGCACTGCTAGGGTGAACAGTGTATTGTGAACTATGAGCCTCCGTGAGTAATTCCTACCTAATGACCACGTCTTTCGGAACACAAAGCCTCCCATGAAAGCGAAGAGCTGAATCGTTACTAACATCAAAACATTGTCATTTGTCTGAACCCACTTTGTTACGAATCAAAAGTAGCTCAGAATCTGAGTTCTGTGCATCGATAATACGTTGTTACAATGCCGGTTGAACTGTGAGCTGAGCATACTGCGCTGTAGTATCTTTTAGAAAAACCAGAATCTTGGTATGTTCAAAATCCTATAAGAGATGCTTTTGAGACGTAATAAGAGCTGCTGAATGGGCTGATTTTCGACTTAAGGCATCAGGCACTACGTTTGCCTTTCCTAGGTGATAAATGATCTCGCAGTAATAATCCTTCACCAATTCCAACCAACAGCGTTGCCTCATGTTAAGCTCTTTCTGAGTGAAAAAGTACTTAAGACTCTTATGATCTGTGTAAATCTAACACTTACATCCATACAAGTAATTTCTCTAATTCTTAGGGGCAAATACAACTGCAACCAACTCCAAATCATGTGTAGAATAATTCTGTTCATAAGGCTTGAACTGACGAGAAGCATATTCTATAACCTTTCCCTGTTGCATTAAAACACAATCCAATCCTCTCTTGGAAGCATCGATGTAAATCACAAAGTCGCTTTTACCATCTGGAATGGTCAACACTGGTGCTGTCACTAATTTTTTTTATTTAAGTCTCTGAAAACATTTCTCACACTCAGCCGTCCAAGTAAAGGTGGCACTCTTCCTGGTAAACTGAGTAAGTGGAACAACAATCTTTGCAAAACCCTCAAACATTTATCGGTGGAGGCCAGTTAACCACTGCTTCAATCTTAGACGGATCAACTGAGATTCCATCTCAAGATGCCACATGACCAAGGAATGATACTTGCTGAAGCCAAAACTCACACTTATGGAATTTAACATATAAGTGGTGCTTCCTTAATGCCTGAAAACAATCTTGAGGTGATCCATATACTCAGTCTCCGATCTAGAGCACACTAGAATATCATCAATGAAGACGATCACAAAAGAATCCAAGTACTCTTTGAACACCATATTCATCAAATCTATAAAGGCTGTCAGAGCATTAGTTAATCTAAACGACATCACTACAAACTCGTAATGGCCGTAACAAGTGTGAAACGCTGTCTTAGGAATATCCTCATCTCAAATCCTGAGCTGATGATATCCTGATCTTAAATCAATCTTAGAAAATACCAATGCTCCCTGAAGTTGATCAAACAAATCTTGAATATGCAGTAACAGATACCTATTCTTGACAGTGACTCTATTCAACTCCTTGTAATCAATGCATAGCCTCATTGATCCATCTTTCTTTTTTAACAAATAATACTGGAGCACCCCAAGGTGAAACACCGGGTCTAATGAAACCCTTATCCAATAATTCTTGAAGTTGGTCCTTAAGTTCTTTCAACTTTGCAGGAGCCATACGATACAGAGCTTTGGATATATGGGCAGTTCCTAGTACCAACTCAATACAAAAATCTATCTCCTAAGGATGAGGAAGTCCCAACAATCATCGAGAAAGACATCCAAAAATTCAAAAACTATTGGAACTGATCCAATATCCACTTTGACTTTTAGTTGTATGCACAACAGAAGCTAAGTAACCCCATTTACCACGATCAAGTAGGCGTTGTGCCTGTAAAGCAGATATGACCTTCAGTATAAGCTGTTGTTGAGATCCCTAAACTTGAAGCTAGGTCTGCCCGAAGGTAGGATTTGAACTTTCCTCCGATAACAGTCTATGTTGGCACAGTAGCAACAACCATTCGATCCCTAGAATTATGTCAAAATCATGCATCCCCAGGACTATAAGCTTGGTATTCATAACACAATCTGTTATCATTACTGAACAAACTCCTTATCGCCTTATTAGCCAGGAGAGAAGCTCTAAAAGGCGAAGAAATACATAACTCAAAACCCAATGGCACATCATGTAAAGATGCATGAGTCACAAACAAAGCAGATATAAAAGAATGCGTGGATCCGAAATCAATCAATGTAAAAGCTGAATGTCCTAGTACAAGTAATGTACCTGCCATAACTGCATCCGACTACTCAACTTCCTGGCGAGTTAATGCGAAAGCTTTCCCTTCAGCTCTACCACCTGTAACATTACTAGTTTGTCCTTGAGTAAGTAGAGGGCACTGTCTAAGGTAATGCCCAGTCTTCCCACATTAAAACAAGCATTGTTCGCCTTAAAACACTGACCGCCATGGTGCTTGTTACATGTAGCGCGTAAGGGATTTGATTTGATCATATGCCTTTTTGCATTGTGGGGACCCTGGTGAGAATCCTGTGATTTCTTCTTTCCATGAAATGATTGCTCTGACCGTGGTGGCGCACGTGGTGGAAGATTCTGTTCTATCAACAAAGCTGCCTCAAACACCACTGCGTAGGTGGTATGTTTATGGAGCGACATTGATCCCTTAATCTCTAGATGTAGTCCTTTTTCAAAAGTCTGTGCCTTTTTTATCTCGTTATCCACATAGTGCATGGCGTACCGAGATAATTCTTCAAACTTGTGCTCGTATTCAACTACACTCATAGCTCCTTACATAAGTCTAAGGAATTCAGCCTCCTTCTCTGTCCAGACCGTGATCGGAAAATATTTTCTCAAGGAAGAGTTCCTTGAAACGATCACATGTCATTGGATTACGGTCGATGTCATGAGCTCTCCGTATGAGCTCCCGCCATTTTCGAGCCTCCCACACCAGCATAAATGTTCCACAAACAAACTTTTGAATATTAGAACACGCATAAACTGGAAGATTTGCTCCAGTCTTGCAATCCATTCGTCAGCCAGCAGTGGGTCAGACGAGTGACCGTCAAATTCAGGTTGTTTTAACCTCCTGAATGTCTAGATCAACTGCTGTATATCAACCCCCATCTTCTATTGCAGTTGTTGTTGCTGAGTTAGGCGAGCAGTAGCTGTCTTCCTGAACAACTCCAAAAATTCTTGAAACATATCCATCATAGCTACTGGAGGGTTAGCAGTAGGATCAACTGGTTCATGATTGTTGTTATTCCTTGTAGGGAGCGCCATTGCACTGTTACCCATAAACCTAAGACTTACCAAAAGTCTAATCGTATCGCGCAAATATGACATAAACGTAATTCAAACATGCCATAATAAAACAAAACACATCATACTCGATCACTAATTAAAACACATATAACATGCGTACCTGACTTGTAAGATGAGGGAGGAGCAGAATGAGTGACATGCCATATCTTTCATGTAGAAAAGTCTATAGAATCTAAAACCATTGCTCTAATACCAAATGTAAAGGCCCGATTCCCTAGGGTTACTTAGCTTGCAATTTCACCATTCAAAAAAATCCCTAATTCATTTGAAACTCTATTATTGCCCTAATTATCGGTAAATAGCGGAAGCATAAAACTATTTTAAGAGAAAATAAGCTCATTAATTTGAATTAAATGTGTCATTGAACCGTAATAATGTTGAATACGAAAATTTATAAAACATGAAGTCAAACATGAAAATTCATAAAATTAATTAAACAACAGTAATTAAAATTGAAAATCTGTTTCTAACATCATATAATCATAAACTGTGAAAAATCTCATATTCTCACTGTCTATGGCAATCCCCCACTCCTGCTGCTCACCATCACCTGCAACATACTCATCTATTGGGGGTGAGTATTAAAAATACTCAATAAGTAAACTCACATATTAATAAGTTTCACATGACATAAATGTAAATATATAACTCATACAAATTTAATTTCACACGTTCACTGGTCATATAAAATACTTGTAATAACACACTGATTTCATGCTTAACATATAACTTGAACTTGTACTTATACATGCCGATACTTATACTTGCTTGATCATAATTCGACTAGGCATATCCCTCGATTAACAACCTAACCCGAACTAACTCACAACTTGAACTTGATCTTATAACATGAACGTGAAACTTGACGGATGAGTGTAGTGTGAGAGCAAAGAATCTGAAAGAAACATACGAGAAATGACGAGAATGAGAGGAAGAAAATAAAATGCCTAACCAGAATTGGTGGATGGTGACAATGCAAGAATGATGGAATAAAGCAGAGATGAACAAGAACGTAAATTGCTGGAAATTAGAAAGTAAAATTCAGATTGATGTGTTGACCTATCAATCAAAAATTTAGATTCAATAGAAGAATAAAATAGAAACGAGAAGCAAGGAACATACCGGAAACTAGGAACGACGATGGTGTTGCGATGGCTAAAAAAATAGAGACAAAAGAGGATACGAATTGCTGGAATTAAAAAAAAATTCAGATTTGGGTATTCCAACATTTAGATAGACAAATCTAGGTTTAAAGAATAGAATAGGAAAAGAAGAAGACAAATAGGAAACAAAAAATTTCTTACCAATATCAATGCTATAGGGCTGCCCAAGATGAAATTAAGAAGGGGAAGGTGAAGAACATGGGGCTCGTTGGAGAAGAAAACTGTAAAAGAGAGAAGATGGCAGTAAATAAGGAGAAGGATCATGAATTTTAAAAGAAAATGGGAGATATGGGTATGCATTATATGAACAGAAAGTAAACGACCGGGATCATTCAATACGACGATATGAACACGATACCAAGGCAAACCCATGGAAATACCCTTTTATCAACGAAAAATAGACACTATGTAACTTTATTGCACTGACAAAAAAAATGCTATGGACCTCCCCCTTTCAGGGGATTATCTCAGAGAAAGGATTAATATTCGGTCTAGTCTATTCTTTTAGTAATAATGGAACAATTCTGTTCGTAGGAACAAAAGGAAGCAGATCTATTCTATACCCGATAACTACCAATACGCAATGGTGGGTGGGGGTTGATCCTATTTTATATGAGTGAATGCATACATATTTGTTCATCATTCAAAAGACCTATTCGGAAAAATTTTTCTTTATTCATTGCGTCTTCCTTTTTTATGAACTTATTCAATCTATATATAAAATATGATAAAGATAAAAATAGAAAATCTGATAAAGATAAAAGAAAAAATCCGATAAAGACCAATCTTATTTATTAAGACAATAAACCCGTGGTTACGCTTCCACATCAAAGTGAGTTATAGTACTTAATTCTTTTTTTCTTTCATTTAATGCCTATTGGTGTTCCAAAAGTACATTTTCGAAGTCCTGGAGAGGAAGATGCGTCTTGGGTTGACGTATAGTGCAACGTGTCAAATGTATTGGGTCATATGGGATTTCCCCATTTTCTCCCTCGATCGAGATATCCTCTCTTTCGCCTAAGAAAGGTTGATTGAATTATCAAAAATTTGGAGCGTGAAGTACAATTAGATCTATTTTTTTGGGGGGGGGGGGTGTCCAGATTATTATTATCAATTAGAATAATTTATGGTTTCCTTGGTTGGACCAATAAAATGAAGTATCCAGGCTCCGTTTAGAAAAAACCCAATTTGGAATATATCTATTCTATGATTACTACTTCTATCATATTCTAGTTATAAATAGCAGTGATCTAAAACTGTTAATCAATCGAGTAATATGATACATACGTTGAATATTTGGTGAAAGACATGAAAATAAATTGAAAAAAAAGAAGTCGTAGCAAAAAGACATGGTATTTGGCCATTTGTCCTATATGTGCAAATCCAAATTAGGCAGATCTTTACTCGGAGTAGAGAATAAACCTAAAAGAAATTGAAGAAGCCCATTCAGGAAGAAGAAAATGACATCGCAATTTGAATTGGATTTCGATGAAGCAATACATCAATGAAAAGTTAGTTCGATTAATTTCATGAATTCGTTTTTTATTTCTTTGAATTTTATAGTATAGATAAAGGGCCAAAACTCATCTTTCTTGAAAAATGAAAGGGAAGAAAAAGCCCTTTCATTATAAGTTAGAAAGATCCCACTAAAGAAGGCTGGAATCTAAACATTGATTCTTTTTTTTCCCTATTTTTTGAACCGTATGCATCAAAAGGTGCATGTATGGTTCTTAAGGTATACAATTTGATCCTAATCAACCGACTTTATCGAGAAAGATTACTTTTTTTAGGCCAAGAAGTTGATAGCGAGATCTCGAATCAACTTATTGGTCTTATGGTATACCCGGAGTAGCTATTTATGATACTATGCAATTTGTGCGATCAGATGTACAGACAATATGCATGGGATTAGCCGCTTCAATGGGATCTTTTATTCTAGTTGGAGGAGAAATTACCAAACGTCTACCATTCCCTCACGCTTGGCGCCAATGAGTCTTTTATTTGAGACACAATTTGAGACAAAAAAGAAAACTATGCCTTCGCCATATCAAATATGAAATATTAAGTAATAATAGCATGGCACTTTGAATTCGATATCTGAATTTTTCTTTCTTTTTTTTCCCTAAAAAATTAGATTATGTATCGAAAGAGGAGTATGAGAGAAAATGCATTTACAATTTTATCTGATCTATCGGCAGGCCTCTTTCAGCGTCACAAACTTTTTTGTTTTCACAACGGAAGGCTCTTAACAATATTTAGATTATGAAAGAATATGAAAAAACATATTTTTTTATCATTATTTATTTTAATTTGAAAAACAAAAGAAACTTTGGGATTGCTGAATAAAAGATGAAATAATAAAGCAACGGAGCCATCATAGTATTTTTAAATTACTCTAAAATAAAAGGAAGGGTGGTTATTGGATCATTTACCGATCTGGGTCTGATAGATCCCAAATTTTCTATTCCTTCGAAGGAAGGAAAAAATGAAATTCATTGTGGAGCTGTATGCAATGCACAAAAGATTCTTGTACGGTTGTATAGAGAGAACATTTATTAAATCATCAGGGTAATGATCCATCAACCTGCTAGTTCTTTTTATGAGGCACAAACGGGAGAATTTATCCTGGAAGCGGAAGAATTACTGAAGCTACACGAAACCATCACAAGGGTTTATGTACAAAGAACAGGAAACCCTTATGGGTTGTATCCGAAGACATGGAAGGGGATGTTTTTATGTCAGCAACAGAAGCCCAAGCTCATGGAATTGTTGATCTTGTAGCGGTTGAATAAGAAATAGTAGGGATTTCACGCAAATCCGCAATTGGATATTTTATCTTCTTAGAATATTTTCCATTAATTAATCTAGTACTATTAATATAGAATATAGAAGTAATTCATAATCATCCGGTTAGGATTGATCTAAACCAACTCATTATGTATACGATTCAACATGCCAACTATTAAACAACCTATTAGAAACACAAGACAGCCAATCAGAAATGTCACAAAATCACCCGCCCTTCGGGGATGCCCTCAGCGTCGAGGAACATGTACTAGGGTGTATGTGCGACTCGTTCAGATCATGAACTGGGACAAAAGAAAGGAAACAATTTTTCCAGAATCAACGATCAGTACCAGTGAATAGGATAGAATGGAAGAATTACATTCACTATCTCAAAATAAATCAAAAATATTTCTCGTATCCTTCTATTGTGTATCAAATTTATGGTTTCTATTGGTGCAAATCCAATCACTTCAATTTTCAATTGAAGATGAGAAAGAATTCCCCATTGGTAACAAATGCTTATCCATTAAGCAGAGGAAATCCTAAACTGTGAAAAGGATTATTCCCTTATTCTTACAAGAACGAACTAAGAGGGTTAGCTACCCAGCTAATCTTCCTAATTAAATACCGTTACTGTATAGGTAGATCTCATTGTGAAAAACCGATTCCTAGATAATTCATGGGTAGAGCCAAAGAGGGTGAACTGTACAAGTTAACAATAGCATTGATTCAATGAAAGAAAAGAAGGAGCTCCGGTGTATAGAGAGGACCTCACCGTTTAAGAACTAACCATAGAAATGATGGAACCCACTATTTCTTTATCCATTTCTATTTCTTTTTTTATTTACTATGTGTTTTTTTATACCTAGTATCAATACAATTTCTTATTTTGAGGTGAAATGCCTAGAAAAAAAGAAAAAAAAATAAAAATTGTGGTCGGGAAGGTTATAGTAGCAAAAGCCATTGGAATTTTTATTTTATACATTGGAAATATCCGTTTTGTTATTAATAGACTAGGAAAGGGGAAAGGAATAACTGAAAGAAAGGAAATCCATTAGTTCTTCATCAAAGTTTCATTTATTCAATGACCAGAATTAAACGAGGATATATAGCTCGGAGACGTAGAACCAAATTTCGTTTATTTGCATTAAGCTTTCGAGGGGCTCATTCAAGACTTACTCAAACTATGAATCAACAGAAAATAAGAGCTTTGGTTTCAGCTTATAGGGATAGAGGTAAACAAAAAAGAGATTTTCGCCGTTTATGGATCGCTCGTATAAATGCCGTAGTTCGAGACAATAAGGATACTACAGTTACAATAGATTAATACATAATCTGTACAAGAGGCAGTTGCTTCTTAATCGTAAAATACTTGCACAAATCGCTATATTAAATATGAATTGTCTTTATATGATTTCCAATGAGATCATAAACTAAGAAGATTGGAAAGAATCTATCAGAATGTTTAAAATGGAGTTCCCTGGAGAATGAACTCCGGGAAGGTCGAGTAGAAATTAGTATGATAAAATAGGATACTATGCTAAAGTTTTCAAAATGAACAAAGATGTTCAATAAAAAAAAAGATTGATTCTTCTTCGCCGATTCTTCTTTTTTTCTTACGCCACGACAATCAAATCGAGATTCTCAGAATTTTCGAACAAAGTATCAATCCGCGTTTGAGTTTGAATTGTAATTTCAATTTAATTGAAGAGTAAACCTATTTATTTCTGGTTCTAAGACCAATAGTTCTAGCGGTCGACTCGCTTCTTTCAAATTTCTTATTATTAAGAAAAGGTAACAAAGATAAAATACGAGCTTGTTTTATAGCAATGGTAATTAATCGTTGCTGTTTTAAAGTGAATCTATTTACCAGTCTAGATAATATTTTTCCTTGTTCACTAATAAATCGACTAATTAAACTCATGTTTCTATAATCAATTCGATCCCCCGATTGGATTGGGGGCAAACACCTATGAAAAGATCATTTGGATTTAAGAAAGTGTCGCTTGGATTTATCCATGGTTTGTTTATTCCTTATTCTGAAAATCCTATTTCGATCGGATCAAAACTGATTTAGAATTACGAAATAGGATTTTGTTTGTTTATATTTAAATAAAAAATATGTCTAATATATGTCATTTGTCATCTTCCTTGGAAGGGTGACACACAGATGATCGGTTGAATCTATTTCTTTATCTCCCCATGAATTGTATGTTTGTAACAACGGGGACAAAATTTTCTCAATTCCAATCGACTAGGTGTATTGTGTCGATTCTTTTGAGTAATATATCTGGAAATCCCCATTGATTCTTTATTAACACCGTTTCGAACACAACTAGTACATTCCAAAATAACCGTTACTCGGGCATCTTACCCTTGGCCATGAATCTCCTTTGGATTTTTTATTCACGCAACTCTTCCATTTTCAGATCCAAAACGAAGAAAAGAATAAGAAAGGAACGAAGAAAAGAAGAAGAAAGGAACGAAAAAAATAGAAGTTGCTAACTCGAAATCCACTTCTGAAAGATTTCGTTGCAATCAAATATAGTAATAATAAGTAATACAATGATTTCTAAATTTAGAATCGCAGTACAGTATTTCATTTTTCATTTAAGTATCTTGTATGATATTGTTTCCCTAGACATCCAATTTTCATTTTCGTTCTGTTCTCACTCTTTCATTAATTTAATTGGAACCTAGGCCCGAGTCCGAGTTTTACTGAGGGTGAATCCACTTTTATTCTTTCTCTTTTCTAACTTATTCTATATTTTAATTCTAAAAAGAAGAAAAGAAGGGGAGGGGGATTAGTAACAGATATTTGATTGTATCTCTAATCTTCTTCACCCCTTCCCAGGTCAATAACTAGAATGAAAAAAGGGGAATATCAACGCATCTGGGAATAAACGATTGATCTCTACTAATAGACCTGCTAAAGACCCGTACCAGAGAGTACTTACTACCGGTGCCACGGAGAGATATGTTTTTAGATCTCGCATTGAAAACCTTCCCTCTTTATAGTAATTTTGAATATATAATGGTAATACATATATGATCAGATATATAGAGTTAATAACCGCTTATATTGTACGCGAAATCCCTAATGAAAATTGAAATACAAGAATTCGGTAGATATTCCTTTTTTTTATTAAAAAAAATGTCCCTTTCCACCTACGAAAAATATTCATTTTTTTACGGCAGGTTTCATATTTATTTCATGCGTATATAAGTTTTTATTATTATTATATGTTATACGATATGAGACAAAAAAGAAGAAATGGCAAGATAATTTCTGTATATCATAATTTGTGTATAGGAATAGAGGAAATAAATCAAAATGTGGAAATAAGACAAGGATTCTCTACAATGACACTGTAGACCAATTGAAAGGGTGGTAGCGCAGCTTCGTAGCGCGTTTGTTTTGGGTACAAAATGTCACGGGTTCAAATCCTTTCATCCCTACCTATTACTTATCTTCTGAACAGTAACGAGGAATCAATTGAGATCGATTCAAATTGCACATACAGAATCCATTTTTCTTTAATTTTATTATATTCTATATGTATGATAGTATATGCATGAAAGGGTTACATTTATTTTGATAATAAAACGCTCTTAGTTCAGTTCGGTAGAACATGGGTCTCCAAAAATCGATGTCGTAGGCTCAAATCCTACAGAGCGTGATTCCATTCTTTTTTTTGGTAGGTCGAAAATTACACTGAAATAATTGAACAACAATCTAAATTTGACCCCCTATAGATTAAAGCAAATAGGAGGTCAATAAAAAAAAAGATGTTAATTAATCTAAGGTCCAACTGATCACCACGTCTGTATTGTAAATATGCAGTTACAAATAATCCAGCCAAAGTAATAGGAATTAGACCTAATACGATTCCAAATAGAAAAACTTCAATCATTTCAATTTATTTGAACGAGGAAAAGGAGAGGTAATATCTATCCTTAAATATTAATCTGTATTGTCCATGAATCTCAATGACCAAGAATTGAAAATTCACAAGGTAAAGAACTCTAGAATATACGGAATACCACACAAATACTTCTTTTTATGAATTGTGCAGTCAATTAATTTCAAATAAGTCGTATCTTGCTCAGACTGATAAATAGAGCTGAAGTTATAGTGAAAACTGCTAGTAGAAAACCGAAATAACTAGTTATAGTAGGCATGAAGAGGCTAAATGAAATAAAATATGTTCTTTTTATACATATGTTTAGAAAGCACTTCCCTAAGTTTCCATTTTTGAAAGATCCAAGGATAAGCAAAAATACCAATTGCAAGAAGAAATTCAACTGAAAGTTTTGGATTCTCAATTATTATCATTATAGACTACACGGTACTAACCAAAATAGAGTAACATAGGTAAAATGGAAATTCGTCATCTGTCGATCTATCCCGTGATTCCAAATCAAAAGATTCATTGGTCAACTCTTGAGTTGAATAAACTAATATTGATATTATAAAAAAATGAATATAAATCTATTAAATAGATTGTAAATAATTAGAAATTAGAAAGATAAAATATAGAAAAAATAATAGAATATATATTCAATCTCAAAATAAGAAATTGAATAATGAAATATATAAAATATGTTGTGTAACTTCATTCACAAAATGAAAATTTCTTTGAATCGCTGAAGAATGAATCAACTTATAATGCCCTTTATTTTTTTTACTTGAATTTGAACTCATTTGATTTACAGTAGTGAGTTCATTCCCATAATATTTTGAGTAAAAAGAACCAAAGTATCACACAATCAGATCACTAGAAACTAGGTTCTACATTTTTTCTTTCCATATTAGAAAGCCTCATTCTTGTAATTAGGTTAAGAATGACCCTTTAAGTGTAATGCAAGAACAATAATGCGTGCATTGTGAATATTGATTATTTTCTTATTTTATTCGTTGTTCTCTTTCTTTCATCGAATACTATATACTACTGTTACTGGACGACTAACCAATTCCTTAAAATGAAAACAAAAAAAAAGGAATTCCAACAAAAATACACGTACAAACACAAAAGGAATATTTCTAGATTTCACATCGAATTGCATTCTGGGAATATGAGAATCTCCTTCATGAATTATTATAAACTAACCCCACATTTTTCCCAATCTTGGAGGTCTAGCCCGAAGCCAATAATCGAGAGAACCCCCATACTACTACAGTATAGGAATTTCAAGAATTTTCTATTGAATGGTACATAATTCTACATCGACAAGCAACAAGAAAAGAAGAAAGAAATTCTCGAGTGCTTCATTGCGATACTGATTGTGAAATTACGTTGCTGCGTCAGAAGAAGGATAGCTATACTGATTCGGTATACTCTAAGAACACCCTTGGTACTATATTGACGATCTTACAAAGATGGAAGATCAGTTAATTTCCATTTACTGATCCCATATTTTACGGAATCGATCCCCTTTTTACTGTACAAGAATATGTGTAGATTGGCATGTCTGAAAGCACATGAGAACGTTCTTTTGCTGATATTATTACCAGTATTCGATACTTGATCATTCATAGCATTACTATACCTTCTCTATTCATTGCAGGTTGGTTATTCGTCAGCACGGGTTTAACTTACGATGTATTTGGAAGCCCTCGTCCAAACGAGTATTTTACAGAGAGCCGACAATGAATTCCATTAATAACTGGCCGTTTTGATACTTTGGAACAACTCGATGAATTTAGTAGATCTTTTTAGGAGGATCTAATGACTATAGATAAAACTTATCCAATTTTTACAGTGCGATGGTTGGCTGTTCACAGACTAGTTGTACCTACCGTTTCTTTTTTGGGGTCAATATCAGCAATGCAGTTCATCCAATGATAAACCTAATCCGAATTATAGAGCTACGACACAATCAAACCCGAATGAACAAAATGTTGAATTGAATCGTACCAGTCTCTACTGGGGGTTATTACTCATTTTTGTACTTGCCATTTCATTTTCCAATTATTTCTTAAATTTATATTAATAGAAGAAAAGAAAATACTAAATAAAAATACTTAATAATAGCCAGAATTATCTTATCCCATACAGAAGGATATCATCTCATAATTATCTATGACTGTTTATGTCTCTAACATGACCACTTGATGAATTATGGAGGGAAGTGGGACAAATAGCCGATACTACTGAAGGATTCCTCTTTGGATAATAGGTACTATAACTGGTATTGCTGTGATTGGTTTAGTCGGTATTTTCTTTTATGGTTCATATTCCGGATTGGGTTCATCCCTGTAATAATTGGATGAACTGAGTTATAGCCATGAAAGCGTAATAACTCAACAGGGTCCCCCCTCAAATGAGAAAAAAAGAGGGGGGTAGGTCCCGTTGAGCTCTTACTAATTCGAACATTTTATTCGTATAAATGACAAAATTGTTCACTTTTTCTGATGTTTCAAAAAATGACATTTCATTTCTTAGGATAATGTTTTTGAAAAATACACTTCATTAAATTAAGTATTAATTTCTTCAAAAAATGGATTCAGAACATCTCTTTCTATATAGTATCTTTCGATACTTTCAAAGTAAAAAATAAGAGAAAATCACTTGATTCCCTACTTCTGGATCAAACAATCACAATAAAACAAGAAAATAGTTATATCAATCAGATATCATACAAACCCTTTCCATACTAATAGAACTTTCTTTACTCTATTGATTTAAATATAGAATAAAAGTTGCCATTTTTTATAAGTTTATTGAAAAAGTTTTATTTGCTAAATTTATTTCCCTCTATTTTTTCTTTGTTCACTACTTATGTAATAAATCTAAAAAAAGGGTTCTGATAAACCGGGAAAAATGGAAACTAAGAATAGAGATCTTTGACGAAGCGGATCAAGAATAATGAATTATTATTTCGACTTTCGACACAAGAAAAGGAATTTTTCTTGTGTCAAAGACTAGGAAGACAAATAATCCCTTCTAGAATCCTTTGTTCCCTTCATTTATTTTTTCTATTCTATATTATCCGTTTACTTATCTTTATCTTATTTTTCATATCGAATCAAATTTGATTCGATTAGAATAGAAATTGATAGATTTTATGACATTTCAATCGGACACTAGTGACAGAATCATACGGCCCCCATTTAGATTGGAAAAAACAAAGAAGAGGTCAAATAGTCTTCTTCACAATATACATACTATGACTAGTAATGCGGTACAAGTAATTCCTGAAATCCAGTAGAAAGAGAATATAATTAGTAACAAGCTTTTCATAATTTTTTGATCATACATAATTATAGAATTGCCAACAAGAATTTTTTTTTCTTTTTATGAACTTGATGTTGATAAATCCACAAATCTATAAATTCATTACAGATTTAGAAATTCATTTTGGACAATTGAACCTTCTTAAACTGTTTCTTTTTAAGAACTAAAAAGATTTGTGCCAAAATCACAGATGCAAAAAAGACCAAAAGGCCTTGGACACGTAATGGATCTTGAAGCACTATTTCCACATCCCCCTCGCCAAATCCACCCACATTAGGATTACTCGTTAATGGTTGATCAAGTTTGATAGATTCGCCCTCTGAAACAAGAAGTTCCGGTCCTGGGGGGATAATATCAACCACTTGACGCCCATCCGATACATCCACTATGGATATTTCATGTCCTCCTTTTTCTTTTCGTATGATTTTGCTTACTATCCCTGCTGCTGTAGCATTATAAACATTATTATTACTCTTACTCCCGTCGGGATAAATGTGACCCCTTCCCCTGTTCCCGCCTACGTATATGGGATATTTTTAGAAGTGAACATCTTTCTTAGTAGCGGGGTCCGGGGAAAGAATATGAAAGATGATTTCACTATATTTTTGACTAGGAACAGGACCTATCACAAGAATAGTTTTTTTAGTGGGACGATAGCTCTGAAAAGATAGATTGCCTATCTTTTCTTTAATCTCGGGCGAAATACAATCGGGGGGGGNATCTCGGGCGAAATACGATCGGGGGGGGCTAATTCAAACCCCTCAGGTAAAATAAGAACAGCTCCCACATTCAAAGCTCCATTTTTACCATTCGCAAGAACTTGTTTCAGTTGCATATCATAAGGAATTCGAATAACTGCTTCAAATACAGTATCAGGAAGTACAACTTGTGGAACCTCGATATCCACGGGCTTATTAGCTAAATGGCAATTGGCACAGACAATACGGCCGGTCGCTTCTCATGAATTTTCATAACCCTGCTGTGCAAAAATGGGATATGCATCTGAAACGGGTGCCTGGGTTATTATATATATCATAAGCGATACGGAAATAGATTGAGTAATCTCTGCCTTTATCCAAGAAAAGGTATTCTCTAGTTTGCATGGTCCAATCATTGATCCTGAAAATTTCTACAATAAAATTAGGTAGGTCGCTCGTATAGTTCCCTATCCATGATTCTGCTATTTAATGAAATAATTTTACTCGAATATAGGAGGAATCCTCCTGGATGGGTAGAAGAAATAAGTATAATTTTGAATGTTTTACTTATATACAAAGTAACAAACATTCAAATTGGATTAGTGGATTATTTTTCAATCATTCATTGAATGATAAATCACTACAAGTGACGGAGATACACGATTTAAATAACAGAAGATCCAATATTTAAAAATGGTATCTAGAATGACTGGGAAAGTGGAAACAAGGCCGGATATAATTTGATCATTATGAGAAAATCCAAAATCTTTGTAGACAGAGCCAATCATTAGTTCCCAACCATGGGGTGAATGAAATCTTATACATAAATCATTTAACAAAAGAATAGAAAAAGCTTTTATTGTGTCGCTTAAGTTATATAGGAACTCTTGCACCCAAGAGTTAAGAATAACAAGTTCTTCATTACCTAGAATAGAATAACCACTTAGAATAACCACTTAGAATAACGAAACAGATTATATTTATCGAGAAGTGCAAAATTGTATGGATACGATCCTCATTGTGCATCTTGATCAATTGGATTGTTTCTTTGTAGATTCCGATACGAAGCTTTTGTAGATGTGTTTCTGGGTATTCCTTTAGCATTTCGTACAAGAGGAAGAGTTCCTCTAATTCTATAACTTTTTTAAAAATACTCTTTTCTTGAATATCATTAAAAAAATTCAGATTGCCCAGTATTCACCAATTAGTAACCCAAGATTCTAGGCTTTTATTAAATGAAAGAGAGATCCACCAGGGCAAAAATACTATAGATGCAAGATATAGAAGGGGAATGAATGCTTTCTTTTTTGCTTTTGCCATTTTGTGTCTTTGATTTTTTAGTGGACACACTTCATTCGTCAACTGTATACGCTACTTAATATTCATATCAAACATAAGTTCAATTACAAGTAATATTGAGTCTATTATGAATCTATTCCCTGTTTTTTATTTGTGATTCAGTGGAATCACATACAATCATACTCAATTCGATAGAATTGTTTGATCTTAAAGGAGATCTTCTATAATTTCGCACATGAGGGGTTATTTCTTGGTTTCGTCCAATCATTAATAACCTGATTATTTTTAGATAATAGTAGATAGAAACAACGCTCGTAAGGAGTCCTATTGAAACCAAAAAATATAGGCCAGCTTACCATCCACACCAAAATAAATGAAGTTTTCCGAAAAAACCTGCTAGTGGAGGAAGACCTCCTAAGGATAAGAGACATAGGGCTAAAGAGGGAGCCAAAAAAGGATCTTTTGTGTATAATCCTGCATAATCTTGAATGTTATCAGTTCCGGTACATAGACCAAATAATACAATGCGAGCAAAAGTTCCTAGATTCATGGAGATATGGAACAGCATATAAGTTATCATGCTTGCATATCCACCATTTGAGTCTCCAACAATTATTCCAATCATTACATATCCGATTTGACCTATGGACGAATACACAAGCATACGTTTCATGCTTGTTTGAGAATAGTAATGAGATTTCCCAATATCATGCTAAGAATAGCTAGGATTTCCAAAAGAAGATGCCATTCGTTTGATGAGAAATAAAAAGGAGTATAAAAAATTTGAGTGGCTGAAGCTGAAGTAGCTACTTTCGAAGTAACAGAAAGAAACGCAACGACTGAAGTGGGAGAGTCAGAGTCGAAAAGAGGATTCGTCACTTCTTTCTCTCATTCAAAACCGTGCATGAGACTTTCATCTCACACGTCTCCTAAGCTAAGTGATAAAAGAAAGAAAAACTCATCTTCTTTCCTTTTTTGATTACCTTCCTCGCGTATGTATAAGACCGAATCGATTCGATTTCTAAAAAGAATTACTAATCCTTAACTTCTCGAGGAATCCTTCATCAGTGGTTGTGAATGACTGATTTTTCTCAATCTTTTCGACCTTGGTTCCGTAGGAGCAAGTCAGAAAGATTGAGAAATAGAACCATCTGATTTGATTTGTTCTCAATAGCCATGTGATGATCATCTTAGGGTGATCCTTTTGTCGACGGATGCTCCTATTACACTCGTAGTCTCTGAAGGATAAGAACCAACTATGTATCATCTACATCGAGAATTCAAGTATTGTATCGTCATTAGTCCGATCCTTTGTAGGAACTACCCATAATAATGAACTTGCAAAATGAATCTGTTTATCATAAAGAGATTCGTTGTTCCTGACCCTGCTTCACCTTAATTGTTATTTGCATAAGTAAAAGTTATGTCTTGGTCCGAGTGGGGATAGTATTTCTCTTCTGCATGTCCATGAAGTTTTGAAAAATCCAAACATCTCAGAGATAAGAGATACTTAGAGAGGTAGGAATTTGTCGAACGAACCGCACTCCTTCGTATACGTCAGGAGTCCATTGATGAGAAGGGGCTGGGGAAATCTTGAACCCAATTCCTACGGTGATAAATATAAGCGCAATTGAAATTCCTGGGGAGTTATACATTTGTGTATTGAGAAGACCATTTACTATTTCTTGAAGCTCGATCTCTCCCCCGGATGAACCATATAGCCAAGAGAAACCATGAACTAGAATAGAAGAACTTGCCCCACCCATGAGATTTATTNGCAATTGCCGGAAATACTAGGCCCACTAAAGGCACAAAAATAGAGGGTAAGTTGTTGAGAGTTGTCATAGAATGGATACCTCGACTTAATATTTGTACCTGTTATTTATTGTTATATTAATATTTTTACCTGTTATTGATTGTTAGAAAGGTATCTTATAATTATTATAATTCATATATATAATTATTATAATTCATATATAATTAGTAATTCATATATAATTAGATTTAGATATAATTAGACTAAGTCTATCTACGTGAGTATAATTATTAATTATTATAATGCTCTAATCATTAGAATTCATCTAGAATTATCTAAAGTATATATCCGTGAGTATATATTTAGAAAAAGTATATAAATAGAAAAGGAATGTAGAACTAAATAAATAGACTTATTCATCTTTCGACATGAAATATATGTATGATCATCTACTTTGTGAGTTTTTTTTATTCTTTTTATTATCTTTTCTTCTAATTAAAATTGGAATTTATTCAAATTCCATAAAGATTTTATTACTAATTCCCCAAAAGTTCGTTATAATCCGATCCAACAACAGGGATTCTTAGTAAAACTAGTGCTTTTCGGGAGATATAGAAAGATGCAAGACTCTATGCCAATATTTTCTATAGTTGAATTTTATATACATATCTAAAAAGGGAACATGAAATTCATTTTATTCCCCTTGCCTAATTTCGCGGAAGAAAGAATTCGCTCTTTTATTTTATTTTGTTTGATAAAGGTTTCCTACTTACTAATCAGGAATATCGGTAACAAAAGAATTTTTTGTAATCAAAGAAAAAATATCCATTCTTCGTATCTTGATTCCTATAAACTAAATAACTACTTGTTCGTCAGAAATCAAATAATTTATTTATTAATTTATTTATAANTTCGTCAGAAATCAAATAATTTATTTATTAAGGTTCTACTTGATTGAATTTTGATTCAAAGGAAAGAAAGAATGGAGCTCAAATAACTCACTGAAAACACCTTTTAAAGGATTACGTGGTACGATTAGATCGAATAAGCCCTTATGGAATAGATAATTCAGCCGACTGTGAACCCTCAGGTACTGTTTTATTCAATGTTTGTTCAATTACTCTTTTACCTGCAAATGCAATGTAGGCATTGGGTTCGGCAATAATGATATCCCCTAGCATACCAAAACTCGCTGTCAACCCACCAGTAGTAGGAGATGTAAGGATTGATACATAGAATAATTTTTTATTTGATTGATAATCATATAAAGCGGAAGATATTTTAGCCATTTGCATCAAACTCAAACTTCCTTCTTGCATGCGTGCCTCCAGAAGCACACACTAAAATAAGAGGTAAAAATTGATTGGTAGCATACTCGATCAAACGGGTAATTTTCTCGCCGACTACATATCCCATACTACCCCCCATAAACTGCAAATCCATAACCCCAATTGCTACATGAATATCGTTTAATTGACCTGTGCCTGTTTGAACACCCTCAGCTAATCCTGTCTTTCTTTGATAAGAATGAATACGATCTTTATAAGGTTCCTCTTCCGAATGAAATTCAATGGGATCCAGAGAAACCATGTCTTCATCCATAGGATCCCAAGTACCTGGATCAATCGAAAGTTCGATTCTATCTGAACTACTCATTTTCAAATTGTATCCACATTGTTCACAAATATTCATTTTGGATTTAAAAAATTTCTTATAATTTAATCCATAACAATTTTCGCATTGAACCACAAATGCCTATATTTTTTAGTTACATCTAGATCATTAAAACTTTCTATTCTAGTTAAATCACTACAATCCATGCTAGTTCTTATACTGGAATTATCACTTTCACTACTATTTCCACTATCACTTCACCACAAATGTAACTATAAATGTAACTGTCACTGTAATTGTGACTACCACTTAAAATGTAACTATCAATAGAGATTTGAGACCGAAGATAACTGTCAAGCAACTATTAATGTGATTATTCCAACTATATTTAGTATCATAGATGTCACGATCATAGTGAGAATCATCACTTTTCGATACATTATTTAGATAACTAGAGTTACGATAACTATAAAAAGAACTTTCTAGTTCACTTACAAAAGAATGATCATTGTCAATCTCAAAAATTTGAATTTCAATATCAAAATATATGGAAACACTGCCCTTCTTACCATCCCTAACTAACAAAGGTTCATCATATATGAAATTCCGAATGTCCCTAAAGCCAACTAAATGATCAAGAGTACTGTAACGAAATTGTCACTATCACTACGACTAGGAATTAGTATCTTTGTATTGTATTCGGCTCAATCATTTTAGTAAAAGATTGGGCCGAGTTTAATTGAAATTCAATTAAAAGAACGAACAGTAATTACTAGATTACAAAGTATCCATTGCTGGAAATTCAAATTTGATCTCCTTCCATACTTCACAAGCAGCAGCTAGTTCTGGACTCCATTTAGTAGCCTCACGGATAATTTCATTACCCTCACGAGCAAGATCACGTCCCTCATTACAAGCTTGTACACATGCTTCTAGAGCTACTCTATTAGCTACGGCACCGGGTGCATTACCCCAAGGGTGCCCTAAAGTTCCTCCACCGAATTGTAGTACGAAATCATCTCCAAAGATCTCGGTCAGAGCAGGCATATGCCAAACGTGAATACTCCCTGAAGCCACGGGCAAAACACCTGATAGAGAGACCCAATCTTAAGTGAAATAAATACCGCGGCTTCGATCTTTTTCAATAAAATCATCACGTAGTAAATCAACAAAGCCTAAAGTGATTTCTTTTTCCCTTTCAAGTTTACCTACTACGGTACCAGAGTGAATATGATCTCCACCAGACATACGTAACGCTTTAGCTAGTACACGAAAGTGTATACCGTGATTCTTCTGTCTATCAAAAACTGCATGCATTGCACGGTGAATGTGAAGAAGTAGACCATTATCTCGACAATAATGAGCCAAGCTAGTATTTGCAGTGAAGCCCCATGTTAAGTAGACATACATTACGATAGGAACTCCCAATTCTGTGGCAAATACAGACTTTTTGATCATTTCTTCGCATGTACCTGCAATAACATTCAAGTAATGCCCCTTGATTTCACCTGTTTCAGCATGTGCTTTATAAATTGCTTCTGCACAAAATAGGAAACGGTCTCTCCAACACAAAATGGTTGGGAATTCATGTTTTCATCATCTTTGGTAAAATCAAGTCCACCACGTAGACATTCATAAACAGCTCTACCGTAATTCTTAGCGGATAATCCCAATTTAGGTTTAATAGTACATCCCAATAGAGGGCGGCCATACTTGTTCAATTTATCTCTCTCAACTTGGATACCATGTGGCGGCCCTTGGAAAGTTTTAACATAAGCAGGAGGGATTCGTAAATCTTCCAGACATAGAGCGCGCATGGCCTTGAACCCAAATACATTACCCACAATGGTAGTAAACATGTTAGTAACAGAACCTTCTCCAAAAAGGTCTAAGGGATAAGCTACATAAGTAATATATTGATTTTCTTCTCCAGCAACAGGCTCGATGGAGTAGCATCGTCCTTTGTAATGATCAAGACTGGTAAGCCCATCGGTCCACACAGTTGTCCATGTACCAGTAGAAGATTCAGCAGCTACAGCGGCACCTGCTTCCTCAGGTGGAAATCTAGGTTGAGGAGTTACTCGGAATGCTGCCAAGATATCAGTATCTTTGGTTTCATAGTCAGGAGTATAATAAGTCAATTTATAATCTTTAACACTAGTATTGAATCCAACACTTGCTTTAATCTCTGTTTATGGTGACATAAGTCCCTCCCTACAACTCATGAATTAAGAATTCTCGCAACAACAAGGTCTACTCGACATGAATTAGGTGTTAATGAAACATTTTACAGGAATCCTTTCATAAAATTCTCAACTAATATTATCAACTAATCAGAATGGTTCGTTATTAGAACATGGTATTTGATTCACCAAATACATCATTATTGTATACTCTTTCATATGTATGGCTCAACCCAATCCTTGTTTTTCAAGTTTCTAATCTCTTTCCTTTTGAATCGAAATATTGAAATAATAATAAATTCACTCTTGACAGTGATATATGTTGTATATGTAAATCCTAGATGTGAAAATATGCGGAATTCGCCCATGAAAAGAAAGGGTATGGTATAATAGGTAGAAACAATAATAATAATGGATTAGGCCTAAATCGATATGTTGAAATAATGATCAATGAGATAGAAAAAGTAAATCATAAATAGTGTTCGGGTTCAAATTCCATAGCTAATATGGATGGTATTGTATATAATGATAGGCAAATGAAAGACTTTCTAAAGCTAAAGATTTTTATTCATCCACTTGGTATTTTGAAAATGGGTTGGTTGAACTTAAAAATTTACTCATTGAAATGGAATAAGTAAACAATTGAATTAGATTTGGTTAGACGGTACCAACGAAATCGAGTGCAAACTCCCATTTCATTTTTTATTGAATTAACCGATCAACTTGCTTTTCCATCGAACATTTTTCTTTGATTTCAATAATTTTCACAACAACAAAATTTTGACATATTTCATTTTATTATGAGAATAAATCCTACTACTTCCGGTCCTGGGGTTTCCACGTTTGAAAAAAAAACTTGGGACGTATTACTCAAATCATTAGTTCGGTACTGGATGTAGCTTTTTCTCCAGGCAAAATGCCTAATATTTACAACGCTCTGGTAGTTAAGGGTCGAGATATAGTCGGTCAAAAAATTAATGTGACTTGTGAAGTACATCAATTATTAGGAAATAATCGAGTTAGAGCTGTAGCTATGAGTGCTACAGATGGTCTAATGAGAGATGGAAGTGATTGACATGGGAGCTCCCCTAAGTGTTCCAGTTGGCGGAGCGACTCTAGGACGAATTTTCAACGTGCTTGAAGAGCCTATTGATAATTTGGGTCCTGTAGATACTCGCACAACATCTCCTATTCATATATCTGCGCCTGCTTTTATACAGTTAGATACATAATTATCTATTTTTGAAACAGTAATTTAAGTAGTAGATCTTTTAGCCCCTTATCACCGGGGAGGAAAAATAGGACTATTCGGGGGGCTGGAGTGGGTAAAACAGTACTCATTATGGAATTGATCAACAACAATGCCAAAGCTCATGGAGGTGTATCTGTATTTGGCGGAGTAGGTGAACGTACTCGTGAAGAAAATGATATTTACATGGAAATGAAAGAATCTGGAGTAATTAATGAACAAAATATTGCAGAATCAAAAGTGGCTCTAGTCTACGGTCAGATGAATGAACCATCGGGAGCTCGTATGAGAGTTGGTTTAACTGCCTTAACTATGGCGGAATATTTTTGAGATGTTAATGAGCAAGACGTGCTTCTATTTATCGATAATATCTTCCGTTTCGTCCAAGCGGGATTCGAAGTATCTGCCTTACTAGGTAGAATGCCTTCCGCTGTGGGTTATCAACCCACTCTTAGTACCGAAATGGGTTCTTTACAAGAAAGAATTACTTCTACCAAGGAAGGGTCCATAACTTCTATTCAAGCAGTTTATGTACCTGCAGACGATTTGACCGATCCTGCTCCTGCCACGACATTTGCACATTTAGATGCTACTACTGTACTATCAAGAGGATTAGCTACAAAAGGTATCTATCCAGCAGTAGATCCTTTAGATTCAACGTCAACTATGCTACAACCTCGGATCGTTGGTGAAGAACATTATGAAACTGTGCAAAGACTTAAACAAACTTTATAACGTTACAAAGAACTTCAGGACATTATAGCTATCCTTGGGTTAGACGAATTATCCGAAGAGGATCGATTAGCCGTAGCAAGAGCACGAAAAATTGAGCGTTTCTTATCACAACCTTTTTTCGTAGTAGAAGT
>QANY01013763.1:192500-200000 GCA_003255025.1 Datisca glomerata | reverse complement strand
ATTCTTATTTTGAATAAAATGAAATTTATAATCAATTTCTTATTATTAGATAGTTCTAATTATTGAAAATAATTTCATTTCGAATTTGAAATAGAATAAATTCTAAATATAATAAGATTAAGAAAATATATATATAGTAAAGAGTAATATATTAATAAAATATATATAGTAATATAATATAGATAGTAATATAATATAGAATCCATATTTGCATTTATATTGAATTCTATTATATTCTATTATTATATTCTAATATAAGATATTAGTAGTATGTATATATTAGATTCTATTTAGAATTCTAAATAGAAAAAAGAAATGAAAATCTAGAAATAAAAAAATAAAAATTATGTAATAAAATATTGTAATATTTTCATTTCATTTGAATAGAAATAGAATAGTAAAAAAAGAAATAATAGTATAGAATTAAATCAGTAAAATAGTAAATAACTAAAAAACCTAAAAATAAGAATCAAAATAATAATAAGAATTTCAAACGTTATTTGAATTCAAAAAATGAAAATTTGACTATCTAATTGAGATTAAGATATTATTACTATCTAATTGAGATTAAGATATTAATAAACATCTATTTGATAAATAGATCGAAATTCTCTATCGCTATATTCTATTAATCATTCTATTAATATCGTTCTATTAATTGTTATCTTCTAACATATTTAAATATTTATTTGATATTTTATTCTATAGTCTTTCTATTTTTTTATATATTCATATTAATTATGAATAGATAAGAATGAAGAGTGAATAGCTAAGATCCCAGGAATTTACTAAATTCCTATGCATGTACAATTTATCTTATGTGAGCCCGCTTAGCTCAGAGGTTAGAGCATCGCATTTGTAATGCGATGGTCATCGGTTTGATTCTGATAGCCGGCTTTTCTCTATTTGTTTTCTTTTTTTCATAATGGATACTGGAAATAAAATAAATAGAGAAAAGGCTTCTTCCCTTTTTTCAAGAGTCACCCATTTATTATGTCATAGGAACGTCCAATTATGAATAAAAATGGGAGGGGTTCGATTTCTGTAGAACAAATCAACAAATGAAGAAGGGAACTCTTATTTTTTTTATTATTTACATATACAATAGGATCCGGAGATTGATAGAATTCATCTAATTATTCTTTGTAGTAGAATACTTTACTGGATTTCGCATAATTTATCATATTTATCATTTAGTTTAGTTTTAATTTAGGTTTATTAAATTTCAATAAAATAAAGGAGTCTTTATGTCACGTTACAGAGGGCCTCGTTTCAAAAAAAATACGCCGTCTGGGGGCTTTACCAGGACTAACTAGTAAAAGGCCCAGAACCGAAAGTGATCTTAAAAACCAAGTGCGCTCTGATAAAAAATCTCAATATCCTATTCGTTTAGAAGAAAAACAAAAATTGCGTTGTCATTATGGTCTTAAAGAACGACAATTGCTTAAATACGTTCATATCGCCGGAAAAGCAAAAGGATCAACGGTCAAGTTTTACTACAATTACTTGAAATTCTTTTGGATAACATCATTTTTCGATTGGGTATGGCTTCGACTATTCCTCAAGCCCGCCAATTAGTTAATCATAGACATATTTTAGTTAATGGTTGTATAGTAGATATACCAAGTTATCGCTGCAAACCCTGAGATATTATTACAGCAAAGGATGAACAAAAATCTAGAGCGCTGATTCAAAATTATCTTGATTCATCCCCCCATGAGGAATTGCCAAAACATTTAACTCTTCATCCATTCCAATATAAAGGATTAGTCAATCAAATAATAGATAGTAAATGGATCGGTTTGAAAATAAATGAATTGTTAGTTGTAGAATATTATTCTCGTCAGACTTAAACCTAACAACTAAAAAAACAACGGTTCGGAAATTTTGTCCCCCCTCCCCCCTTCGCCTAAGTCTAAGTAAAGAGACCGAATGAAAGAAAGGGGTTTGATCCGGAGATTTTTCTACCATTCATGTATCATGAACCAGTAGGGCTATTTTCATTCCTTTTTTTTACGTGCCACAGAAATTAGAAATAGAGAATCTATATCAAATAAATTTCTAATCATTGGAATAATAGTATCCGTTGTTAGTTGATACATTGTGGTCAATAACATTGATGAATTAGGTGAAGGGTACGGAAAGAGAGGGATTCGAACCCTCGGTAAACAAAAGCCTACATAGCAGTTCCAATGCTACGCCTTCAACCACTCGGCCATCTCTCCTACATAATGATTATGGCCCAGAAACCGAGTTAATAGTGAGGCATTCATATTATTTTTTTTTGAAAAACTTTTAAAACAATAAATTTAAAACAATAAAGATATATATATTCATGTTTGTGAAGACGACGTTCCTATCTTTTTCTAATATTTATACTTCTACCGAAATAACTCAATGAATTAGAATAAATTAACCGATCGATCCATTTTTTTATACTATGTTTAATGGATACTTTTAGATCATGATTCTTTTAGTTTTTTTTTAACTCGAATTCTATTTTTATAAAAATTATACTTTTCTAGTTTTCGATTTTTCAACAACAACTCCTTATCCCATAGATCTAGTAAAAATTCATGAATCATCCCGGCCCGGAATTTTTTTATATTGAAGTGCTTTAATTGCATGGATGGTTATTCTATTTTTATCATAGAATAATTATTCGATTCTTTTTTCTCTTTGGATCAAATTCAATCAAAACTTCTCGAATTATCCCAATCTGTAAGATCCATTTTTTTCTTTGATTCTTTAACTTCGATGAAATCAGAATAGTTTCCTTCATTCTTATAGTAGTACATTTGGATGAAATCTAACTGGATTCAAATATTTCTTGTTTTTTATTGATTCCTGTTAAAAATAAACAATTTGAGTATCGAGTAGAAGGTCATACATATTTTTTTAATGAATCTGTTTTTATGTTATTTCGTACTATACAATTCCTTTGGTTGTGGGATAATTTTCTCATGAAAGAGGTAATTAAAGGAAATTATAGAATGGGTTTCTACCTATGCCTAGATCTGGGATAAATGGAAATTTTATTGATAAGACATTTTCAATTGTAGTCAATATCTTATTACGAATAATTCTGACAACTTCAGGGGAAAAAGAGGCATTCACCTATTACAGAGATGGTGCCATTTGATTTTGTTTTCTATTACTTACTTTTTACTTTACCGCTCTCAATCTTAGGAGAAAGATAAGACACATTATTCGGGATAGAAAGAAAAAAATTATTGAAATAAATCTACGCTTGTTGGAGGTGAAATTTGTAAATAAAACAATTCCTTCTGTCGTGTATCCCCGATTAATGCAACCTCATATGATTTAATTGTCAATTCTAGTATTGAGTGAAAGGTTTCACCTATGGGTTAAGTCAACTCTACTCCACTAGTACCAATAGGCAGCATAGGGGAAGAAGCACTACGCCTAGGAATCAACAACACGAAAACTTTGTTATAAATTATCCATTTTCCTTATCGGGATCGGAACTAAGAAGAATGGTTGGGACAACAAACAACCATCTCGTTTGTATTTTGGATACCCGTATAACCATCAAAGACTATTGAAGTGACTAATTCCTGGAAATTAAGAGGCGTTGAGGACAAAGAAATTGTTGGAGTTACCATTTTTATCTAGTACCAACATGCTTGATGTTAAGACAAGATCTTTTACAGGAAGGTTGGCTAGAGATTTCTTGTAAAAACACTACCCCACTCAGTTCATAATGAGAATATTTCAATCTTTCTTTATTCCATGTATTATTCTCATCTCACTCATCTCATTATGCGCATCACATAAAGGAGGAGCCGTATGAGATGAAAATCTCACGTACGGTTCTGGAATGGAGATTCTTTGAATCGAATGACGACCATAACGGATGTCGGCTCAATCCGAAGGAAATTATGCTGAAGCTCTACAGAATTATTATGAAGCGATGCGACTAGAAATTGATCCCTATGATCGAAGTTATATACTCTATAACATAGGTCTTATCCACACAAGGAACGGAGAACATACAAAAGCTTTGGAATATTATTTTCGGGCACTAGAACGAAACCCGTTCTTACCACAAGCTTTTAATAATATGGCTGTGATCTGTCATTACGTGCGACTATCTCCAATATAGAAAAAAAGTGCAAATCCACTAATGAATACTAAAAAAAAATAGGCTTTCTACATATGTATTGTCCAAAACAATGATTTTTATCAGTTGTAGCAAAGAAAGAAACTTCATAGAAGTCGAAATTTGAAGAAATAGGTATGCCTATATATTTTTTTCTATGGATAAAGGATCTAATTGATAAAAGAAGCACCGTAAAGATCAATTAGCGCGGTTTTGGGATGATACAATCAAAACTGCTTACTTATATCGTGATAGTTGATAAAAATGAGGAATCAACTTATGTAATAGAGTCGATCCCCTACGGTATTCAGCAGTGGTGTAGCATCAGATCCCAAAGATAGTAAGTCTTTTCTTTCTTATGAAGGAAAGTATTTGTCAAGGATTCTATATAAATTTCTATATGAAACTGAGATAGTTACCTTTCAAAAAATTGTAAACGATAATGGAAATGCCTATGCTTTATTCTTCTGAAGGTGGGAGAAAAGATAAAACTGATTAAATTATTATGAAAAATTCAAGTTTGAAACTCATGTAATTAACCTCTTTTGGTTAACTCGATAAAAAAATGGGATAGATCTATAATCAATCTCACTCAATTAGATTAGATATGGTAAATTAAAATTTGAAAATGGAACACCAAAAGAATTGACTGTTGAGCCGTATGAGGTAGGAAACTCTCAAGTACAGTTCTAAGGGAAGGAATTTACCTGCCTATTCCGATCGGGCAAAACAGGCCATTCGACAGGGAGATTCTGAAATTGCGGAGGCTTGGTTCAATCAAGCCGCTGAGTATTGGAAACAAGCTATAGCACTTACTCCCGGTAATTATATTGAAGCACAGAATTTGTTGAAGATCACAAGGCGTTTCGAATAAGAAAATTCTTTTTTGTATTCTATTTATTATATTATTGAAATATTATTTTAATTTCTTATTATTAAGATTTTCATTTCATAACTATTTTCAATATTTCAATATTCATTTTTCTATTTTCTATTTCTATTTTCGATAAAATTTCTATTTTTTATAGATTATAGAAATGCATTTCTAGTTTATAAAAATATTCTAGTTTTTTTTCTATTATTATTTTGAAAAAGAAATATGTTTTTATATTTGTTTTATCTTTAAAATGAAAATTATATAATTCATTTTTATTTTTGTTGTCCTCATCAGCCAAATAAAAGGGATCATTTTTATAGTAAGAACCAATCAAAGAATTTCTTTATATCCCTTCTAAGATCGTTCTATTTCGTCTGGTATTTCTAGAGGTAAACGATACCCTGATACATTAGAGAATATCTTTTTTCTGCTATTAACATATTTTCTGCTATTAGTGCTATTAGAATATAGAAAATAATCAATATGTTCTATATAAGACATAAAGTAGCTCCATTTAATAACTTATAATGGAGATATGTGAATACATTAGGTTGTACAAAAAAAGTGTTCTTGCGTCAATTCAAAGCCCAGAAAAAGGTTTTCTAAGATGAAAAGGGCTCGTTGAGCGCCTCATGGCTATGTTATAATAGATCCGAACACTTGCCTTGGATCAACTTCCAGATCATAATTGCTCTGGTGAATAACTAAATAAAATAGATAGATGGGAGATAGCAGAGAAAGAAACTAAGTATAAAAATCTCTCATAGGTTCACTAATTACTTAACTATTGGCGGGTCTCTTTGTATGTGTTGTCCGGAAAGAGGAGGACTCAATGATTATTCGTTCGCCGGAACCAGAAGTCAAAATTTTGGTAGATAGGGATCCCATAAAAACTTCTTTCGAGGAATGGGCCAGACCGGGTCATTTCTCGAGAACAATAGCTAAGGGTCCTGATACTACCACTTGGATCTGGAACCTTCATGCTGATGCTCACGATTTCGATAGCCATACCAGTGATTTGGAGGAGATCTCTCGAAAAGTATTTAGTGCCTATTTCGGCCAACTGTCCATCATCTTTCTTTGGCTAAGTGGCATGTATTTCCACGGTGCTCGTTTTTCCAACTATGAAGCATGGCTAGGCTATCCTACTCACATTGGACCTAGTGCCCAGGTGGTTTGGCCAATAGTTGGTCAAGAAATATTGAATGGTGATGTAGGCAGGGGTTTTCGAGGAATACAAATAACCTCTGGTTTTTTTCAGATTTGGCGAGCATCTGGAATAACTAGTGAATTACAACTCTATTGTACCGCAATTGGTGCATTAGTCTTTGCAGCCTTAATGATTTTTTCCAGTTGGTTCCATTATCACAAGGCTGCTCCAAAATTAGCTTGGTTCCAAGATGTAGAATCCATGTTGAATCACCATTTAGCTGGTCTACTAGGACTTGGTTCTCTTTCTTGGGTGGGGCATCAAGTACATGTATCTTTACCAATTAACCAATTTCTAAACGCTGGAGTAGATCCTAAAGAGATCCCACTTCCTCATGAATTTATCTGGAATCGGGATCTTTTGGCTAAACTTTATCCTAGTTTCATTGAGGGAGCAACCCCATTTTTCTCTTTGAATTGGTCAAAATATGCAGAATTTCTTACTTTTCGCGGAGGATTAGATCCAGTAACTGGGGGTCTATGGTTAACCGATATTACACACCATCATTTAGCTATTGCAATTCTTTTCCTGATAGCGGGTCACATGTATAGGATGAACTGGGGCATTGGTCATGGGATAAAAGATATTTTAGAGGCTCATAAAGGTCCATTTACAGGCCAGGGCCATAAGGAACTATATGAGATCCTAACAACATCATGGCATGCTCAATTATCTATTAATCTAGCTATGTTAGGATCTTTAACCATTATTGTAGCTCACCATATGTATGCGATGCCCCTTATCCATATCTAGCTACTGATTATGGTACACAACTGTCATTGTTCACACATCACATGTGGATTGGCGAATTTCTCATAGTTGGTGCTGCTGCGCATGCAACCATTTTTATGGTAAGAGACTATGATCCAACTACTCGATACAATGATCTAGATCGTGTACTTAGGCATCGCGATGCAATCATATCACATCTCAACTGGGTGTGTATATTTTTAGGCTTTCACAGTTTTGGTTTGTATATTCATAATGATACCATGAGTGCTTTAGGGCGTCCCCAAGATATGTTTTCCGATACTGCTATACAATTACAACTCGTCTTTTCTCAATGGATACAAAACACCCATGCTTTAGCACCTAGCGCAACGGCCCCTGGTGCAACAGCAAGCATTAGTTTGACTTGGGGGGTGGTGATTTAGTGGCAGTGGGCGGCAAAGTGGCTTTGTTACCTATTCCATTAGGAGCCGCATATTTTTTGGTAAACCACATTCATGCATTCACTATTCATGTGACGGTATTGATACTACTGAAAAGTGTTATATTTGCTCGTAGCTC
>QANY01013763.1:0-187500 GCA_003255025.1 Datisca glomerata | reverse complement strand
TGAATCTTGGTATCTCATTTTATTGATACAAAAATACATGTGGATGTTAATTCACAAGTATTAAAAACACATATTTAACACAGTCAATAGGGGTCCGAAAATTCTATTAAACAACGCTCTACACGAGTTGAAAAACCCTGTAAAAATAGAGAGACCACAAGGTTGTTCACAAGAGGCATTGAGCCTTGCGAAAAACATGAATTTTTAATATGAGGGGCTGTCACAGGCATCGCGAGAACCTTGCAGATTACTTACTCTGATCCGTCCACTTCACTCCAAGACTATGATTTGTTGTATTTGGTTCGAAAGGAATAATAGAATTTTTCTTGGTAAAATCTTAGATATATCACTTATTAAAAATGTTCTATTCTTGATTAGGGAGAGGCTTAGTTTCCTCAAGGCTTCTAAAGCTTTTATTATTGATTCTGACATCGATAGATGGATCTAGGTTTTTCTAGATTGTTTTCCTTATTGATTTCGTAGGTTGATTATTTTCTTGAGGTATGCCAATTGTATTACGTAAATGTGTTTTCTTTAGTTAGTATATTTAACTTTTGACAAAAAAATGTGCTACACACAAGCTTTCAAATATTGTCACCGGCTCTAATGAGTCTTACTCCCACATAGACACTCGACACTCACATACACAAACACGTGTCTGATAAAAAAAACAAGATCTAAATAGATAACTACAATAGATCTAATGGATACAAACCCGAAATAGATAGAAACCTGAGTTGAAAATAGATCTAATGGTTCTATCCAAACATGTCAAAGAACATAACTATATAGCCAAGCTAACCAGTCTTGTTCTAAGTGGAGGCATGGGGAATCTCGTATGCATGCAAGACCTTCAAAAAAAGAAAGGAAATGATCAAGAAAAGAAAAGAAAATCCTCTGCCCCCCAATCAAACTAATTTCTCAGAGCGGGACAGAGAGGCAGCAAAACAAAAAAAATATAATAACTAGTATACATTGGACTGTGGCGAAAGGGCTGGAGAGAGAGGGAGAGGAAAGACAAATAATAGGGGAAGTACTTTTATACCAGCAGAGAAAGGTGTAGGTTTCAAGTGTTGGAATAGCTCTTTTCCTTGTTTGGCAACTTGGAAATGTCCCATCATAAAATTACACACCAACAAAATCCCTTTTCTCCATGCCAATTGCCACCTCTCTCTCTCTCTCTCTCTCTCTCTCTCTCTCTCTCTCTATCCCTCTATTTCTCAGCTTGGTACAGATTCTATTTACCGTCTGAAAGTGACATGTGCTTTTAGCATCAGTTCTTATCAAATTTCCTACTTTGGCATTGCACCCACAAAAACAGGAATAGTTAACAGGTTCCCTTCTCTTCACTATCTTTTCAGATTTTCGTTCATTCACCCCTTTTCTTGGGTTTGGCACATATATAGTTTCCTTCAATTCATCTTCTAATTAATTCCAGATACTACTCCATACATCTTGATCATTCACTCATATGCATGGTTAAGTTATATAAAGTTAATAATCTTATTCAAACATGTCTCCTGGTGTTAAAAGAAGTTACTTATCCTGACCGTACGTGTTTGCATAAAGTACAATACTTTTGTGGAATCGGTAGATGCCTGAATGTCAATTGATCTGGACACATATCTTCACATCATGTCTTATAAAAATGTAGCAGGAAATTACTATCTACATTTTGAGAAAGAGATTATCTGTAGCAGGAAATTTCAATTGCTAAGGCAGTCCAATTTCTTTTGGACCGTCTTAGATTCTTTTTTACTTTTTCGCGGCTAATGTGAGTAGTCCAGATCTTGTTGAATGATGGAGTACCCAAATCTAAAGTTTGTAATTTAGTATATATATATATATGCATAATAAGCAGTTTGATTAACAAAGCAGTTTGATTAGCGATGAGCATTGATAAAAATGCATAATAAACAAAAATGTTCTTTTTTATTTTTCCTTATTTCTTATATATTGGCTACCAAAGTATGATAATCAAAAGTATAAAAAATTCTTGTAGCAACACTTACTTTTTTTTCTCTTTTCCCCCTTTTTTCGACTGAATTGACATCTCGACATAGCTGGTTTACAGCATATATGTATCCCCTTCATACGTGAGAGTAAGAAGTAGATAATAATTATCCATGACACTATATAAAAAATCATAATCCATGAATTATATTCCATGGTAATTTTTTTTATATTCAAATATGTATCATTATTAAAATTATAACTGTTTGACAATGAATAAACTGAAGTTTTCGATTAATGTTTTTTTTCGAACAGTTTATGCATAAAAAAATTACACTATATTAATTCTTAATGTTTGAGTAATTTCCTACATGAAAAGCATGCACTTCCTCAAGAAGCACACATCAAAATGCTTCCAAGTATAAGAAAATATCTAATTGATCCGTATAAAATTTATTTCAAACTAGAATACTAAACAATTATCAGGGTAAATTACTCTTTTGGTCATTGCAATTATGCTTAATCTTATATTAGTCCTTATAGTTAGCCTTTTCAATTTAGTCTTATATCTTTCACTTCATTCTAACTATAATATTTTTATACATTTTCAACCGGTTGCACTTGACAATCATATATAAGAGTATTTCTATACATTTTCAACCGGTTGCATTTGACAACCATATATAATTTCTGAATGCTCATAAGAGAATTGTCGTTAGCGATAAGAGTACTAAAGAACTTTTAGCCAACTTTACGTATCCATTAAGTGCACACGATAACATTGTCACGAAATGATAAGTATAAGGCAAGATTGAAAAAATTAAAACTATAAAAGACTAAATTGAAGTCGAGTCTAATATATGGAGACTAAAAGCATAATTAACATAAGTATTAGCTAATAGGCTTTAAAAAATAATGAGTCTATACAGATCAAGATTTACGTTGAGTTTCATTTGCAAAATGAAATGTCAATCATTTAACTCGATTTTTTTTAATTATTGATCTAAACCATTAACACACTACTAACTCTTTAGAACAAAACTTAATTTAAATTGTGGTTTGGAATTATTGACTGACAAGTGCCAAAATTTACAGGGTGATGTTTATATGGACGGACTAAAGCAACATAGATTCGCCACGTGCAGCTGTGGGGCCAGGTATGGCATGCAGACAAGAGGCTCAATGAGAGTAGGGCAGTAAATAGAAAGAGTAGATTTGTTTTTTTTTTCTTTTTGACGCCTACTCCCCAACACTACTACGTTACTAAGTAGTAGTAGGTACAATTTCTTTCTTATCATCAAAACAAAACCCCCCCTTGAGTCAAGGGCCTTGGACCCCTTTTCCATTTAACAAAACATTCACATTACTCTAAAACCTTTATCTTCTTCTTGATCTTCTTCTACTTCTTTCGTTGAGAATAGCAAAATGAACTCGGACAAGTCACCTATGGACCACCTTGTTCCTCCTCCTTCTGAACATCTTTGCTATGTCCGCTGCAACTTCTGCAATACTGTTCTTGCGGTAAGTTTACTCAATCTTATCACTCATATAATCATTTTCTACCCCTTTTTACCCTTTCGCCTATTTAGAAATCACAAACCGTTTTCATATTAATTATGTATACAAAAATATTTTAAGTAAATACTATTTGTATCAAACAATTACTGCTGATGTGATGCTTTTGATCTCTACAGAGATGATATTAACTATTAAAGGAAAAACATGTTGAGGATGGAAATATAGATGAACTGTTTTATTGAATATTCTTTCATTAATTTAGACCATTTAATTGTTTTCATGGAGTTTTACACATTCAAGTTGGGTAGTTTTGTTGTTGTGTGTTTGATCCAAAAGGTTGGGATACCATGCAAACGTTGGTTGGACACGGTGACAGTGAAATGCGGACATTGTAGCAATCTCTCATTTCTCAGTACTAGACCTGCCCTCCAAGGCCAATGCCTTGATCACCCCCTCACTCTTCAGGTAATTAGTCTCTGACTATTTCTCTTCTATCTATATCGTGATGCTGGTGTGGTTTATAATTTTAGAAAGAAAAAAAAAACCAATGCTACAAAGTTACATAATTTTAGTTAACTGGTTTGTGCTTCTTTTTTTTTCTTTGTACAAAAAATCAGCATTATCATATGATTTTCAGATTTTGTTTGCTATTTCCTGTTGACTTTGTAAATATGTTTATATGTTGCTACTTTTTTCTGGAAGAGGTTTATGTTCTACTTTAGTTAACTGGTCAATAGCAGCCAAATATCTATTACCTAGTGTTCATATATGAAGAATAACATATATAAATACTTTTGGGAAATGTGTATAGGATAAACTATGTTCATGGATTTGACAAAAAAGTTCTGTTTTAGGCCCTTAAACTATGACACGTATTTTCTTTTGATCCATGAATTCTTTTAACATGATTTTAATCCAGATCTTATTATATACTCTCTAAATAAAACATTATAAAGATAACGACCTGCATGAGAAGGAAATGGTGACCTTTATATATAACACATTAAATATTAAGTTAAACATTGTGCCCAGTCAAATATATGTCTCATCCGCTAATCATTTTTCTAGAATTTACGATTGGAAAATAGATACTAAGAACGTAATTGAAATCAGAGTGAAAGCTAGTTGAAGAATCTATTGCTAAGGGCTAATGAATTGATTACCATGTGTGTATTATATGCTATTTCGCTCTTATATTATGTGAATCTAAGGTTAATGAAATAAAAGAAAAATATGATACCGAATGAAAGATGTGTGCTTCAAGGACACGCAGGGTTTTTACAATCATGATTTCCTAAAAGGCCAGTCTACATCAACATCTTCTTCAACATCTAGTGAGCCATTATTACCAAAAGCACCATTTGTGGTAAAACGTACGTGCCCCTTTGACCTACTTGTGCCCTATTGATTTGATAAAAAAATAATTTGTCATCCTCTCTTTTTTTTGTCACATTTTTATTGCAGCTCCTGAGAAGAAACACAGGCTCCCGTCGGCTTACAATCGATTCATGAAGTAAGTTTTAATTTCCTAATGCAATGTTAGTGCCCTACAATATAATACAACTAGTTTGGTTGAACGATTCTCATTATCAACTCATTTTTAATTAAATAATAACCTGACTTAAATGATACCTAGTCATATGTTATTTACTTTTATTAATTGCTCATATACTAGTAATTTGTAAAAAAAAATCTTGTTTTCTAAGAAAAGTTAATTATTATTTTCCTTATGTGTTCAAATAATTGCTAGAGAGGAGATACAACGCATCAAAGCAGCCAACCCTGAAATACCACATCGAGAAGCCTTTAGTATGGCAGCAAAAAATGTACACATCTTACCCTTTTTATTTTCATCGTCTTTTCTTACCAAGTAATTCTACCAGACTGATATTGGACTAATTTTTAATTAATTAAGTGATATGTGAATTATTTATATATATGTTACTTTTAAAGAAGTTTAAACTCAATAAGGCGAAAGGGAAGAAGTGAAGAAGAGAAAGAAAGAGATGACAAAGAATTGCTTGTGAAAAAAACTATTCTCATTATTGAATAAAAATTGACAATTACAAGTGATAGTATTAACTAGTCAAACAGTTTATTGATTATGCTAACTGATTAGTTAAAAAGTAATTAACTAATAACTAACTACTACGAGTGGTAGATTAGCTATGACACTTGTCATCCCCCTTAAACTGATGCCACGAGTTAAGGACATCAATTTATTTTTTACGAAAGAAAAGTTTGGAGTAGCAGTGCTTTTGTGAAAAATCAACAAGTTGTAACTCAGATTCTACATGCTTTACAATCATGTCCTTTCGAACAACTCTCTCTCTCTCTAACAAAGTGGTAATCAATTTTCACAAGCTTAGTTCTAACATGGGAAATTGGATTCGAGGCAAGGGCAATGCCCGAGTGTTGTGACACCATAGAGTAAGAGGTTGCACCAAGAAGATGTGAAGATCACAAAGAAGTTATCTTAACCATGACAAGAAGAGTCCTTGTATTCTACCTCAATGAAGGATCTTTCAACTGTCTGTTGCTTCTTGGAACTCCAAGAAATTGGATTGGTACCAAGAAACATTATAAATCATGTGGTTGAACGTCTATCAAGAGAGATCCATTGCCCGGTCTGTATCACTTTATTACATGAAGATGTAGCTTACCACGTTTGATTAAGATGCCATGATCTAAAATCCCTAGGATATACCTCATAATTCTTTTGACAACAGAGAAATGAGCACATGGTGGAGCGTGCATGAATTGACATACCCAATTGACAAAATATACAATATCAGGCCTAGTAAATGTGAAGTATTGTAAAGCACCAATAATACTTCTATAAGATGTAATATTAGATAAATGAGAACCACAGTTGTTGTAAAGAGGTGACTTAGTAGAGCAAGGTGAATTGCATGGCTTAGCTTCAGACATACCTACCTTAAGGAAGAGGTCTTTTGCATGCTTTTGGTTGAAAAAAATGCCAGATGCAGAAGGTTGAACTTCTAAACCAAAAGTGTATCAAATGGCAAAGATCAGTCATTTCAAACTTGTGTTGAAGAGTGAGATTAAAGTGCTCAATATAAGAAGAATCTGTGCCTGTTAAAATGATGTCATCCACATAAAGAAGCAAGTGTGCAATAGAGTTTTCAACATCCCTGACAAGCAAAGATGAGTCTGCAAGAGAGGCATGAAAATCCAATGTTGTGAGGTGGGAGGTAAACCTGTCAAACCAGTCCCTTGAGGCTTGTTTTAAGCCATAAAGAGATTTATGAAGTTTGCATACATGATTAGGGAAGAGGGAATTAATGAAACTAGGTGATTGAGCCATATACACTTCTTCTTTTAGAAAACCATGAAGAAATGCATTCTTCACATATAGTTCTCTTGAATACCATCCACACTGAGCGGTTGAGGACAATGTGATTTTGATTGTAGGTTACTTGATAACAAGACTAAAGGTTTTATCATAGCCAAGTCCTAGTTCTTCGTGAAAACCCTTGACAACAGGTCTAGCCTTGTGCCTTGCAATTCATTCAGTAATTCTACCCATTTATCATTCTTGGACCTAAAAAAGCCATTCAGGTTCGTTATCGATTAGGTATAAGTGGGTGGATTGTACGCACTTCAGCTTATATAGCCATTTGCATCCAACCAACTCTTCACCAAAGGGTAGAGGAACCAAATACCAAGTTTGTTGAGATTGTAAGGCTTCATATTCTTCATTCATACCTTTGATCAAACCTGGATTTTTGGAAGCAGAAGAAAAAGATGCAAGTTCAAGTGTAGACGATAAAGAAGAAGAAGAAGAACTGAATGCTTTTTTTGGAGATTCTTGTTTTAACTATAGTTTGCATAAGATGAGTATATGAGTCTAATTAAGGCATGTGGATGCGAAGATGGATTATATGAGGTAGTGAGAGGAAGTTGAATAGGTAAATCAACAAATAAAGATGAAGAGATATCTGGTTATGATGTGGGTGTAGTAGGAATGAATGATGAAGAAGATGAAGTAGTTTGTGTAGAGGAAGATTGAGATGTACATGTAGACTATGGAAAGGTCAAGTTTGTGTGTGTGGGTAAAATGGAATGAAGAAAAGAATTTAAATGATGTAGATGGTGTGTGCTCATCAATATGCTTACTTTGTAAAAGTGTACAAGGAAAAATAATTTCATCAAATACCACATGTCTAGAAATATAAATTTTCTCACTTAAGGATCATAGCACAAATATCATTTGTATTCAAGGGCATATCGTAAGAAGATGCACTGAGTTATTTTAGATTGTAATTTGTTAGAATTATAATGTTTGAGAAGAGGGTAGCATGCACAACCAAAGATTAAGGTGTGCATAATATGTAATATGGTTAAATGACACTTCAAAAGGAGAATCGTGGTTAGTGGTAAGAGAAAGCAATCTATTTATAATGAAGATAACATCTGCAAAAGCATGATACCCAAGTTTAAGAGGAAGGAAAGCTTTAGGCAGCATGGCTAGGGCAGTTTCCACTATATGCCTATGCTTTCTCTATGTAAATCCATTTTGCTCAAGGGTATAAGGGTAGGATTTTATTATGCAAGATACCATGCATTTGAAGAATTTTTTTTGAATAATGCATGAGTATTCCCCACCCATCACTTCTTAGAGTCTTAATTTTACAGAGAGAGTTTTCTACATAAGGATGAAACTGTTGAAAAATGGAAGAAACTTCAGACTTTTGTACTAATGGAAAGATCCCAATGTATCTAGAAAGATTATCAACAAATGATACATAGTACCTATATCCAGATAAAGTAGTACTAGGAGATGGACCCTAAACATCATTATGAATCAATTGTAAGGGTGAAACATAAATGGTTATAGACATTGAGAAATGTAACTTTGTCCTTTTACTATCAAGGCTACATAAGCAGTATTATCAACAAAACATGGTAAATGTGCTTTATCATGCCATGTAGTATTAGAAACTGTATTACCTTAGTAAGCCGCTTATGATGATACAGGTGATGATTTTGCAAATATAGATGGAATGGGGCACAAGCCATTATTATTAAGGCCCTAGTAAAGTATTTTGCCTGAGACTTTGTCCTGAATGACAAAGAAATGAGCACCAAATAAAAAAAATGCAATTGCGCTATAAACAAAATCGATAGACTGAAAGGAGGTTTGAAGAAATTTAAGAAACAAAACGAACTTTGTTTAAAGAAAAGGAATAAGGAGTGGAGAGGGAGCTTGAACCTGTCTTTTGAATTGGGAGATGATGTCCACTTCCAACAACTACACTATCCTCAACATTGTATTCTAGGGTGAAGAAGGTGAAGAATAGTCTGTTAAAATATGTAGTAACATGATAATTACAACTTCTATCATTAAGCCAAACTTGTGAATTTGAGTTTGATGATGGCTGAGAGAGCATGGTAGCCATGGTAGAGAGTTGAGCTAGTAGATTTCCGTCTTAAAAGGAGAAGTTTATCTTGTGATAACAGTTAAAGGAAGTATGACCTGGTTTTTAACATATCTGGTAGCAAACTCTACCCCTTTTGAATTATTCATATCAGAAGACTGAGTGAAGTTTCCTTTGCTACTATTCTGAGTATGTTTTTTATTGTAAAAACCTAGTGGGGCTCCAAGAATGGATAGATTTTTTTTAAGATTGAACTTACTTCTCCCTTTTTGATTGAAGGTTCCCTTCATGTGCTAAATTTGCCACCTTTGTTATAAGATCTCCCTCACCACCTCTGTTATAACCTCCTCCTATATGAAATTGAAAGTTTGTATAAATCTTTCTCCAACTTTTAGAATAACATGAAGCTCCTTCAATGTCATAGGTTCAGCCCTTGCTCTTATGGATGTGCAAAGAGTTTTAAACTCTATACGTAGCCCATTATAATGTAAATGAGAACATCTTCATCCTCCGAATGAAGTGATACAACATAAAGCTTATCTTTCATTTCTATAATCCTCTTGATATAGGCATCTATATACCCAATGGATTTCTTGGTCACAGAATGAAAATTAGACTTGAGCCGTAGAATGTTAGGTAGAGGAGAACCTTCTTTCAATGGAGTTCCACACTTCCATTAATGTCTGACATCCCACCACATAAGTAAGAGCCATTGGAGAGAGTGCGACATTGATGAATGTCATGAGTGCTTGGTCTGAGTTATCCACTGTTCATACCGTAGATTCACTTTGTAGTTTTCTCCTTTTTCATTTCTAAAAAATTGCTCTGGACTTGTTAGTGTTCCATCTACATAGCCAAAAATGGATTTATTGATGTGCACGAAAACCAAATTGCATATATTGGAGAGTAAGAAAATCAGAGTGTGTGGCAAAGAAGAGCTTTCGTTTCCAAGTGACTACCATTGATGGACATTTGTTTGATCAACGTTCTGATACCATGAAAAAGTCTAAACTCAATAAGACAAAAGAGAAGAAGTGAAGAAGAGAAAGAAGGAGATGAAGAAGAAATGCTTTAGAAGAAAACTGATTCTCATTAGATATAATACTCTTACAGAAGGTTAAATAGCTGGCAACTACAAGTGATAGTATTAGTTAGTCAAACAGTTTATGGCTATGACTAGTTAAGAAGAAACTAATTACTAACTACTACATGTGTAGATTGGCTATGACACTTATCAAATCTGACATAATTTAATTCATGCGTGATAAAATACCGACCTATGAATAGTTGGTGTTTGAATTGATCAATTGAAGGATGATCTAGAATTATTCTTCCGGACTATCTTACATATTCATTCCTAATTATAACTATATTACTTTTTACTATGATATTTCAAATTTAACTTCTTTTTTTGCCAACAGTGGGCTAGGTACATTCCAAATTCATCTGGTGGATCTGTATCTGCACGTAATAACAAGGTAAAACAATGAAATAGAAATTCTCGTAACATTTGTTTACTTTGAATTGAGGTTCGATAATACATTTATCAAAGACTAATTAATATATGATTTTGTAGGAATAAAAAAGAACTACGACTCAATGGTAATGGGTTCATTGGAGATCACCTTTCTAGCCTATCAAGCTTGCAAAATTTAGTTTTCTCGTGTATCGAATTAAATTGTCCCCTTCTCCATTCACCGTGGATTGAGATGGTCTATTTCTATTTCTTGTTTGAATGTGCATCGCGGTTTAAGTACTATTTTAGCATTCAATGCTTGAATACTTGTGTTGATTTTTTTCTTGACTTGGTTTGCATGCATGTACTTATTTGGTGTTGTCAAACTCAAAGTAGTGTTTTCTTATGTTAAGTTTCTTCTCTACATCCAAAGTTAAAAGTAATGCTATGTAGTATCATGATTCTCAACAGTGCTATGATGTTATAGCACATGAAACTCTACGTATTCATCCTAGTTGGTGATCTACTTTTAACTTAAATATGTGTTACACGGGAACATGCACTACAAATTTAGAGTAGTAATGAACATTTGATGGTACATATTAATTTCTTATCTAGATAAACAACCAAATGACGTTGAATTATGCTTTTATATTACTGAAAGTTTAGTTTCAATAGAGAAAGATACTTTTGTTTGAAGTCATTAATTAGTATAACTGATAAGAAATCCCATGAGTGTTAAGCTAACCAATATATATCAGTTAGTAAGTTATCTCATCAACTTACAAATTGATATCAGTTTCACTACTACTTTGCCAATAGTTTAAGCAAATAATTTTTTGTAATAATCTTCTCTTAGTTTTGTATACTTTGGCTACAAATCGAAAGGTTCTACCTTGTGATTCAGCATGTGAGAATAGATTGTAAAAAGAATTAAATTGTTTCAATCCAAAATTAGATTTCTAGAATTTGAAATTAAAGCAACTAATCAAATCATACAATTTGCCTTATTAAATCAAATTTTTTTAATTCATTATGAATCTGCAAAACATGTTTCGAGATTCATTCAAAACAATGTTTTTCCAGGTAATAATCTATTCCTAGAAATTTTGATTTCAATATTAACTTATACAAGAATCTGCAATGGAGCAATTTGAGAACCTAGTATACTCAACCAAAATTCTTTTAAAATCAAGAAGCTCAATGGCAGGACAACTACTTTTTGTTCAAAACTCTCATTCATTAGTTATGGTCATGATAGATTTAAATATCTAAAAAATGACTGGATTAATGAATTTAATTTTTTTAGAAAAAGTTGCATTAAGGCATGATTTTAGTGCAACCTTAATTCAATGGTATGAGAAACATGGAAAAATAGGTTTTCACAAGAATAATGGAATCTGTTATGATAATAGAAAAATTTCAACAGTGAACTTTTAGAACAAGAAATTTTAAAATTTAAATTTTCAAAAATAAAAGGATTTTTGGTATTAAAAGAAGCTTTCTTTGTCATGCTTGACAAATTTCAAAAATATCATAGGCATGCTGTGAAATACTTAATAAAAGGAATCATTATCACTTTTAGAAATCATGTGATGAATGGCTAAAAATAAAAGAGTTTTCGACTCAATAGTTGGCCCTTAAGGCCCAGATCAAGGAGGAGTCTTCTACTCCTAACCCAATCAACAATATTTGGGTCCATTAGACCTAATTACCAATTAACCTAGGCCAAACAATTTGACCCATTCTCAAATACTCAATCCTTTAATGCTCAATCACTTGACAAACCATTTTATCATAATCTCTTTCATATTAAGCCTTCATTTACTCATCTGAAGGATCTATCACAATGCTAAAGCCCATCTCATTCCCAAATTCCATTATGTCCCTAGACACAATAACAAAAATCTCAGTTTTTATAAAGATATCCTCTTAAAAATAAAATCCATAAAATTTGGCCCTATCAAAAATTTTGAGGAGAGAATCATTTACCATTCTTTCTATATCCTCAGGATCATAACTATGAAGGTTTGAAAAATTCATCCTTCAAGTTTTAAAATACTTTTAAATAAAAATAATAATTATTTTGACTATATTGATGCATGGCACGAGATTTTCTTGCATCAAAGTAGTGACTTTCTCACTTTTGGTTTTTATATTTTGATAGCAATTTTAAAATTGATTTTCCAAATCGGTTCTCAAAATGGTGGTCCATTCATGTCTTACCTTAGAATGTTTTCCAATTGATTTACAACAATGTTTCAATTTATTTTCAACGGTTTATAAGCCCTCACCAATTGAGGCCTCCTTTCCCCAAATACTTTGTTTTACAAACAAACACAAAATACTTTGAATTTTGAAATGGCAATACTCTGTTAAAAATAGAATCCTCACCACCAGACCATACTATACTAAATGGTAGGATAAATTTAATACCGATAAAATTATTGCATCCATCAACCATGAATTTGCAAGTATCCAACCCAATATGGGACTAGCATATCCCTTTATTCATGTTCCATTAAAAATTAATGAGCCCATTGACCTAGTCCCACAAATAAAACTATTTAGTCCAAATTCTTCCAAACCCAAATCAAATCTTGAGTCCAAACCTTATTCAAAGAGTAAATCAAAGGTCACCAAGCCTAAACTCAAATTAGAGGAATAATTAATTCTACATATCCTTTTAGAAAATAATAATGATCAGACTTTGAATCACCTGCAGAGTCAAGTCACCAAGCTAAATAAAGGTCCTATTCAAAACTATTGATCCCAATGATAAAGAACAAATCTAAATTAATCAGTAAACAAAAGGATTTATCCTTGGAAAAATGCCAGTGTTAGAATAAGATCCAAGAAACAATTGATCATAATGATAACTACGCACAATGCAACGGTCATAATGATCTTTAAGAAAAGCAAACAATGGCAATAGTCACAATGACCTTTCCAGGCAGTAATTATGATTTCTCCAACAAATCAAAAAGACACAAGAATCCAAGATAGCAATTATCAAGGAATCCAATGTGCAACAATCCCAATGACATTTCAACCACAACAATCATGACAGAGTAATTATGAAGACACAAAGACCGAGATAACAATTATCGAGAAATCTTTACATTTTTTTCTTCTTCTATAATAATTGTACTAGTTGTCGAATTATTAGGCAACTATTTATACTTTTTACTATAATTAGTCAAAAGTAGGCAAAAGTAAAAATGTAAAAATCCAGAATACTTAAAAAGACTTAGAAAAGTAATGTTAAAATAAAATAATAAGTCTAACAATATCGTAAGCCTGTCACAAATCATTAAAAAATTTAGTAAGGGTAAAGGAAAGAAAAAAGAAATTATCCTACATGAACTTCAGAAAAATTAAAAATATTAAAATAAAAGAAGAATTAAATCTTCTAATAAAAAGTTTATGTAAAATTCATGAACTAACTAGGAGAACCTAGTAGATTCTCAATCTCAATTAATAAGGTTGAAAAACTTATTATCAACAATCAAAATAAGGATAATTTTATCCAAATACTTAATCATATCAAAATCAAGAAATAGTGTATAATGACCAGAATAATAATTCAGGATTTTGATTTTACAACAAAGGCTCATGTTGATTCAGGAGTATATTTGATGCATGAAGGAATAGTTCCTCCCAAGTACTTCAAGAAGATACAAGAATATTTGTCTTTTGTCAATGGTACTCAGATGCACACCAATTATGAAATACTCAAAGTTTATATTTACCAAGACAGTGTATGTTCTAAAATATCATTTGTCTTAGTAAAAAATATCACTGATAAAATAATTTTGGTTTTATCATTTATCTCTCTACTGTATCATTTTACCACCGAGTATGATAGGATAATTACTTATCCCATGGATGAACCTATCAAATTCAAATTTCTTTCTTTTCCTCACAATGAGAAATTAGAAACCTTAAGATATGTCCTCAAATCCATAAATTCAATTTCTTGTAAAGAAAAATAATTATATTTTTTATGGGAAAAAATAAAATTTAGAAGAATTGAGTAACAGCCTCAGAATTCTGCTCTTTAAAGTCAAATCTTTAAACAAGGAAATCCTTGTTTAAGAACTAATTATAACCCATCAAAGATGCTTTGAAATGGATAAAATATCAAATATCAAACAAATGAGACTTAATGAACAATTTGAGAAATCCTTGTTTAAGAACTAATTATAACCCATCAAAGATGCTTTGAAATGGATAAAATATCAAATATCAACAAATGAGACTTAATGAACAATTTGAGAAATACTGTTGTGTTCTCTGTGTTTGACAAAAAAACTAGATTTTTGCAGATCTAGATGAATGAAATTAATAAATACAAAATTGTATGGAAAATAATGTCATATGATCTTAAAATTACTTCAAGTAAATTTCAGAAAATAATGTCATATGAATTCTTTAATCAATTCTTAATTGACTGCATTTTTAGTAAACAATACCGCTTGAATTTCTTGATTGTTTACATTGACAATATTTCCTTTAACTATGACAAACAATACTAAAAATATTTTGAATTGTTTGCCAAGATAAGAAAACAAANAAATACAAAATTGTATGGAAAATAATGTCATATGATCTTAAAATTACTTCAAGTAAATTTCAGAAAATAATGTCATATGAATTCTTTAATCAATTCTTAATTGACTGCATTTTTAGTAAACAATACCGCTTGAATTTCTTGATTGTTTACATTGACAAATGTTACTTTGCATGGTATCAAAGCTTTACACGACTCAAGTCCATGACAACATGAAACGATAACCCGATAACACGCAAAGTAATATTACAACACTAAACTTCAACAATGTATTTCCCAATACATTCAATAGTTATGTATCTATCAAGCTCGGCGAAGCAATTATGTGATGGAGGTCAGGTTGCCAATTTTAATTGGTCACAGATTTGATTAAAAAGTATTTGGTTTTTTCTAAAAAAACCAAGTAAGAAGCCTGTAAAAAGGAGAAGTAAATCTAGACACAACATTTGAATAAAGAAAGACCAAATGTTGCTAGGATGGCTAATAGCTTCCATGAGTGATGCGATTCTTGGAACATTCACACAATATAATTCCTCAGAAGAAGTATGGAATTCATTAGAAAGGAACTTTGCAAGCTAGTCAAAATTTAGGATAATGCAACTCAGAGGTGTATTGCAGGCTTGCTGGAAACATGTCTATCAAAAAATTTTGTGATAAAATGAGGAGAGTAGCAAATGGATTAGTTGTTGCTAGACAACAAATGAATGATGAAGAAATGGCGTTATATGTTTTGAATGGTCTTGTACCAAAATTTGATCTATTGTTGTCAACATTGCTTTATGGGAAGGAGTATTGGATTAGAAGCAGTTAAATCACTACTTATGGCTCATGAAAGCATGATAGAGAAATAAATAGCAGAAAATGAAGCAAAGATCAAGATGTGTGCCAACATGGTTTCGACTACAAACTACAAAAGATTCTAAGATGGAAATCAATAAGGGTTCAACAAAATTTTTAACACCAGGTACTCTTAGAATCAAGAAAAAAGTAGGATTCTCCACAATCATGCCGTTGTTCTCAAGTAGTGTTACTCCGCATGATCTAAGGATTCGCTTGTTTCGCGCTATCCTCATTTGTAATCTTTTTGTAATTGAATTACGGTGTTTGTTTGAAGTAATCCTTAAATAAGGCTGCAAATCCTAATTTATAATCATTTTAGTCAATTGAATTACAATGCCATTGCAATTCTAATATCAAACAAAATTGCTTTCCTACCCTCATTGAAATATTTTTCTCACACTTTTTCTCTCATTTTAATAATTTGATTAAAATTAACTTTATTAATGTTTAATTTAGCATTATTAATTTATTTAAATATTAATAATAAATAATTAAAATTAATGTTAAAATTTTATGTNTTAAATATTAATAAAAAATAATTAAAACTACTGTTAAAATTTTCATGTGAAAATATTCTTTTATTATATCTCTTATTTTGTTAATTGATTAAAAATATTTTGTAAATTTAGTTTTACATTATTAATTTATTTAAATATTATTTAAAATTAATTAAAAATTGAATGTTAAAATTGCACGTCAAAATATTGTTTAGATAATATATAACTAAAATGACATTTAAGTAATTTCTTATTATTTACAAAAATTTACAACAAAAGTTAACATATATTAAACATAGCAATCATTAATTATCACTCATCACATCATAGGTTATCATGTATAACTAAACATGACAATCATATTTTGTAAGTAATTGAATTGCACGCAATATAGTTACCAACAATTAAATTGCAATGATTATTTTAGATTACGCGAACCAAACAGCCCCTAAAAGATTGACGCCCTTGTTTTCACCCTCTGGTCCATCGTACTCCTTTGCTTCGACAATCCAAAACTTACAATCACTTAGTCAAGGGCTACAACATCATCTTAGGATACTATTACAATGTCAAGACGTTGCACGAGCTTCTCATTGTATTTTTCCTCCTGACATGGAACTACAGCTAGTGGCACATAGGGATCGTTCCTTCCGACCTCGAGAGAAACCCTAATGTCTGTTAAGAATATGACTCAAATTCCTTAGAGATTTGGTTTCTTATTTTATAGGAGATATTTTAGTAAAAGATATTGTGGTGATAATGCAGTTTTAATGAAATTCCTGTTTGGAATCGGAAAGTTAGGATTTTATGGAGTACCTATAAATAAGAGGCTTTGGTTCATGGTTTGGTGTCTCTGTTTCAACAGAGGGTGAAAGATGACTTTACCCTAAAGGGAGCATCCCATGTTGTGAGGATGCTCTGCATTAAGAGATAGATAACCTTAAAATGTAAGAGAAGGATCTACCCTAAGAGGAGATACCCTATGACATGGAGATACTCTATGACATTGAGAAGCTAGTCAGAGGACTTCATCCCTACTGAAAATGGTGTCCTCGTTAATGGGTTGCATATAGTCTGATCGAGAAGTGATAACTTTTGTCTAAACTAGTTATGGTTTCTGATGTATAGTTTGTGTGTGTATGTTGAGTTTAAATTTGAGTGTAATGAGATTTGACTTAGGTGGTGTTGAGTTGATGTTGAAATTGTAATGATGACGATATAATGAGAAAACCTTAGATGTAGGTACGTTTGTTGAACCACGTTAAATATATCATTTTATTTATTGTTTATTGACGCTTACGTTACAATACTATCCCGCCTAGCTTTTTCCCTTTCTGTGAGATAGGACAAGACAATACCTTTTTGTATTGTTTTAGACGAGACGAGATAGAAAATGATCAAAATCCCAAGTGGCTTGGGTCATGCCTAATTGAGGAAGTGTTGGGTTTTCTCAACCCCGAAAGCTAGAGCTTGAGAGGTGAGACATCCCCTCACACTTATAAACTGACCACCAATCTCTTTCACAACCGATGTGGGATAACCGCAACAATCTCCCCCGTTAGACATTGGGTCTTGAGTCGGAGAACCATCGACTCGCTCTACCTGGATTCACCAACCATAAGGTCCTGACTCGGATAACAATCGAATCATTTCACCCGGATCACAATACATCAGATCGTGAGTCGAGGAGCCAACGATTCACTTCACCTGAATTCACCACACACCAGATTATGAATCAGAGTGCCAGTGACTCATTTCACCTGGATTGGACTGGAGATTCATTGGATAAATCTAGACCTGACTCTGATATAAGTGTTGGGTGTTGGGCATTCTCAACTCCAAAAACTAGCTTGAAAGGTGAGTCTTTCTCTCACACTTATAAACTGACTACTGGTCCCTTCTAACATCGATGTTCTTGTTGGAATTTATACTCAAAATCACAATACACCATAGTTTAATATTACGTAGTCGATAACTAGAAATACTAATATCAAAGTAACAATCAAGCAGAGGTACTAACTATTTTAATAGGGAAAGCGGAAAATAGCAACACCAAATTTAACGTGAAAACCCCTTTAAAGTGAAGGAAAAAATCATGAGACAAACTCTGAATAATTCTTCAGTTATAACAAGTATTGAGATACATTAAGTTTCTTCTCTAGATAGAATTAAAGGCTCTCACCAATCACAAGATTAATATTCATCATTGTTAACGGTGGATACCACTACAAGAAAAGTCGTCATTAGCGACAATTTTTTCATCTCTAAAAGTAGCTTTTAGCGACAAAATTATAATTTGGTGGCCAAAAGTAATATTTTTTGGGATGAAATTTATTCTCGTCACCAAAAGACTAACCCGCCACAAAACATTATATTCGCGCAAAAGTATTGAGGGCTTTTGCCGACAAAACTAAAATTTTGTCGGTAAAAGCTTTATTTTTATCGACAAATTTAAATTATCGTCGGTAAAAACGTATTTTTAGGGCTTTTACCAATGAAAGAAAAGTCGTCCGGAAAGAATGAGGTTTTAGCGATGAATATTTTTTATCATCGCTAAAAGTTGTTTTTCTTGTTAAAACGACATAGTTTTAACCAGGTATGTTGTTTTAACAAGGTAGCCAACTCATAAACAAAAAAATGAAAGAAAACCCTCTCATTCCCACAACTCATCGCCGCGACAAAGATGTTCCTCCTACCCTGCGCAACAGAGCTCCTCCATTTGCCACCGATTGTCACCGAGCTCTTTATTATTTTCTCTTCTCTGCCTAGGACCCTTATTTCTGTGTTCTATAATGCTAGGCGTACATAATTGTGTGTATTGTTGTGGGAAATAACTGTTTGTTTTGGGATGTAAAAACAAAATGCTGGATTAATGAAGTATGGGTTTTGGGGGGGTTAAAAACAAAATGCAGGACTAATAGGCTAAAAAGACCCAAATTATTTGAAAAGAAGAATAAAACAATTTAATTTTTTATTACTTATTTTGTTGGCAAATAGTTTCTATTTGAGAGATCGGTGTTGAAAATAGCGGGTTATGTTTAACACTACTATAACAGAAAAAAATTATTAGAACAAAAATACGTAGGACCTCTGTGATCTCCTCTAACTTCTCTTTGGCATATGCATGCAGCAGAGTGATAGAGGATGGTAGTTTTAAAGTCTGGTCCCTCAACTTCTTATTTTAATTACATATAATAAACTAGACTAGAACTGCAAAAAGATTTTACCATTACCTTTTTATATTTGTAAATTTTTTAGCTAGTCTGTAAATTTGTTTTGTTCAGTTTGCTCTGTTAATTGCTGTACAAATTTTAATAGTTTTGTTGCAACTGGTTGACCAATGGCACTTAAAACTTGCTTTGGTATCTCTTTTCTGATTTAATGACTTATACCTGATACTTCTCTTCTCCTAAGATCTGTTGATCTTGGGCATACTTCTCTTCTCCTAAGCTCTGTAGATCTTGGGCATGCAATTGATGATTCCACCATTTTTGCTTTGTGGAAGAAGATAACGGCTTATAGATGCTTTTATGGTTGCTGTTATATGTCTACTTAATTGAAATCTTGGGCATGCAAGTGAAGATGGCTACTCATTATTAGTTCACTAGTTATGTATTATTGGTTACTTGGCTGGCGAAAAATTGTTGATCAATTTCATATGTTTACTAGTCTAATTTTCATTTTGAGCATCTTTATTTGATTTTTTTATTTACTGAGTTGTCAATTCAGGGAGAAACAACAAACAAGTGGCTATTAAGGAGCAAGATGTTTTTGAATGAGATTCTTGAAACCATATCTATCGCCATTTAGGTGTGATTGTGATTTTGTGGAGGTAAATAAGTTCTAATTTTTTAAGAAAAATAAAAATTGAAGACTTGGTGTGGGTTTGGTTAGAAGGAATTTCTTGCTATGAACTTCATACTGATTTTGTTGAATATACAACTTTGTCTATGTTTAATGTAGCTATTCCTTCATGAATTGGTGATAGACTCTATTTAAAGATGGAGAAATGTTTGTACTTTTTGGGTAATTGTATAATATTTATAGTTAAGAACCTCATGTGTTTTCTACTACTTTTATGACTTTATATGTTTCAGAAACTCTTATTTTATGAGATGTTCATAATAGTATAGATGTTCTATTTCACTATTTTTGACATATTTTGCTTTGTGATTTCAATCTTTTGTATGTTTGAATTTGTTAAATTATGGCTACATTTTGTTTGACATATTATGGATATAAAGAAGTGTTTTGATTGTAGATTTTATAATATTTATGAGGAGATATTGTCCAATCGTTGTCTAGACATAACCATATCCTAAATTTTTGTGTATGATGATAAATTTTACAAACCGTCGTGTTATCAAAATTGACCATGTTAATGACATGACCATAACCAATCACAAATTTGACTCGTCACGCGAACATGGATAACTCAGCATTTTCTGCAATTGTACCAACATGGCCATGTTGGCCCAATTAGGCCAATCGCTTTGAGAACATGACGATTGGGTCCAATCGCGTACAACAGGCATCCATCACCATTTTCTCAGTGGCTATTGGCCTAACATAGCCATGTTGCGCCAATCGCCACTAAGAACATGACGATTGAGGCCCAATCGCATACAACAAGCTCCAATCACCATGCACAAATGGTGAATCGCCATGAAAACATGATGATTGGGGCTTGTTGTATGCGAATGGGCCCCAATGACCTTGTTCTCAGTGAGGATTGGCTCAACATGGCCATATTGGGCCAACAAGGGCCAATCGTCATTGAGATAATGGAGATTGGGGCCCAATCACATGCCTTAGGCCCTAATCACCATGTACCAATAACGACTCACCATGCACATACGACGATTAGGGCCTGTAGTGTGGCGATTAGGCCCTAATCGCCAGGTTCTGAGTTGACTTCTTAATGTTAAAAGGTTTGGTAGCTGATTGCTGTGCACTTAATTTGGCTACTTAATATTCGTCTACCATTCTTAAAAGCACATTTTAACTCAACTAAACACATTTGAACTCATTTTCAAGTGCTCTAAATCTCAAATATCTTTGCTTGTTCAATTTTTTTCTTTGGATCATCAATTTTCAACTCTAAGTTTATGATTGGCTACACCTAATAGGTAATGTTTGTTTAGTTTCTTTAATTTTTCTAAGATTATGAGTATGTTAGATGTATTAGGAGTAATTATCAACTCCAACTAATACAATTTTTCTATTTAATTAAGAATCTACAGAGATGAGTCATGCTGATGTATCCCCAAACTCAGGTGAGACGAGTACGCGTCCGGGTTCATCCACATTAGCAAACTTATGAAATGAGAATGTCATTGGTCAAATATGGGACACATTACAAGAGGCCAAAGATTTCTACTATACATACGCATGCTATGTTGGTTTCAATGTACGAAAGGATGATAAACGCAAGAATAGAGAGGGGAAACTGTGTTACAGAAATGGGTTTGCTCAAAAGAAGGATTCTGGAAAAAAAATATATGGGAAGAGAGAACATTAGTGAGAACTAAGAGGCTTGACAATGGTGAATTTTCATGCTTGTTTTAGTGTAAATTTCGATAAGAAGACGAAAAATGGGTCGTTAATGATTTTGAAGCTAAGCACAACCATCTTACCGCCTCATCATTAGACGTGCCCTTTCTTCGATCCAGTAGAGTAGTGAGTGGAGTGGAAATGGCTTAGGCAACATGTTTGCACAATGTTGGTGTCAGGCTAAGCTAAGTGTATGACTACATGGTCGGCCAAGCAGACAGTTATGAAAATGTGGGGTTCTTAAAAGGACGGATCTGTACAATAAAATGGACAAGCAGCACAAATCGCAGATAGTCGAAACTGATTCAGAGGCAACTCTTGCTTTTTTACTGCAAAATTGAATATGGATATGAATATGTATTGCAAATACAACATAGACAATGATAATCATCTAGAAAAATTTTTCTAGGCAGACTTGACGTGCCAAGTTGACTATCATTGTTTCAGAGATGTATTGGCTTTCAATACCACATACAAGACAAATGCATACAAGAAGTCGCTCGTGATTTTCCTTGGAGTGAACAATCACTGTAAGACCACAGTATTCGATTTTGTGTTATTGTTTGATGAGACTGTTGAGAGCTATAAATGGGGAAAAGGCAATGCGTAAAGCAATCAATACGATGCTCCCCAATTGTAATCATCGGCTTTGTTTATGGCATCTCAAATGGAATGCCCAATCAAATGTACATAACCCATGATTTCTCCAAGCCTTCAAAAGAGTCATGTTTGATGTCCTGAGTGAGGAGGAGTTCAAAGAGGAATGCGATCGCTTGATCGAGTCGTTCAACCTAAATGGGTAAAATGGATGTATACAAAGCGTGAACGCTGGGAATAGGCCTTCCATCATGGAAAATTCTTCGTGTTTATGAGAACTACGCAATGATCAGAAGGTATGAGTGCATATCTCTACTGATTCATTGAACATCGCTATAAACTATTTGAATTTGTACAAAAATTTGATCAGGCGTTGGCATGTATTCAACACACAGAGAGTTTGTAAGATTTTAAATTGACAAATGAAATGCATATGTTGCAGACACAGTTGCGTGCCTTAGAGCAGCATGTGGAAAATGTGTTCACATATAAATTGTTTAAACTTGTGCGCAAGGAAATGATGGGGAGGCTTGAAAATATTCATTGGTCGAGTTTGGGGTGTCAAATGATCCATATGTAGAGACATGAGACCAACAACTTGACAAACTAAACTGCAGTTGTGGAAAGTTTGAATCAGTGGGGATACCGTGTCATCATATATTCACTATTATGAAAGTTGAACACTTACAAGTGATCCCAAGCATGTGCAATTGCGAAGAGTCATATACTACCAACCGGATCAAGCCATTCTCATTAGGATACAGATGATACAATACTATTTCAGTTCAATTCGATCCAATCAGTTACCAAAATGCTTGCTCACTTTGTGGTAAAGTCAAGTGAATGGTTAATTCGAGCCAAAGTGGAGCTTGAGATGCTATGTGCAAAATATGAGACCTTATGGAATGAGTAGGTCACCAATGGCCAAGATGAGAAACACGATGATGGTGCAGATATTAAAGAGGCCATGTGTAAGACCTAGTAATTGTTAAGACAAAGGGCAGTCTAGGTGCCAGCCCAAGTAAAGCACGACCAACAACCTGTTAATGTGGTCATTGTAAGAACACTGGACAAACCAAATGGACATGTCTAAAGTTACCGAGCGATGTGCATGCCACGATAGTGGATGACACTAATGATGATCTTACACTAGCCAAAGTACAAGGTGCAAGCGCGACAGAGGTATTCGAACAAGGTGCATCCCAAGACCTAGAACCGTTGTACGAAGAACCAACATTTTAATACCCATTCAATGTGCAAGTCATTAACATCATTAATGCAACTAAACTATCTATAGATTACATTTTCTTAGTTCTCGTGCAAGTATGTCTAACAATTATTGAACATAATAATTTTACAAAATCTGCCTAACAATCACTGTATAATATAAATTTGCAAACTGGTCTATCTATCATCATTGTACATAAATAATTTGTAAACAAATATGCTTATCATCCTTGTACACAATAAATTTGCATAAGCTGTTTATCCTCACTACACACAATAATTTTGTAAAATCTATTTATCATCACTGTACAAAATAACTTACTAAAATATGTCTATCATCATTGTTGTACATAATAACTTACTAAAATCTGTCTATCATCACTGTATACAATAACTTGCTAAAATCTGTCCAAGAATAAATGTACACAATTATATAAAAAATATGACAAATACGGCTATTGTACACAATATGTCTATCCCTTAATTTTTCTCATGTTTGCCACCATTTGCTTTAAAGTAGGACTCATCTTTTGTGGTTGTTGGGTCTTCAAAATAGATGTGTTCCTACCATGAAACATATCAACGCGATGTTGTATCGTCGTATACATGCTATTCGAAGGATGGTTGATGATCTTCAAAAGAATGTCACACTGAAGATCGTGCGATTTCAACTCCTGTAAAATATTCTGAATATTCACCAAAATAACATACATCTAAAAAAATTCAATGATGAGAGGCACAAATGAGCAAATCCAGCCTAAACTAACTATATTACACGGGATCGATAGTCGCGAACTATTTGTGCCCTCACATCATCCATGAATCTCATCACCTACACACCACAATCGCTCCTACAATGTAATAATAAGCACATCATTAATGTGATTATTACCCAATCAAATTCACAATCAGTGAACTTACTTATTTAATTGGGTGACCACGTGGGGCGACCATGAAATTTTGAATGAGCTGAAGGTTCTTGCCAGGGGTAACCAAACATGGAGCTTATCCCCAAATATCATGTACATACCTTCCAACTATAATTTCATTCACAATATATAAAATGAGAATCAATGTTAACATCACACATGATGTAAGATACTGGAGGTCACGATGAGGGGTTAGAACATACATTCTTTTTGGCAATTTTGGTCCACGCCAAATCACTCAGGCCATCTCGCAAGGTGTTCCATATGGTGACTTCCTCGCGCATAATAAAATTTTTGGCCATAATCCAATGAAACCTACCGTCGTGTATCGGAGTACAAATCTATATTACACAACACATTTACACAACCATATTAAGTCAAACTTTTGCTTACCGTTGTATGTAGCTCAAGTAAACCCGTGTATATCTCCACGATTTTGTGTTTGCGTTCAATATTAGGAAGTTCTTCTAATTCGGAAACACATTGAATATGCAGTGGCACAACAAAAACATCAATATGCAAAGTACAGACAAACCTAAAATAAGGATGGTACTCAGTAGTAGATACTCACAGCAAACAATATGGGGAGAAACTAAAATTGATCGCTCATTGTCGCAACATGAGTCTCCAAGGTAAAAAACTAGACAAACAAGTCTATAACCTCCGTGTCAAGCCAATTCTATGGACCGAGAGTCTTTAGGACTCTCCGTTCAGCATCATGGAAATTGTTTTCCAGGAGAATCTCACTGCAAAGGACAAATAATATATGAACTTAATCAAAATTTGAAAGTGATCGTGTGTAGAATTTTGTTATATTAGTGTGAATACTACCTATCTACTAAGCTTTTCTAAAAATTATACTCTACTAAACGTTGATCTTTGACTTCTAGTGAGTCTTATAACGTGTATGGACTCACTTTAAATACATTTTTGTGTCATTTAGTGGTCAAAGTATCCTTCAAATATGGTGAACTAAGAAGAGGACCATCTCTCCCCTCCCGCGTGCTACGTAACCGCATCGGGCATTGGTTTTCAGTAGAATCAGTCATGACTTGTTTGCCCTACCAACACACAACCCCAAATAAGGTGTTAGATTACTAATTAGATTTTACATGCTATATTAGTATATGAAATACAAGTTAACAGAATAATACCTTCTAACGTCCTTTAGACGTTCTAGTCATATCGACGGATGGTTCCCTGACCAATAACAGGTCTGCCATTGATTTCCCAGATGTATTCACCTGGATGCATGAATCATCCTTATCACTTTTATCTAAGGGTGATGAAGATTCAGGTTGCTCTTCCTCACCATAGGGTCTCATTTCCTAATAAAAATGTCCTTGTTCTTCACTTTGAGTTGGGGTGACACGTAACTCATTGTCTTGGGTTCAAGACTTTCCACAGCCCCGATCCAAAACACTAATAAAGTTGTCCATATTTTTTCTTGGATGACCCTCATCTTTATCAGCTCCTCAATTATTTAGGTCATGTCCGCCCTCATGGACTCACCTCCGCCTGAAGAGCAAACACGTGTACCCTTAAATCACGTATGTCCTACCCGACGTCTTGCTCTTTAGGTTGATCTACATAAATGTTCTCATGAACATGCGTACGCTCGCGGTCCTCCCGAACCTCATGGTCCTCCAAGATGGCTGGAGCGATCGTATCGATCTACATAATATAGATACATATGAATTAGTAAAAAATAATCAAGAGTAATTAATCTAACCAACCAACTTTGCAATATTCTAAAACGCTTACCGCAAAGCTTTTAGGCACTCCTCCCCTTGAAGTTACAAACTTCAATACTTTTGTAATGGCCCGGTTTAACCCGCCAACAGTGAAGACTGGTTCAAGTCAACAAAGTTAGCAGCACATGCCAACTTCTCCAAATAAAAAAGTTGTAACAAAATGAACTTATTAGTAGGATTACATATGTTATCATGCAAAAATAGGACCAACGTACACTAAATTTATTACCTGGATAAATAGCATGCATCTAGTATGTTATCGTGGTGACTCTTTTGATATGCGACACCATCCACAACATCTTTAAAATAAGCGGAAGCCCATGAATGACTGACAACTAGTTTTGATCAAGGAGATAACAGAACCCTGACGGTGTATAGCATAAATGCTTGCCTCTAATAGTCACTGTTTAACTCCTCCATCAAGAACCACGATAAGGTGTTCATCAAAATATCTCCTTGGGCATTCACCCACTTTTCCCTTAGATCTTTGACGTCATTCACCATCAAATTTTATTTCTTCACCACCACCGATGATACCAAGTATAAAACTCACATCATCTACCATCACATTAAATGTCGACCCATGGACATTCAGTGTGCAGGTGGCTTGATCGAAGCAACCTAATAGTTGCTTTAAGAAGGACCTCATCATCTTGCAACATTGCATCTTTAACAACCCTCCAAATATTATCTCCCTTATCGCTCTCCTCTTCCTCTAATCAAAATTTGCATAAAGATCCACAAATTTCTTGAGAGTGCAGTGTGTGAACAACTTCTGTTTGATGACATGCTTTTGCAGGTGACTAGGACTGGGTTGTTCCGCTCTGCCTTCAAGCGCGTAGATTTCACTATCCTTGAAAAAAAGGATTTTCTCATCCTTGGTCATGTTGTTCCATACTGTAGCCAATTATTTTCGTTCATGCATATCACAAACTCACTTAAATTACAATAAACATTTTTTAATTTCATGTCATATGAATTGTTAAATTAAACATACTTACATCACTCAAAAGCTTAGCCCCTGAAGCCTTCAGTGCAGCATATTCTTTCTTACTAATTTAATTATACAAAATAGCATTAACATTGCAATCATTGACGTGAAAATATGTAATATTAAATTGATGATCTCATTAATTGATGATCTTAATATTACTTACAAGAAGCCAATGAAAAAATTCTTTGTGCCTTCTTCACATTCACATTTGTGTTAGCCATCTGAAGTTAACATCATCAAATTTAGCGTGTGACAATGTTTTTTTATCATGACCACCGCTGATAGTAATTTGTAATAGGTTGAGCATCATCTAGTAAGAATGCTAAGGTTCTATGTGCCATTAAATTGATGGAATACTGATAACTCTAAGATTTTAGAGTTATCCTAGCATTTCTATGAATTACTTATTGCTTATCTTAGGGTGATATAGTAATTTATTAATTAAGTTATAGTCATTTCTTTCTTATTTAACTTTATGTTTAGTTTAGTCGCCTTACCAACAATCTGAGTAATTTTGAGCAATTTTATGCATATGTCATGCTTCTATGCAGGTTCCCTTGGAAGCTTGGTGGCTAGAGTAATGTTGTAGCATATTTTGTTTATGTTGTAGCGGTAGCATTATTGATGCAAGCTTAACAAGAGGATTTTTCGTGTAGTCCAGCTTAACAATAGGATTTATCTCCATCTTTGTTCTTTCTTTACCAGTTTAAATATGGAAGTGGATTTATTCCATTTTGTTCTTAAGTTCATTATGAGCTAACGAACCTTCAAACTGTAAACCCTTGTAAGCAAGAACAAAATTAATTAGAGGAAGTAATGGATAGGAGATTTGACCATACTAACCCTCTTTGTCATTGAATATCTCATTAATATCAACCCAACTTCATACATTACAAGTGTCATTTTAAACCATTTCAATTAGCTTTATTATTTTTATTTAAGTCTTGCACCAATTGAGCTTTAACCATTACTACTGCCTTGGTTTCCAATTAAATTTATTTTGGTCTATAATATTGCACATTTCACACTAGTCCATGTGAAGATCGACACTCACTTTTCACTTTATTTTACTAGTTAATGACAAGTGCACTTATGTATACATATCACACAACATATACCAAATGCATATTAAAGAGAATAAGTAAAGCTAGCTATAAAATACTTTTATTAATGAAAAACACCTAAAAACCAAACAACAATGTGATTAATAAGGTACATATAAAGAATGAAATTGATCAAAGTGAGATATAGCACATAAAATTAAGGGGAAAAGAATATGCACATAAAGGATGAGTAACAATTAAATCTCATTCTCGATAAAAGAAAGATAATACTTCAGCACCAATTATCCAATATACAACCAAACATCACCTAGTAAACCAAAAAATTAAGGATTTTGTAACATATTAGATGACCATGAAAGCTAAAACTAATGTTACTCAATTTAACTTTACATGTCGAAACCATAAATAGTTTTAAGAACTTCCTGAGTAAAATTTTAAGGAAACTTGTTCAATGGCAACAAAGCCCCCACTCTCTAAATCCAAATGGAGTCAACCTTATCAATCATTAAAAAATGTGTAAGCCTTGAGATATATGAAAAAAATAGAAGTAAATAATGATATTGTTATCAAATTTATTATGCAGATGCTATACTTAATGCCCATGCTAGTAAGATAAATATGTTTATATCTAATGCACCAATAACATTGACTATGTGTCCATTATACTACATCACAAATGAGATGAAAAGATCTACAATAATAGATTTTTAGGCTTAAGAGCAGTCAAAACTATTTTACAAAAATATATGTAAGCTAAACTAAAAATAAAACAACTCCAGCTCATGAAAAACTTATACAAAATATGTCAAGCAAAACTCAAGCATGCTCAACAAAATGAAACTTAGACTCACAACAGGGTTCACGATACTACCTGAGTAATGCCCAACTGAAAAAAAACTCCCCAATATACTTAAAATGGGGTACACTGCTGTTAAAATAGATACTTTAGTTCAGAATGAGAATCAATACCGATTTCTAGTAACATAATTAATACATCTGCAGAGAAAATGAGGAAATACTTGAAAAGTTTAAGCCACCCCAAATACATTAAAAAATATCTTCATCAAGACCGAAATCAAATATGAAAACCAAAGCAAACCAAAAATTCAATTTTATATCACCAAGAACAATTAGAAAATTTTCAATTACATAACTAAATGAACCCCAACTCCAAACTAAAATAAAACATAAGACAGAGCTCTCAAGCTTATCAAAATGTAAACAATATCTTACCTCAGAAATGGAAGAAACTCTAGAAATAATAGTTGTTCCAAGCAGTGCGTATATGAAAATATCAACAGACAATGCGTATTTGAAACTCCAACTATAAGGCTTCCTTAATCGTATCAGAAGTGAAACCCTATAAACCAATCATAATCGACAGACATTAAAAAACATCTTCATCAAGATTAAAATCAAATATCAAAACCAAAGCAAATAAAAAATTTGACTTTAAATCACTAAGAACAATCAGAAAATTTCCAACTACATAACTAAAAGAACCCCAACTTCAAACTAAAACAAAACTATCATAACCAATATGATGATTTTCTATCCACTATCTTTATCAAGTTGGAATCCCTCATAGGCACTACCACAACCCCATAAAGCTTCTCTCTCTCATCTTCTTTCTCTAGTTATCTTTCTTACTTGAAAGTAGGTTAAAAAGAACTAAAAGAAAGCAGCTATTGGCATACCCTTTTTTTCTTACCTTAATTCCAATTTCGAAGCATCAACGCGCATAGAGTTATGTCTTTCTTGGACTACTTTGAGAAATAGGGTTTGCCTAGATTGAATTCACTACTCCTAAAAATAGCGAGCACAAATGAAAAAAAAAACTCTAGAAACCCCAGCTCCAAACAATGCGTATCTGAAAATGTCAACAAACAGTGAGTATTTAAAATTGCTCCAAGCAAGCCATAGACGAGCTTTAGGATGAAGAAATCAATGTCAAACAGTCTAGGAGTGAAACCCTAGAAACCAAGCCACATTGAAAATGAATCGAGGGAAAGAGAAATACCGAGAATGAGAGAGATTGAGAGAGGATGACAAATTATCTTGCGCAGTTTGAATTTCAGAGAATGAAAGAGAAATATCGAGAATGAGATTGAGAGTATTTGAGAAGGGAAAATCCCGATGGTGGTCATCTAAGGTGTAGAGTAGAGAAAATGGCGTATCCTTTTTGGGTTAAAAATTACGTGCCCTAGATGACGGAGAGAGAGCACCACATCAATGCTGGAAATCATGCTTTTGTCATTCACGTTGGAAGTTGGAGGAGAAATCGTGCTTTCGTCGTTCGCGTCAGAAGTTGGTGGAGAAATCACGCTTTCGATATTGGGTGCCCTAAGTTTTTTGTTGTAGTCGGAGAAGGGAAAAGTTGAGAGATAAAGGAGATGAGAACCTATTCTACCGGTTTCAAATGAAATTAAAATTAAAAATCATCTAATGGTTGGGATTAATCTAGCCATATCCTACGACTAGGTTAATCCCAACATCAATGCTGGAAAAAAAAATTGCAAGCATTGAAGAGAGATCCATATAATCGATGGCAAAATTGAATTCAAATATGTCTTCATTAACGGCAGAGTAGTGGCTTTTAACAAATAAAAAGGTAGAAGAATTTCTTGCACGCATCACACATGCAAATAGACAAACTTAATTTATATTCATGACCTATCATTACTCCTTGTCTAAAGTCAAAGTTCTAGAGATGAAGCTCACATGGGTGATGATGTTTGTTTCTTGAGAAAATTAGTGGTAAACTCTTTAATCATGAGACATGACACTCTCTACTCAAAGCCACTCCTTTGGTGTGGACAACTGTTTTTTAAGACTTCAAAGTTCAAACTCAATGTCCCAAAGACATAGAAGATATTGTCCTAGCTTCGAAACTACTACGTAATTTTCTCTCCATTTTTTGGATTTTTCGAGCTAGTATGATCAGAACCATTCAAAACCGACCTGATGGTCCAGTTGGCCGGATGCAATGATCAAACTAAGAGACGAGAATCTCAATCGACCTGAAGATAGATAAGTTCATAACACATACACTGAAAACATTTAAAACAGCTTCTTTCAATCAAAATTATAGTAGGAAAATGTCCTTCACAAATTAAAAAAGAAGAAATTTACAGTATCATCGAGGGCCATTGGAAATTGGTACACCTCTCTTAATGCTATCCACATTGGTAGTTTCATAAACAGGCAAATCACTCGAATAATAACCCAAATCACAGATCTGCAACTCAAACAAATCAGAACTTGAATCACTTTCTTCCCCATCGTCAACCTCATTCAGTTTCCTCAATCCCTTCTCTGAATACCCATTTTTGAAATTTCTCTGCTTTTCTAACAACCCATTACTAAACTTCTGGTTATCAAACAAAGGCTCTGTTTTTCTCTGATCTATAATCGTTTTGAATTCCTTGAGGCTCTTTGTAGGAGTCTGCACATAAGGAGGAGGAGTTCTAAATCCAGAGCTTGAAGAAGAGTAGTAAATTGATTTTTTATCAATGGTGGTATTATTAGAGCTTTGAAAATGGCTAATGCTGCTTCTTCTCTTTCTCATCCCAATTGGGCTTCCTTTTTCCTCTTCAATATCCTTCACTGACGACTGTTTTGAAGACTTTGATTTTTTCTTCTTCTTGGAAGCTGATTGGCTGAAAAGTGAATTGAGAAAGCTTGCAAGTCTACCACCAGGGGAGCTTGGCTGTTTGTGTAATTTCTTCTCTTTGATTTGGGTTTCCACTGTGCATGATTGTTGAACAAGTAAACTATTGGTATTGTTTTTCCTCATTGGCAAGTCCAAGCTGATTCTGCCTCCTCTAAAGGACCTTTCTTCCCTCAGGACTTTCTGAGAATATGTTGTGTACCCAATGTTGTTGGCTTCATTGTAACCAGAGAAGTATCTGGCGGCTTCAAATACGTCGAGCTCGCCGGAGTCGTTCCGTTGGTGGACTGGTTTCTTGTGAATCCTTTCTGGGTCTGGAAAGTTTGTGGTTGACATGTTTGGGAGGTGGGAAAATTTTGGGTTATAGGGAAATGTATGAAACTTGTGTAGTACGTGTGGAATGTATATAAGGAGAAAGAAGTGAGGAAGAGGGATAAAAGGAGATGAAATGATTGAGAGTAGTGGGATGTGACTTAAAAATGATCAAATGGGTAGTTAATAATTTTATATGATGAAGTGTTTTTGGATGCTTTTGGTTTACAATCCATATTTTAGGTTATCGTTGAGAGATTTCGACCTGTAAATCAACTTTTAATGGTTCAATGTGTCCAAGTGAAAAAATGGAAGGAAAATCATATTTTTTTTTCAGGATTTTCTTGAAAATTGAGATAGGCTGATCTACACTACTGAAATCAATTTTAGTGATTAACATGTAATAGATGTAATCCCGACGTTCAAGATAAAAATGAGAGGATATCATCTTATTAGGACCCGCCTAAAACATGAAACAAATCTTTGCTTTAGTGATGGGATGGAGAGTGGATTACAATTAAGAGAAACATAGCTTTTTATCCCATCTCATCCGTCATTAAAATAGAGGTTTGTTTTGTGGTCATTGGTGGATGCCAACGGCCAAACATGGTGTTTTCTTTTGTATAATGCTGAAAATTTGATGGAGTGAGTTAATATTTTTCACAAATATTTATAAGATGAGTAATTTTCATAAAAAAATAATATTGAATGTTTCAACAATTTATGTTTAGGAGAAAGGTATTTGAAAATACTGAAAATTCTATCTTTGGATTCCAGGCTAAAGATGTATCTTCCTTTTATCATCATGAAAGTGAGATATATGGTAGAACCCATCTTTGCTTTTGCAAAATGGCAGTCACAATCTTTTGCTAAAATTAAAAGATAATTCTTAGCAAACTAATATTTGATGCACAAATTAACTATGGCCCAGTAATATTTAGCTGTCTCCTCTTTAATGGAGTTCTAGGATCAATTCTCTCACCCTCACTGTAAATCAACTTTTTTTTTCAAAATATATCATTAGTTACGCCAATCACCTCTAAATGTTTTAATAGGAATGTGCGCACAAACACACATATGACATAGACGTACTGATTAAATACTAACTGATTAAACTTTTTGAACTAATGAAAATGAAATACTGAATTGAGTTACCATTTTCTCTCTCAAATTTAGAGGGTGAAGACCCCAAATTGGAGGCTTTTTGAGTAGGATGATTAAGACAGTTACGTTAAATTTACAAATTTAAGAAGAATCAATTTGTTGCCTATTGATCGGACTGTGGATTTTTGAAAATTGGTTAGATCCCTTTTCTTTTTGTGACCACATGTATTTGCAACAAGTCCAATGTCACTATCTATAGCATGATTTGTAACTATCTTTGAACTATTAACATTGTTATCACATAGCAATGAACCACTTATACTTGGAGCATGACATATTGTTTGTTAGTGATTACTTTTGTTACATGTATTAACTACCTCTTTCACTACTTTTAGGCAGCTCGTTTAATTGTGCATGGAGTTTTATCATCATTCTTTACTACATACGAGGTATGTTGGGAGTATGAATCATAATGATGTGACAAAACACATGGTAATGAGATTACATATTCACATTATATTCGAAATATATATTTTTCTTACTTGTTTTGTTTATAATGCGTGACATGAGACTAAATACATTGCTCTTTTATAGTAGTGGTGAGTACTGGTATTTTTCTACAACAAAATTTAGGCCAAAATGAATCACAAGTTCACTTTCATTCTCAAATTGTCACTGTCAGTATAATTTTCTCAATCCAGCCTTTAAATAATTTTAAAAAAAATTGTAACTGATTTTTCAATTAGCCTCAGACTAATATTTGCTATGTGATTGATGATTTAGATGAAGGAGGCAAAACTAAGTTATCAACAATAACAATATAAGTGGTTTCAAGGATTCAAAACATGACCATACAGCAAGGGAAATCAGCTGCTCAAGATTATGCTCTTGAGGATATGAAGAAGGGCATATATTTGATACGGTTAATGAGTCAACTGTTAGGATCACAAAGGAAAGCATGCACAATTGTAGTTTTTGGACACATTCCTTGACAAAGAAATGGCCACATAGCCGGTGTCTTCATCCCCCGCGTCCAACTTTTAACAGAAACTTTGGACAGATTCATGTTGACATGTTTTGTTGCTTTCTTTTATTTTGCACCATGCATCCCTAAAGTTACCTTTCATGGTCTTGGATCCCCCATCAGTCCCATCTCTTTCCCCCATTTTTCAGGCCCTTTGCTCTTTTCATCACAAGATTTTTTTTAAACAAAATAGTAATGAACATTTTTATTTGGACGTCTTTTACATTATCAATCACAAACTAGGATTGTAGTGTTAAAATTAGACTCTTTAATGAGTTAGTCACAACCATGGTTAATCAGTTACATCTACACTCATCTAATTACAGAGTCGAGTCACCTATCGTATAATACTGCGTTAGAGCTTATCTTCTTTCCCTTTCAGTCTTTCTCCCTAAATGTCAATGTTTTTATGCCTTCAATGGTAAGTAATCAAATGATATGCAAGTGTAACGTCAACCTAACATATTATGTCATAGAGGGTGATAAATTAAAAGTGCAGAGAGTATATTGACAGACAGATAGAATTACGAGAGGGACTCAATCGTAACTCCAAAAAGAAAATATTTTAAAGATGTTTAAGATATTTTATTTAAGGGAAATTTTGCATAATAGATAATTTTAAAGGGGGTGCTTTCAAAAAATAGCAGATTTTTAATAGATTTAGATAAATAGTAGGTTTTTGAATTAGTCAATAATTTTAGACTAAATTGACTATCATCTATATATAACATGTTAATATTTTTTCGGGTATATCATCGGTATATAGCTTATATACCCAATTGATAGACGATAGAAATTAGGAAGTAATTAATTGGCGTTATTTGAAAATCAAACATACTATAACTGTTTTTAAATGTCAGTCACATCGATCAAAATCCCTTAAAAATCGCTAAATACAATAACTTTCCTTCAATCAATCATTTCCAAAATAAAAAAAAACTAATAAAATCTAAATTAAATCTACAAAAAATAACAATGAACACTTCCATAACATATGAAAGTTTATTTCGATAATAATCATTAAAAACATTTCTTCAAGTATATCAGTGATAATACTAATATAACTCCACCAACAAATATTATTTAAAAATCTTTCAATATATATATATATAATGCATGTTTTTTAACGTATTCGAGTATATCATATGTCTTTGATGATATATTTATTTTAATGATACTATAATTATGAGTGTAATTCATTCTTAACTTTTTAAATCATATTTTTTCCATAACCGTAAATCAAGTAACAACTGAAAGTTAGAAAAAAAAAACCTAAATCCCGAAGTCATTAATACCATCAACCAAAATTAAAAAAAAATTGGAATCAATCATAGATTATCATCTAATTTAATTAAAAATAAAAATAAAAAATAACGTTTGAATTGAAAGATAATGAATTTCATAACGTTTAATTAAATGAAAAAAGTCCACCAAATCTGATTATGAAATCTGTAAATCAAAGTTTAAAATCATCAACTATAAATTAGTCAACAATTGGTTGATGACGTGATACTAAAAATCTGCTATTTATCTTATCAAAATTAGAATCAATCATTAAAACCAGAATATTTTTTATCAAAATTAGTAAAAAAAACTAGAACTAATCATTGATTATCATCTAATTTAATTAAAAATAAAAAAATAATGTGAAAGACAATAAGTTTCAAAATATTTAATTAAATGCAAGGACTCCACCAAATCTGATTGTGAAATCTATAAATTGAAGTTTAAAATCATCAGCTACAAATTCATCAATATCTGATTGATATCGTGACACTAAAAATCTGTAATTTACCTTATCAGAATTAGAAACAATCATAGAAATTAGAATATTTTCTTATCACAATTAGCTAAAAAAAAGGAAAGTAGAATCGATAATTGATTATCATCTAATTTAATTAAAAATAATGTTTGAATTGAAAGACAATAAATTCCAGAATAATTAATTAAATCTAAGGACCCATCAAATTTAATTATGAAATCTGTAAATCTAAAGTTCAAATCGTCAACTACAAAATCGTCAACAGCTGGTTGATATTGTAACACTAAAAATCTACTATATACTTATACTTTAAAAAATATGTTATTTCTTTAATTAATTTTCAAAACTTATCTATTTGTCGTAAAATACTCACCCTATGAAATTTGAGTTATTTTAGGCCCATGAGTTTGGTTGAAAGTCCCAGTTGTTGTCCTCACAAAGATGACAAGACCCAATACTGTGTCTCCATAGGGAGACAATATGGGACAACACCAAAAACTGTCTTTTAAACTCACCCATAGTTTCCTAAACTTCGAATTACGTTTATCAATCTCTAAAGGGTTGATCAAAGAAAAAGGAGAATCTGATATGAAGATAAGGAGCTGAAGCTGACTTTAAAGAATATAACAAAACAAGGGACTTGCTGTCACAGTTTGTTGGGATAAGAATTGTCTTCCATTTGAACAACAGGTGCTAAGTTCTACAAACGAGTTCCGATTCGCTCTCTTTTTTCCATGCTCAATAAGTATAAACGTGGCTTATTTAGCTACGCACATAGTGCTCTATTACCAAAAGTTGCACTGGAAAATTGGAAAGGTGAACCCTTCTTTTTATGAGAGTTGGAAATAAAAATAGCTAACGTTTTCGATCCCTAGAAAAGATAGTTTATGACTATAATGTATGTGGTTCGCATCAGTATTCAGTGGTCGACATTATCAGTTTGGACAGATGTTGCATCTTATCCCCAATTGAGAAAGAAAATATTCAGATTTTTAGAGTACTTAAAAACAATAGCTTTCCTCATAACCTGATATCAAATCAATAGGTTTTTAAATAAAAATGTTATATACTACTATAATGCTCATCATTATCATAAGTTGATAGTATGAGATTTCACATGTATATAAAAATATATATATATTTTAATTAAGACTTGACTATCCAAACTTGTATTTTTTTTTCCTTTTTTCTTTAATTTGTCAAGGAAAATGCCTTCTTTCATCAGTACATAAAAGGAAATAAAAAGGTATAATGATAGTTGGAAAAAGAAAATAATGTGTAATTAATGCAGTAGAAAAATCTGACCTTCTTTTTGACATGGAATTAGGGGTGTCTACGGTTCGGTTCGGTAGTAAAACCAAATCGAACCAAACCGTTCATGTCAAAATAATCGAACCGCCCTGAACTATGAATTTCATTTTGGTTCGATTTTTCGGTTTGGTTATTATTAATTTGAAATTTTTTAAATGATATTATTGAAACACATAATATAAAATCAAAATTTTATTTCGGTTCGATTCGATTTGATATGAAAAATGTATCTATAATAAAAATATATAAAATTAATATTTTGATTTAATAATTCTATAACCGAACCGATCAACATAGACCTAAAGAATCCCATTTTTTATTCGAGATATTTTTAAACACTCCAACAGGACTCCAATGGTTGGGCCAATGCCAAAGGCCTGACGTTAATTGCCAACTTGGCTCCTTTACCAACAATATTCAACTAAAAAAGAATAAGGAAAAAAATGGCCCATGCAGGTCTCGAACCTGCGACCTTCGCGTTATTAGCACGACGCTCTAACCAGCTGAGCTAATAGGCCATATACGCAAGAATTCATACTAATTATAAGAATCATCTATTCCGTATGATATGTCGTAACTGAACATCATCTCGGGCGGTCAAATGATGTTGTCATGTTGTCTGCTGCGACGTTGATGACGAGTCATCCTCTTGACTGAAACAACATGTCGGCTATCATTCATTGGCAAATAATGCTATGTTGTAATTTTTCAATTAGGTATAAGTGGCTGACATGTCGCATGTCATCTCTGGTCATGTTTTTTTTTTATATTTGTTTGTCCAATAAATTTGATAATTTTTTCAAGTTTTACATTTGGTTCTTTTTGAATAATTTTGGTCTCTAATTTATTGAACCATGAATAAGGAGGGTCCATATATGCTTGAGAAGTTAGAACTGTATATGAATGTAACTCGATCACAAAACAGGTTCAAATCAGGCATGGTCTCAGCCTTATAGGTTTAATTTATTTTGTGGTCGTGATCGAGCTAGTGCGAAGATCAATTTACGTAAATCACAATATCTTCTTTAAACTCATCAATACATAAATTTAGAATTAGATGAAAATCAAATATATTATGTGAAATTTTGAAATAAAAATGTATTATGTATAACATAAAACATTAAAAAGTACATTTAATTTTAGGCATCAAATTAGAATGAATTATTTGTTTACTATTGGAAAAATAATGTCAACGGTCAAAAGTAGTTTTTAGTGTGTTTTTTACAACCGGCAATAAATGTTAGTAATAAAATTACTTTTAGGTAATTAACGACTATTGAAAATTATTTTTGTGCCAAGTTGAGCTTTGTTAGTTGGTTCGGCCTTTACAATGCCCCTATGAGGTCTGAAATTTTCATTTCTAAAAGTTTAAAAGCCTGGTCCAGTTTTATTTGATTTCGACTCAGGTTTAATTTTTCGGTCAGTTTTAGACAATGATCTAACAAGTTTCGTGCGGGATGATCGGGTTTCAGGTTCTTCAGACTTTCTTATATCCCCAGAGCTACTTGTGTCTTATTTTGGAAAAATTAGAAAATATGGTCACTTTTTCTTTTATTTTAGAAAATGATTCAAAATATTCATATTTGCATAAATGGTTGATTTTTCTTTATTGTTTCTCCCTTCTTCCTTTCGTCTTCTCCATTTATGTATGCATCTTTTTTCACCCCCTTCGTCTATGCAACTTTCTTTTCTCCGTCTTCTCCATTTATGTATGCATCTTTCTTCACTCCCTTCGTCTATGCAACTTTCTTCGCTTTCGTCTTCTCCCTTCGCTTTCGTCTTCTCCCTTCATCTTCTTTGCCTCTTTCTTCTTTCTTCTTCTCCGTTCATCTTCTCCCTTCGTAATCTATTTTTGTGTCTAGTGATTTTTTTTCTGATTTGATATGTTTTTTTATTTTGATTTTCTTAATTTTGTGGGTTTATCATCAATTTATTGTATGGTTTTTTTAATTTTATGGTTTGATTTCTAGATTTCTGAGATTTCAGTGATTGAGAGGTAAAGAAGAGAAGGAGGAGACATGTTTGAATTTGATTTCTGGATTTCTAGGATTATAACAAATGGTATATAAACATATATTATGATATACTGATGGTACATTAAAATATACTATGGTATTTATATATCATAGATGATATATAAAAAAATATTACAGTATATTGATGATATATTAAAATATACTATAGTATGTAAAATATATCATTCCATATTTTTATACATCATAGTATACCTGTATATAAAAGTTTTCCAGTTTTTCAAAAAAAAATAATTGACAGTTTGGAAAAATCGGTCATTCTTGTAAATTGAATTTTTTTTACCATTATCTTCCTTATTTTTCATAAATAGATTATTCTCCTACATGAGCCTTTTATTTTTCACACCTTAATTATGAGTAATTTACATGATTATAATCCTCCACATAAATAGGCAAGTGTAAATTTTTCGTTTAAGAACATATCACGCCGTCTCTTTCTACTGAAATATGTATAAATATTATATATTAATATACTAGTAACTCTTCAAAAAATAAATATACTAGTAACTCTAGAAAGACCAAAATCAAGATTACGAACAAGTGAGTATGGAGTGTTCATGACTAAAAAACATTATAAATTAAAATAATATTAATTTAGGTAAAAAAATATTTCGACTCCATATATGTATAAAGCACTTGAGTAGTAGGTGCTTATTTATTTTGAACCATTTTAGAAAACAAGTGAATACGTGTTTTAAGTATCATGAATGCATTTTAAACAATCATATTTACCTTTTTCAATGATATTTCAAATAATGATTTTAATGCATTTAAATGATTTGCCAAACAAAACACTCTTAAACTCACCATAGATTAAATTTTATTTGACTAAATAATATGTCAAAATCTCTTGTATGTTGATATTTTATTAGCATATAAGTTAATTAGCATATGAATGATTGGTATGTTATTTTACCCTAAAAAGCTAATTTTAAATCTTGATCGGTACATAATTACTCTTAATGTATTTCTTCAATGAATGTTAGAACATTAACACCCAATAGGATTTACTTGGTAGTTTAAACGTATCATAGATTTTAGATTGGGATAACCTTTTGTTTGATGATCTAAATTGGATGTGATTTTAGGCCGATCTAGGAAGTTGAAAAAAATTAACTGCTCAGATCAATTTTATATGAAAATACAATTAATTAAAACTCGATTTGAGATATTGCTTTTTGGATCATTGGCATCGGTAGAATAAGATAATTTGTTTGACCAAACAAGACCATCCAAATAGGTAGATTTCTACAAGGAATAACTCTATACTAACCAAGATCTAGACAAAGTATTAATTGATGAAGTGGTGTGTCAATCATTCATAGGTTAATTTTAAAAAATCATTTTAATGAGTAATAAAATATATATATNTATATATATATATATATGGTACATTAATAGTATAAAAGAGACATGGCAAAAGCTTAACCAATCATCAAGCAAATATATTGATTTAGGCGATGAGGACTTTTGGATGAAAAGGATAGATAAGACAAAGATGTTACAGAAGGGAACGATCCAGAATATCATAACTTCTCCAACGGCTCAATCAAATATCATAACTCTTTCATTGGCTCCAAATAAAGCGCAACGAAAAAGGCCTATTCTTAGAAATATTATTGTTTTAATTTCTCGATTGAATACACAATTATTTTGGCTTTAAGCTTGAATTTCACTCTCTATTCTATTGCTTACATTTTTCGTGAGTGTAAATTCCCTTTACAGTTTGGCGCTCTTACTAAGAGGTGATTTAGAAAGCTCAAGAATACAATCCAAGATGCTAATAAGTACATCTAACATAGTTCTTAATGACAAAATGATGCAAATCACGTTGACCAACCTATGCCATACTGACGGGAATGCAAGAAATGGAGCATCGTAATAATAAGGCCCTTTATAGTGCTTGGTACACCGTCCGGGACCAGATCATAACCTTGCAACGGGAACATACGAAAATGAGTGTTGAGGTAAGTCAACATACTAATATGGATGAGTGAGAAAACTGTGAAAACATGCGCATTGAATGGGACGAGCAAGATACCAGGTGTGCCAACCATGATACGATCCAAAATGTGCGACAGGAAGATGTTGAAATCCAATTTGAGGATAATAGAAAGGAAGCAGACGAGGAGAATCTCCCGTTGGAGCCTAGGACGGAAATGGCTATGGAAGAAATGTTGGAGAGAAAAATGACGGAAATGCAGAAGCTGGGAATACAAGAAAAGAAAATCTAGAATTGTTCACATGTTCACCTCTGAGTCCAGAAGTACTTGCTGCCCCGCTCCCAAAAAAATTCGTAGCTCCCAAATTCAAATGCTACAAATGGAAAACTAATCATGTGGACCACCTCAGGGGTTTTAAACATGTTATAATCTTATACCAACATGAAGATGAACTCATGTGCAGCATATTTCCGACTAGTCTAGAAGGCAATGTCTTAAATTGATATCTTTCCCTACCCTCTCATTCAATTAATAATTTTACTACCATGTCCTCTATCTTTTTAGAATAGAACTCCATGTACCGCTCGTTATGGAAGATTCAGAGTATCTCCTAACCATATCAATTAAAAGGGAGAATCATTGTGTGAATACACACATAGATTGAAGGACGAGATGGTAAAGATAGAAAAATGCGATGACCTAGTAACAAGGTTGACCTTCAGAGAGGAATTGGACCCAAACTCTCCACTGTTTGATGATTGGTTGAAGGTGAAAGTGCTATGAATGGAAGAAACGTTTTAGCGGGCTCAAGCCTATATTACTTTGGAGGAGGAAAATAGAAGCATGATGAACAGAATGAACAGAGATGAATGATAGACGGGGTGAATACAAAATAGAGAGCGTAGAAAAATGGGGAAGGACAATAGAAAGGATCCACCAAAGGGACAAAGTCGACACTCCACTCAACCCGTGAACCAAATTTTTTAGGCAATAAAGAACAAGTCGCGGTTGAAAGGACTAGCACCATTAATGAGAGGGCCCACTAATTGAGACAGGGACAACTACTGTTCGTTTCATAGAAGCTACATGCATTATCCCAAAGATTGCTTCTAGCTTAAAGACTACATTGAAGAATTGGTAAAGGAAGGTTACCTTCAACAATATATTTTGAAAGGTGAATAGAAGCAAGTAGCAAAAAAAGAGACTGAAAACAAAGGTAAGGAGCCTTTTCGAATTGTTGAGACTGTAGTCGTTGTGGCAAACAAGAAGGGACTACCATAAAGGAAAGGAAAGTAAACTACAAGAAGCCTACGAGGCGTGAGCATTTGAAATGGGGAAGCACATCAGAAGGCAACAAAAATTCACCGTTAATTTTTCGAGACCTGAATATAGAAGATCATGGTACACAACATAATGATGCCCTGGTAATCACTATCCACTTTGGAAACTACCTCTTGAGGAGAGTGTTAACTGAGGATGGAAGTGCTATAAATATTCCCCACCGCTAGACAATAGAGAAGATGTCAATAGAAAATCTGAGGTTGTAAGGCCCATCGTAACCATTGATCATATTTAACAGAGCAATAATTTACTCAGAATGAATAATAACACTTCCTGTGAACACCCGACCCTTCAATCATCTGACGGAATTCATGGTTCTAGATACAACAACCTCGTGCAATGCCATTCTAAGAAGGACCTGGTTGCACAAGATAAAGGTAGTTCCGTCTACATATTATCAAGTACTGAAATATCTATATCTTAGTGGAATTAAAACAATTAGAGGAGATCAAGCCATCATTCGATGTTGTGCAATATCAACATTAGAATCCGTCAAGTGCATAACTTTCGAGAAAAGATGAATGGATAAAAGGAGATAGCAACATACCAATAGAAATCAAAGGTAAACATGGATGGTGAGCTATCTAACCCTAGATACAAGTGGTAGAAGCCACTGAACTTTTACTTCTAGAAGACTTGAGTCAGAAGGCGACAATGATAGGCACTGAGCTCGAGGAAACCAAAAAAGGTTAATTGATAGACATTCTAAGGAAAAACAAAGGCATTTTTTCAAGTATAACCCATGAAATGTCAGGTATCACGTAAGAAATCATTTATCATAAATTAAATATTGATCCTCCAGTTAAATCTGTAAAATAGAAGAAAAGAAACTTTGCCTAAAGGGTGATATGATAAACATTCTAAGGAAAAACAAAGGCATTTTTTCAAGTACAACCCATGAAATGTCAAGTATCGCAGAAGAAATCATTTGTCATAAATTAAATATTGATCCTTTCGTTAAATCTGTAAAATAGAAGAAAAGAGACTTTGTCCTAAAATGGAATGCGGCTATAAACAAGTGGATAAAGTTCTGAACACCGACTTCATTAGAATAGTTGACTACCTAGAGTGGCTCACCAACGTAGTGGTGGTGAGAAAGAAAAACTGGAAGTGGAGAATCTGTGGCTTTTACATATTTACACAAGGCATTTCTAAACGATGACTATCTATTGCCAATGATAAATTAAATGGTGGATGCAACTTCTGGATACAAACTCCTCAGTTTTATGGAAGCCTACTCAGGATACAATCAGATGAAAATATTCCAACCTCATCAGGAAAAAACTTCTTTCATAATAAAACAAGGTTTTTTTTATAAAGTGACGTTGCTTGATTTGAAAAATACAGATGCAACATACTAAAGGCTCATAAACAAAATCTTTTACGAGTAGATTGGAACAATAATGGAAGTCTACATGGACAAGATGCTAGTCAAGAGCAAGAAATGGCCGGACCATATAATGGATTTTGACGAAACCTTCTCAGTCCTAAGGAAAAGTTGCATGAAGTTGAATCCCAAAAAAACACCTTTAGAGTCACGACTGGGAAATAGGTCATTTGGTGACACAACAGGGGATTGAGGACCACCTGGATCAAGTGAAAGACGCTGTGGAAATGAAGTCCCCAAGAACTACAAGGAAGTACAAACCCTGAATGGAAAGTTAACAACATTAAACAGATTGGTTTCACGGTCGACAGACAAATGTAGGTTATTCTTTGCAAAACTAAAAGAGGACTTCACAAATAACTGGGATGAAAAATGTGAAGACACATTCAATAAAATAAAAGAATATCTAGCATCTCTGCCACTATTATCAAAACCTCTTCTCGGAGAAGAACTATTCTTGTATGTGGTCGTTTCACAGACAACAGTAAGTGTCGTCCTGATTAAAGAAGATTACAGAAAGTAGAAACCCATTTACTTTGTTAAAAAATGTCACACATCAGTGGAAAATGATATATAAAATAATGGAGAAACAAATACTGCAGTTGTGACGGTGGAAAGGAAGCTAAAACCCTAATTCTAGGCCCACACGATTAGAGTATCAGCAGACTTACCCATCAGAAGCTCACTACACTCCCCATAAAATAAGCAAAAGATTAAAAAATGTGCAATTGAATTGGGAAAGTATGGGATTCGTTACGAGCCAAGAACATCAATAAAGGCGTAAGTGCTGGCGAACTTTGTCAGAGACTTCACTCATAATGAAAAGATTCAGAACAGGAAATTTCCAGCTGAAATGGAGGACAACTCTTGGATATTATTTGTAGATGGCGCGTTACAAAACCAAGGAGCGGGAGCGGGAGTTGTAACATAAACTCCATTTTGGGAAATGTTTGAGTAGTCAATCTATTTTGGTTTCAACGCGTCAAACAATGAAGTAGAATACAAAGCTTTGATAGCAGGAATAAACATATTGCTTGAGTTAAGAGTAATGGAAATTAAAATTTATTGTGATTCTATGCTAATTGTTAAGCATGTCACAGGAGAATTCATAGCTAAGGATCCAAGAATGATCGATTATTTACAATAAATAAAAGATATGCTGAGGTTCATAAATGGGTATGAAATTCAAAAGGCTCCCAAAATTGAGAATAGCCAAGTGGACGCTCTGACCACGTTGGGATTATCGTTACAATGAAAGACATGCTCCTAAGAAGAAAGATCCAGTAACAAAGTGTAAGGTATTCATTGATTAATGAAATACTTTATTATAGATCATTTTCAAGTCCATATTTGAAATGCTTGAAGTCGAGGGAAGCCCATATATACTAGTAGAAATCCAAGAAGAAATTTGTAGAAATCATGCTAATGGGAGAGCGCTAGCTCACAACATACTGAATGAAGGGTACTGCTAGCCTAAGATGCACCAGGATGCAAAAACGTACGCGAGAGAGTGTAATAAAATGCCAATGCTTTGCTTTCGTAGCGAAGATGACACATGGAGAACTCAAAACTGTAGCAAGCCTATGAATGTTCATGCAATGGGCATTGTGTTGGAATTATGTTCATAAAGTAGGTGTAATAACTATTTATTAGTATTTAGTTATTTCTCAGACATTATATATTACTAAATTTAATGAATGAATGAAGTAGAATCCATTTTGTAACATAAACTCCATTTTAGAAAATGTTTGAGCAGTCAATCTCTTTTGGTTTCGGCGCGTCAAACAATGAAGTAGAAAACAAAGCTTTGATAGTAGGAATAAACATGTTGCTTGAGTTAAGAGTAATGGAAATTAAAATTTATTGTGATTCTATGTTAATTATTAAGCATGTCACAGGAGAATTCACAGCTAAGGATCCAAGAATGATCGATTATTTGCAACAAATAAAAGATATGTTGAGGTTCCTAAATGGGTACGAAATTAAAAGACTCCCAAAATTGAGAATAGCCAGGTGGACGCTCTGGCCACGTTGGGATTATCGTTACAATGAAAGACAAGCTCCTAAGAAGAAAGATCCAGTAACAAAGTGCAAGGTATTCACTGATTAATGAAAAACTTTATTATAGATCATTTTCAAGTCCATATTTGAAATGCTTGAAGCCGAGGAAGCCCAATATATGCTAGTAGAAATCCAAGAAGAAATTTGTGGAAATCATGCTAATGAGAGAGTGCTAGCTCACAACATACTGAATGAAGGGTCCTACTAGCCTAAGATGCACCAGGATGCAAAAAAGTACGTAAAAGAGTGTAATAAAATGCCAATGCTTTGCTCCCATGGCGAAGATGACACATGGAGAACTTAAAACTGTAGTAAGCCCATGACCGTTCACGCAATGGGCATTGTGTTGGAATTACGTTCATAAAGTAGGGTGTAATAACTATTTATGAGTATTTAGTTATTTCTTAGACATTTTATATTACTGAATTTAATGAATGAATGAAAGTTTTTCTATTAATTAAAGTGTGTTTATAATTTAATCAAGTCTCTAAACTATTGTCAATGTAAGAAGAGTAAAGACTGAGGGGTCTTCCAGACAATCTCTTCTGAAATAGTTGAGAATCTTATTTGTAGTCTTAAGATCGACTAGGTAATTGAGTGTGATTATGACTATTAGGTTGAACCAAATGATACTGGTCTTGGGGTATGAGAGTGGAGACTCTAAAAGTTGACATATATATGTTGTTGAACATGTTGAATAGACCAGTAACCAATTAGTTTAGCACAAAACTGTTTATCTAGCTCTAAATCTAATCGTTACACCTATAAGGATAATTTTGTAATTACATTAATCCTGAGGAGTATACGAAACTTGACTTAGTTGGTTACAATATTTGATATACCAAAGGAGTGACTTTAAATTGCTGGACAATACCTTGGTTGTTGGGATCTTGATTCAATTATATTGGAGTTGCGTGATTCACATATTTGAAAATTCATGGCGAGATTACAAATACAACAATAACACCTTGTGCTTTTATTGATGAGTGTGCGAATAAATTAACTTGACCAAGTATTTGATGAAATGAATCATTGAATAAGACAAGGTGAATTGTATGAGACAATTCACTATTTTGTCTTTCTTATTCACAGCCAATAAATAAGTTAGTGAAATAATAACTAGAGGGTAAAACGATAATTTTACATCCTGATCTTCTTACTGATATTCACAGAGGGTGATATGTTAAAATATTATGTGGACTGTTAAATAAAAATGTTTATTTGCACCAACAGGAAATGTAGCGTTCATAAATCGAGAGTTAATTCGGCATCAGACTTATAGTGAAGTCGTACGATGTCAGGATTAAATAGGCCAAGAATTTATGGAGATAAATTCACCAAGTATTTGAATCATATAGCTTTATTCAAGGTGTATTTCTCGAACTCATACGTGATGTGTGTTGTCAGTTAATTAGTGAAGTGCAAGTAATTAATGTTCAAATTACTTAATTAGTTGTTTTCTAATTATTGAATAATTAGTCAATAAAAAAATTAATTAATTAGTTGATATAGATCAATTTAATTTATCAATATTGATTGATAAATTTAGACACAACATTGACTCTAGTGAGATATGTAATTTTAGGTAATAGCAAATATTATGAGGTGAATTTTTGGTAATTTGACACAGGGGTATATGTACAAATTTCATAAGTATTATATGAGGGAAGGCAATAGGGTTACATCCTTAACCTTGTTCACAATGTGTGATTACACAGAGCAAAGAAAACAGTTTCTCTCTCTCCTCCCTGTTGCTGCCGAAATCTAGAGGAATAAGAGAAAAAATTGTTATTTTTCCTTCTGTTGTTTTGAGAGCCCACACTCAATTCCTAACAACATCTGATTGAGATATACTTCTGAATTCTACCAGTGGTTGTTAGTGTGAAGATTATTTGAAGTCTTGCGAAGAACGCGAGACGACTAATAGGATTCCACCAAATCAGAATTTCTTCGATACAAGAAAGGTATAAAATTATTTCTACTTCTATTGAATACTTTTAACTAAGTATACATAATCGTAAGTATGGTTTTAATATTTAATATGATTAAATTGGTTTTAGAATTTATTTTGATATTCCGCCCACGAATCATTTGTGGGTCAATGATTTTTTTTAAAATTTTAAAACCAGATCCAACAATTGATATCAGAGCCTTGGGTTCTTGATTGTGCATATTTAGTAATTAGACGTATGTATCAATGGATGTTGTAATATTGGAATATATATTTTGCATGGTAGATTCAAAATATGTTTGGATGTGTTTTATGAATAGATCCCGATCGATAAACTCTAGGTGTTTAATTTCAATTTTAGAATTGATGTACGCTGAAATTGATGCATAAGATTTGATGTAATTTAATTTTTACAAAAGTTTTATCTTTAAATTCCATATAAATCCACCGTCATGAAAAAATCATCGTTCATCACCGCCGTTTGTCATCACTTGACGGAGCATCGTGACGTCGCCTGCTAGCCAACGCCGATGCTTGCCATTGTCGCTCGCCGCTGTAGGTTTCCTAATTATGGTTTAGGAAATCATAGGGATTAGAAAACGTTGCGGTTTTAGAAAATTTAAGGTTTAGGAAACCTTGAGCTTAAAAACTTTAGGGTTTAGAAAATCCTGAGTTTCTGAAAACTTTAGGGTTTAGGAAACCTTGAGATTTTGGAAATCTTGAGGTTTTGGAAACTTTAGGGTTTAGGAAACTTTGAGTTTTGAAACTTCATTGTTTAGGAAACTTTCAGTTTTTGGAAACTTCAGGGTTTAGGAATCCTTGAGTTTTTGGAAACTTTATTGTCGAATCTTGTGTTTATAAGCTGACACTAGAATGGAATGTGATTTTTCTTATCTTATACGTGGATGATATTCTGCTAACTGAGAATGACGTAGGAAAATTACATGATGTCGAGATTTGGCCTGCAAAGTAATTTGATATGAAGGATCTTGGAGAAGCTTCCTTTGTCTCAGGTATTCATACAATTAACACTGTCTCAAGCATCTTATATTGATAAGGTGATGGATCGCTTCAGTATGCAAGACTCCAATAAGGGTTATCTTCCTTTTGGGCATGGAGTCAGCCTCTCCAAGGAGTAGTCTCCCAAGACTCCTCAAGAAATGGAAGACATGAGAAAGATTTTCTATGCCTCAGCCGTAGGAAGTCTCATGTTTGTGATGCTTTGTATTAGGCCAGACATTTGCTACGTTGTGGGAAATGGTGAGTCATTTTCAATCTAATCCTGGACTCGAGCATTGAAATGTCGTCAAGTATATCCTTAAGAATCTTAAGAGAACAAGGAACTACATGCTTGTGTATTTAGGTATTGACCTAAATATGACGGAATATACTGATTATGATTTTCAAGCAGACAAGGATTTTAGGAGGTCCACTTCAGGATCACTGTTCATCCTGAACGGTGGAGTAGTTGTATAGAGAAACATCAAATAATCTTACATTACTGATTCTACCATGAAAGTTGAGTATGTGGCAGCTTGTGAAGCTGTAAAGGAGGCTGTATGACTTACAAAGTTCTTGAAAACTCTGGAAGTTGTTCCAGAAGTTGACAAGCCCATGAAACTACGTTACAAAGGAGGCTGTATTACTTTTTCTTAAGTTATTTTTTACTTGTCATCGATAAAAGCATCGAGGAAGAATGCACGCTAACCTAGGCAATGCGTACTCCAACATCCTCGAGAAATGAAAATGTTACCCATATCACGGTTCCTTCCGAAAGGAGGAACAGAGGGGGTAGGCTTCTCTGGATCTTTTATTTGGAACGAAATATGATGACTCGGAACGTGGAACGTTTTTACTTGGATTGTATGAGTAGTTATTAGGTTACAGGGATTCAAAACATATTTTATATTGTTTTATCGTAAATTATATAGATGTTACTTATTATATTAAAATATTAAGTTATTTTATAATTTAATAAAAACATATGTTATAACGTTTTTACTTTTTCTTAAGTTATTTTTTATTTTCTAGAATTACCCCTTAAAACGAGAGAGGCGGATCAGAACAAGAACTGAACGAACATAATTTGAATGGATATAGCAGGCGTAATCATTGCCTGGCCGCTGCCATCGATAAAAGTATCGAGGAAATGCACGCTAATCTACGCAATGTGTACTCCAACGTCCTCGAAAAATGAAAATGTTACCTATATCACGGTTCATTCCAGTACATGGATGAGATCGGGAACGTAAAATGATCTTTATCCCGAAACGAGGAATAGAGGGGTAGGCTTCTCTGGATCTTTTATTTGGAACAAAATATGATGACTCGGTACGTGGAACGTTTTTACTTGGATCGTATGAGTAGTTATTAGGTTACAGTGATTCAAAATATATTTTATATTGTTTTATTGTAAATTATATAGATGTTACTTATTATATTAAAATCTTAAAAATATTTAATATACACATATAATCACTAAAAAGTAATCAACATTTAAATTATTATAAGTAACATCTATATAATTTATTTTTTCTTAAGGGGTAATTCTAGAAAATAAAAAATAACTTAATAAATTTTTTTTATTAAATATTTTGTAGTTTTTCTTGTATGCGGAATGAAAGTAACACCTAAAAAAATAGTAGAACCACAACTTAAGAAAAAGGCCCAAATGTAAAATGCCCAAATCCTAATAAAAAGACCCAAGGCTAAAACCTAATAAATCAAATTCGATGGAAACCCTATTCATTCTCTTCTCTCTCACTTCTTACCCGCTCTCTCTCTCATACTCACATGCCTATCTCTCTCTCATACTCATATCTCTATCTCCCTCATACTCCCATGCCACCTCTCTCTCATGACAGACCGACCAACAACCGTATTCTTCATCTGAGCTTGCTTGATCTATGGATGCAGATGCCGTTCTAGTCGTCTTCTCCCTTCATCTAACTGGAACGGTGGATTGACCATTCCAGATCGGAAAGGAACCCCGATTGGGAACGATCGTGCCAAAACGTAGTTCGACTTGTTAACACTAAATTCTTGTAACATTGACAGATAATCTTTTAAGACGAGTAATCATCAAAGAACATTTATTACATTACACATCAGCAAAGACACTTTGCCAAATGTAATGGGGCCAGGTATATTAATAGTACAAAGGATACTTGACAGAAGCTTAACCAATCGTCAAAAGAAGCACCTAGGACAAAGCTGTTACGGAAGGGAACGTTGCAAAATATCATAACTTTTTCGACGACTCAATCAAACACCGTAATTGCCTCAATGACTCTAGATAAAGTACAACAAATACCATAACTTTCTCAATGGCTCTGGATAAAGCCCTACAAAAAATGAATATTCTTAGAAATAAATGTTATTTCATGTGTATAAATGATGGTCAATACGGCCCCAAAAGGATACCATTGAAAACACAATTATTTTGGCTTTAAGCTCAATTTTCTCTATTGATTCTATTGCTTACACTTTTTAGTGATTGTAAATTCCCTTTACATCAACAATCTATGAATGATGATCATATCATCTATTCAATTAAAATTTAGTTCATAACTTGATTGATCTAGAATTATTCATTTAAAAAAAATTCATTATAGTCTGTCATTCATCAACATGGTATAAAATCAAATAGAAGGATCATTCATGGTGTTGAAAACACTTTCTTTAGAGTTATTGGGAGTTCATGTTTGGTACTAGTTTTTTTTATCAAAGTTACATTACAGATTCTAAGGAGAATGAGATAATATGACTTAAACTCACGACCTTTAAAGTATAGATATGTGAGTTTAACCAACTGCGTCAACTTATGTTGTCATTGTTTCATACTAGTTTTGGATACTTTGTTAAATTTATAAAAAAAAAGTAATGGTGAGAAGGTGTGGCAATGCTTAGACTTTGCCATAAAAAGCCCGGCCTTGTTCTCATTTCCTCAACAATTTTTTCTCACGCATGTGCCCCTATATTTATATCAACATGAAATTTCTCTTTCACATGCGTCAGAAATAAAAACCACAAGTACCAAAAAGATTAGAAATAATTGTAGGACATTCTCGTAATCTAACATTGCTAAGGATAAAAAAATTTCAAGGACAACTTATTGAGTGGTAATTCTAGGGTACAATCTGGGTATCGGTAACGGGGTATCCCACCCCGATCATCACATAACACATACAAAGAAGTGTTATGCATGTGAGATTTTTCGATGGTTGAGTATCGAAATGAAATTAACTACTATGTAACTAGAATTCACTTCCGCATACATCACCCTATTTTCTAGTTTCAAATCATATATTGTTTTAGGTTAAAACAATTTTTGTGAAGTCTCTTTCTAGTATTTACATCATTAAATATAGTGCACACTAATTACATGGAAATTCTTCTGTGCATCTTTGCTCACACAATTGGTCGAATGCCTCTTAAGATACAATACACATTCGTAAGATTAAACAACATAGTCCTAATCTTACACAGTCGAACTGAGAAATGAATGTGATCTTCACATATATAGCAAGGACGTAGAAAACTGGAATCCTGCACAATAAGAGTTTGGGAAAAAAAATGTACACAGAAGAAAAGAAAATGGAGTCACAAATTCAATTTTCCTACAATCAAAGAAATATCAAAATGGAAACTAACCCCTCCATTTCAAAGGAAGAATTCCATATTGTTTCACGTGGTTTCGTGTTATTCTATGGGGTCGTTCTCCAATGTCGGGAAAATTTTTTCCGGCATTGATGCTGGGATTAATCCTGATCGTGTTGGATCTGGCCAGGACAATTTCAGCCATTAGATGACTTTTACATTTTATTTCCTTTGCAACTGGCTAAATAGGCCTCCATCTGCTTCTTCTACTTCCCTTCTCCTTACCTCTTTTCTTTCATTCTACTTCAAATCTAGGGCACGCGAACAGAGCCACTGATTTTCCTACCCGTCAATCAGCTCCTCCATTGGCAACTCTACTGTCATCGATTCCTCCTTATGTTATGCCTTCATCCGTTTCAGTCACATCTTCTATATCGAGAACTTTGGCTCTGGAAAAAATTGGTTCACCTAGACAACCACCATTATCAAGCAAGAAGATCTAAGGCTCTAGTCTTTGCCCTCATCTCTTTGTGGTATGAGCTCTCCTCTCTCTCTCTCTCTGTAAGTATCGTCCGCTCTCTCTCAATCACTCTATCTATCTCTCTCAGACGTTTATTCTCCGTACAAGAAAAAATTCTCTCTATTTTGGGTTTTCATGTTCGAGAGTGAGAAACCAGGAGGCTTGTCGAGCAAAGCCCCTCTCCTTGTTTTTTGAAGTATGTTTCTCCCTATTTTTCAAAGACCTAGACGAATGTGTTTCTCCATTCATAAACGACCAGAAGCTAGGGCACAAGAAAGGTATGCTCCTCAGCTTTCAATCTCTCTCAGCCCCCTGTTTTTCATTAATTTTAGTATGCAATATTCTCTAGACTAAGTTTATTTCTCCCTTTGAAACGATCGAAAGCTAGGGCACACGAACAATTAATTTCTTCAAGTCTGAGTTGATTCCGGCTGTTTCTCAGTAATCTCAGAAGTTCACCCCATAAAGCTCAAAGCAGAAGCTCCCACACGAAGCTCGCCCAGGAGATATCTCATAAATGTCTTCCTATCACAGGTAAAATCTGAGAATAAAAAAATCTGGTGATGTATGTTATTTCTTTAAAATATTTTTTATTCAAAATGTAAAATCTGAAGTTTTATATTTCATGTAAATAAATGTTACTGGAGAATCGATTGTGTTGAGGACGAATCTCTCTCAGACGAATTTGGAGAATCGATTAAGGTGAACCATTTCTGGTTTTATGTGGCTAGGGGGTTTGGTCGATGATGGTAGGGTTCTAAATTTTTGACATTTTTACTTTTCGTTCTTTGTTAAGGATAAACGAAAAGAACTTATGCTTAAAGCACCAGTCACCTTTTATTCTCTCTCTCTCTCTCTTTCTCTCTCTCTCTCTCTCTCTTTTATTTTTTTTGTTTTCTGTTTTCTGTTCAAAGGAAAGAAACAAAGCTCATTTTATGTGGCTAGGAGGTTCGGTCGATGATGGTAGGGTTCTAAATTTTTGACATTTTTACATTTCGTTCTTTGTTAAGGGTAAACGAAAAGAGCTTATGCTTAAAGCACCAGTCACCTTTTATTCTCTCTCTCTCTACTCTCTCTCTCTCTTCTTTATTTTTTCTATTTTCTGTTCAAAGAAAAAAAGCAAAGCTCATTTTATTTGCCTTCCCTTGTAATTATCAACCATTTCTTTGTTTAGAATTTTTCCCCTATTATTTTTCTTTTAATCTCAGATATTTTAATATTGTGAATGTCGTTACTTCATTTTTTTAATTTATCTCTGTAAAAATACATCTAAGTCTGGAATCTATTTCTTTGATCAAATGCATTATTGTGGTCAAATAGATTTTTTTATTTTAAACTTCATATGGGTCTATATTCTTTGTTCCTTGTGACGCTGAAATAATTAACCCATTTTTTAATTTAGATTTTCATGTTAAAAGGGTTCTTATTTCTTAATGGATAGAAGAGATTGACTCTTCTTATTACACAGTTCACTCCCATTCAAACTCTCATTCAATCCTTGGTACCAGTAATTAGGGTCTTTAAGAGCTTCCCCTTTAATTTGTTTTAATGTTTTTAACCCTTTACTCCGTAGTTGTGAGAAATCCCAATTTCAGTAGATATGTGAGATTCAATACCATGCAAGCTATTGTGCTTGATGTGCTGTTGTTTTTTCCTAATATTCTGGAGTGGACATTAATCCAAGAGAAGGGTTTGGTTTGGATTTGTTGATGAGCTTGGACATCACTATGTTTTTCTATCTATTGGTGTGTTTGATTTATGGATCGTCTTCTTGCTTGTTTGGTCAGGTTTCCAGACTGTCGATTATTGTAGAAGCCGCTGATAGATAGGTTATTTGATAAGCTCTTGGATTTCCATTTACTGTTTTATTTTAAGCATATAATAATTTCATTTCAATTAGGAAAGAGATTAGGCATTCTAGCTCAATTCACATAAAGGAAAGAAGTTACACGATATAATCTTGTTATTTTATAGTCAAAAGATATAATCTTGTTAATAAGTGTATAATAATGGGAAATCATTAATCAATATTTGATGTTTGTTGTTTGATGTTGTTATTGTATTTGGTTTATGATCTAATAGAACTTAGAAGTGTAGAGCCATTGTACTCTGGTGGTAGACGGATTCAATTATGAACTAATGATTACAAATCATTCAGTAACTCAACTTTAAGAAAGCCTATATGCATAATGCATTGTTAAACAATATAGGCTCAACTTTGAAATTTGAAACAAATATCACTGTTTTATGTGGGTTCAACTCAAAAGGGGATAAGCTAACCATAACATATGAATATTAGCAATGATCTTGATTTATCAAAAGTATGGGTTGGTTTATTGTTTTTCACCTGTTGTCTTGCAGAGTAGTGAATTCAATGCAGTGTTGCACTTTCTGTCGACGCAAATATGGTCTCTGTCTTTTGTTAGTTTTGTGTAGAATTTGACTATGGTCTCAGCGAAAATAGTACTTCAATTAATGAGAACAATTCTTTCAGGACTTTCTTTTTTCCTTCGTTTAGTTTTGTAATATCATATTTAATATGTCAGAAAAATAGTGAATCGTCCTCATATTATAAACTAACAGTTCAAGGAACATTTATTATTTTTAGCTACTGTTTTCCTAGTGTTTTTAAGTAAAAACAAATTTGGACTTCATATACAGCTATTGGAACACATTCATATTTAAATGAACAACATGACTCGTACAATGTTGGCTTTATTCTAACTCAAAACCCAAGGCGGATATTGAAATGTAGTTCTTTCATATATAATTCACTAATCATCCTCTATATATGATACATAATTTTGGTTTGTTTTGGTTTTGATATTTCATTTTATTCTCGATGAAGATGCTTTTAATGTCTGTCAATTATGGTTGATTTATACGGTTTCACTCCTAGGTTGATCTGATATGACGGTTTCAGATACACATTGCATGGGGATGTTATTTCTAGAGTTTTTTTTCCATATATTAGGTAAGATATTGCTTACATTTATTTTGTTAAGCCTGAGAGTTCTATTTGATGTTTTCTTTCAGTTTGGAGTTGAGGTTCTTTTAGTTATACCATTGAAAATTTCTGATTGTTTTTTATGATTTAAAATCAATTTTTTGGTTTGCTTTGGTTTTAATATTTGATTTCATTCGTGATAAAAAGATGTTTTTAATGTATTTTGGGTGGTTAAACATTTAAAGTATTTCTCATTTTTATATGTAAATGTATTAATTATGTTACTAGATATTGGTGTTGATTCTCATTCTGAACCCAGTCGCGAGTCCCTCTTTCGTTTTGTTGAGAAGCTTGAGTTTTGCTTTACATGATTCTTTATAAGTTTTGTCTTGAGCTGGAGTTCTAATATTAGTTGTAGTTTAGTTTACATGTATTTTTGTAAAATAGTTTTAACTGCTCGGAAGCCTAAAAATCTGTTATTGTGGATCTTTTCATCTTAGTTGAGATGCAGTAAATTGGACATATAGCCAATGTTATTGGTACAATAGATACAAACATATTTATATGTCTAGCATGGGCATTTAGTGTAGCATTTGCATAATAAATTTGATATCAATATCAATGTTTTATTCTATTTTTTTGTTCAGATATCTCAAGGCTTACACAGTTCTAATGATTGATAAGGATGACTCCATTTGGATTTAGAGAGTGGGGACTTTGTTGGCATCGAACAAATTTTCTTGGAATTTTGCTCAGGAAGATCTTAACACTATTATGGTTTCATGGTCATCTAATATGTTACACAATATCTAGCTTTTTGGTTTACAATGTAATGTTTAGTTGTAATCTAGATAATTGGTGTTGAAATATTATCTTTCTTTTCTTAAGAATGAAATTTAAGAGTTACTCATACTTTATGTGCATGATCTTTTCCCCTCACTTTTATGTGATGCATCTCACTTTTATTAATTTAATTCTTTTTTCGAGTGCTTATTAGTTAACTTGTTTAGGTTCTATGTGTTTTCCATTTATGAAAGTATCTTATAGTTAGTTTTACTTATTTTCTTTAAAATACATTTGATATGCCATTAATTTAATGGTACATAGGACCTTAGTATTCTTACTAGATGCTACTCAATTCATTATAAATTAGTATCACGGATAATCATGATATGAAGTTATTATCATATGGATAAATGTTTTTATACTAACATATATTTAAGATGGCTAACGCAAATGTGAACATGAAGAATGCACAAAAAGATTTATTTGTATACTTGTAGTAATTAATGAGATCATCAATTTAATGTTACATATTTTCATATAAACTATTGCAATGTTAATGTGATTGTTTAAAATTAAAACAGTGTGAAAGAATGTGCTAAAATGAGGGTGGCAGGTGAAAAAATTAGTGGTAACGAAGTAAGTATGTTTAAACTAACATTACAATATAACATGGAATTGATAAAGTTTGATTGTAATTTAAGTGAGTTTGTGAAATGCAGAGTACCTATTTAATCATTTTGTTGTCATACTGATCTTTATGGGTATGAGTACCTAACGGTGATTATTGGAGGTAAGCCTTTGTGTTATACACAGTCGGGGTTTTGTTATCTCCTCGATCAAAAGCAATTGTTAGTCATTCTTGGTCGCACGCTATGAAGTCTCTAGAGACCACCCACGGGAGAATTAGCTGTCTCCTTGTTTTAATGATTTTATGGATGGTGTCGCAAGATATCAAAACAATCATCATGATAGCATTTCCGGATGCTTGTTATTTATACATGTAATAGATTTAGTGTACATTGCTATTACTTTCGCATAATAACATACATATATCTACTAATAAGTTCATTTCAATGCAACTGTTTTATCTGGAGAAGTTGACATGTGCTGCCAACTATGTTGACTTGAACCAGCCTTCGCCGCTAAGTTGGAACGACAAGGCCATTGCAAAAATGATTTATTTTGTAAAATCAAAGGGAGACGAAGCTTGGCCTAAAAGTTATGCGGTAAGCATTTTATAATATTGCAAATTTGATTGGTTATATTACTATTGATTATTTATTATTAATTCATATATATTTGTATTATGTAGATCGATACAACCGTGCAAGCTATTTCAGGCGATCGCGAGGTTCGCGAGTGTAAGCACGTTCGCGAGGATGTGCATGCAGATATACCTGAAGAGAAAGCCATCAGGCTAAGTGCTTGAAGTTATGTTCATAAACTAAGAACTCATAAAGCATCTAACTTATGTTCATAATCTTAAAAAAATTAAAGAAAATGAAACAAGCATTACCTTTTCGGTGCAGCTGATCACTTAGTTAGAGTTGAAAATTGAAGATCCAAACAATGAAATTGGAGAAGCAAGTGTATTTGAAGTTGAGAGCAATTGAGAAGTAGTGAGAATGTGTTTAATTGAGTGAAAATTTATATTTTAAGGGTGGATTACGAAGAATAATTGTCCATATTAATTGCAGAACCATCAGACACCAACCAAATGCCACTTGCTTGGTCAAACGAGAGCCTGTCGATTAGGTCCTAATCGCCATTTTGAAGAACCCAAACGCCATTCATGAATGATAGGTCGCCATTCATGAATGGCGTTTAGGGTCCAGCTGGTCATTTTTGGACCCCAAACACAAGTCACATTGGCATTTGGCTAGTGTTGCTAAATGGCATTTGGGGTATCCTGGACAATTTTAGGCCCCAAATGCATGACACAGTGGCATTTGGCCCGTGTCAATATATTTACAGATTGTTTTCAGTCTCAATTCCTTTATATTTTGTTTTGTTGCATCTTCCAATTTGAGTATAACATTCTTACATTCTGCAACCGCAAAAATTCCACAAACAAAATTGCTTCCACTTCTAATATCTTCTCACTCTCAACAACATCATCAAAGTCGATAGAAGGACGATTTTTAAAGCTAAACAACGATTCGACAGAGCCTCCCCATCAATAATATAAATTCCACAATCAAAATACATATTTATACCTATAGTATATATGTCCAACCAAATGCAGCTAGAATTTAACAAATTCAAAAATACACTCAACAAAGTTATAATCAAGTTTAAAATTGAAGAAGGCTATAAAAAGTTCATATAAACTTTGATAAAGCGTCATGATGCAACTCTTCTCTTTTTTTACGAAGCATCATTAGAATGATTTGTACGTCGTTCATGGTCTCATTCTGAGTCAATATCTTCATCAGTGTCATCATCATGGTTGTCATCATCATCATTAACTGAATCTTCCCCATTGTCATCATGACCATCATCATTATCTTCATCATTTTCATTATCACTCCCAAACCTGCCTCCTTGAGTTTCATACATTTGTAGGCGTCTTTGCTACTCCGCCTACAAGTGTACATACTCAAAATATCAGCTAAGAGTTAATTTGAATATTTTGATTTCAAACTAAAAAATAATTTGGGAAAGATAAGTGATTACAATTTCATTATCCTTCGTTTGCATTGATTCTTTGACCCTATCCTGATCTTCACCATCGTCTCACGTGCGCTTAACATTTTATTAAAGAATTATTGCCTAAGACTGGTAATCATGTGCATCATAACTTCAGCGCATGCCACCGACCGGTGCATTATTCAAATTGTGCGTTAATAAGATATCCAATGACTAGATAATAAATATTAACATTATGACTCACAGAATCGACATCAACTGTTGGAAGACCCTGGACTGAAAGATCTTCTTGAATGTCAAATGTCTCACTTCCACCATCTTGGTGTGGAACCGTTATCTGCCATGGTGGTAGTAGGATTTCAGCCACTCTTATATCATCAACGGTTGATCTAGCTGACCCTGATGCTCCTGGTGCTCCTGTGACTGTTACGGTTTCTCATGCTACTACCTATACGACGTAGATTACAAATTTAGATGATTGTATAACAATATCAGTATCACCTATATTTAAAAACCATTTAGAGACATTTTGCACCTGGGAAGATGAAGATGCCCCATCATAGTTTTAAGACAACCACATTTTCTAGAATTCATCATAAGTATCTTCGCCATTGCCATCTTCATCATTGATGAAGTGTGACACTCTAAAATCTCCAAGACCACCAATTGGATTCTCTCTAGAATATGGTTGATCACATAACATTAAAGGTGGGGGTCTGACTTGGATTGACGGCTCTTGGGCTCTCATACTCTATCGTGCGACGCGCGCACCCAAGTACCATGCTCTACTAATAGGTCCTTGCAGTAAGATCCTCAGGGTGGTAGTAAGTATAGTTTAGTGGTAATAGTCAGGCAAGTTTGCATGTTCTCCCAAATGGTTCTAGTTGATCTGTAAGTTCAAAAATAAATAGTTTGTCAGTAAAACATTATTCATACTCAAGAGGAGGGGACGATATAGGAATTGATCGAATAAAATACATACTTTTGGGGCCTCACATATCAAAGTTTAATACAAAATTCTTTAAGGTTGTGATCAACATCCCTTGTTCCTGACTCATTGTATATCAAACGTGATGTTCTCAGGAATGTGTCTAGACCACCCACTGGTCTGCTCAGTACAAAAAAGGAAAGTATTCAAAAGCCCATACCTTCTATGCTCTCCAGAAACCCCTAGTCGCTACGTTTTTCTCGCGGTATAACGCGTCCATATTGCAATACAATACGGACAACATCGAACCACCCCAATTATACTCTCATATCTCATCTATGTTCTGTAGGCTGGGGAGGAAGTACAAATAGACTTTGTTGCTCTTGTCCCAAAAAAATTTACTTCCTAAGAGCACAAGAAGAAACACTTTTGTCAATATTTTCTTCTTCTCAGGAGTTGTACACTCGTAATTAACATAATTTTCAAAAATTCATTGATAATTGACTTTTTTCTCGAAGCTCCAACAATGATTTGTTGACTAGCTCCCACAGTGCCTTCTTGTTGTTGTGAAGATCCAGATCATAGTCTAGATGTCAACCAGCGACTTTAAGGCCAGTAATCGCAGCAAAGTCTAGTGGGGTCATCATCATTTCACCCACTTCATCTAAATGAAAGGTGTGGGTTGTATCCCACCATTTCTCGGCTAGGCTCTTTAAGAGGACGCGGTCCATCTACCCCATTTTCAAGATACTTATAAAGTATCCAAACCCAGAAGCATCGACGTTCCTTTTAACATTTTCAGGTAGTATACTGTACCACGTAGGTAACAGTGTGGTGTTCCCAAATCCACGTACACCATCCTCATAGAAATTAGTCTAGGAAACCAAAATCTAAGTCATGACTCAATGAAAAAGGTGTGTGAAGAAAGATGTATTACATAGGAAAAAATATCAAAGAAAGCAATGACAATAATTTGTAATCTCTATTGTGACATTTCATCGAACACCTTACGAGCACATAAACATACACTATAATTTTTCATCCGAAACATATATCGCTACCAATAATCAAACATTTCTAGAAGCATCACATAAAAACACCCAATTTTTAAAATGATTCAAGTATATATTTGGTGTTTTAACACTATAACACATAAAAACCAACAATATTATCAATGGTGGGATCACGTTTTTTAAGAAGGGAATAAGGTTTTTTAAGTTTGGGGTTAATTTTGAAAAAAAGGTTAGATTTAAAAATTATATTTATAGAGTTATAAATAAAAACGTAAATGAGGTTATTTTTAAAATTTTATGAGGTTATTATAATTATAAAATAAAAGGTTACATTTAACATTTTTATATTTAATTTCAAACTTTTAGTGGATATGTCCGATTTAACAGAAGAATATGACGTTATGGGTTATATGTGTTCATCTTACCGATAAATAGGATTTACTAGCCATCATAACATCACGACCTATAACTATGTATGGTGAAAACACGTCACGCTCGATACTTGTCACAAAAACACAACAATATTATCAAAGAAAACTTGTAACGAGTTTATGCATAAATGTTCAATTGCTTCGAGAATCCTTACTTAATGAAATCTAATTTCACTTAATAAGTGAATATGATGAATGTTTATATTTAGAGAATGAGTTTTTTTCTTTTTTTTTATGATTTGTCCGGTGTACGCTAATTAATTAAAAAATTATAAATTTTAGATAGTTAGTGATGATGGTGATTAGGGATAAATAAATGGCGTTTAGGGGTGTCATGGCGATCTCCAGTTAAACTATGGTGTTTAGGATGTGGATTGGTGATTAGAGCAAGTAAACTGGCGTTTGGCAACAAAGAATGACGATTTGCACCTCATGATGGCGTTTAAAGGCTGAAGAATAGCGTTTGGAGGCTGAAGAGTGGCGATTGGATTTTTTGGTATTGACGAAATTCGTAGTGGGGTACAAAAAGAATCTTAAAGGGTTCACCAAAAATTAAAAATTCATTTTTTGGAGAGGTTCACCAAAAATGAATTAGGGTTCACCAAATATGTACAGAGGTTCACTAAATATGTATTAGGGTTCACAGAATACGTACCAATTAATAATTCTCGGAGGGGATCACCAAATATGTAGTGATGTTCACCAAATATATACAAAATTAATAATTCTTGGAGGGGTTCACCAAAATTGACTTTGTCCGTATTTAGTAAACATCAGTACTTAATTAGTGAACTCCAGTACATATTTGATGAACTCCTCAAAGAATTATGATTTTATACATATTTGGTGAACCCCAGTACATATTTGGTGAACCCTTAATGTATTGGGGTTCCCCAAATACGTACAAATTAATAATTCGTGGAGGGGCTCACCAAATATATATAGGTGCTCACCAAATATGTACTGGGGTTCACCAGATATATAATGAGGTTCACCAAATACGTATAAATTAATAATTCGTGGAGGGGGCTCACCAAATATGTACGGGTATTCACCAAATATGTAGTGGTGTTCACCAAATATATAGTGTCATTACAACAAATATGACATTATATAAGATTTAAATACAAGGTTCATAGTATCCTCCTATAAAAAACTCGAAATAACAAGAGTCTTTATGAACCCCATAAAAAAATTCATGTTAAAAGTTAAAAAACTAAGTGGTGTGAATTTTAAGGGTAGAAGGACTTAAAAAAATGTGGGAGTGAGTTTTAGTAAAGAGAGGCTCTCGATTATACACCTAAACTCTTCCCTCTTTAGTCTTCTCTCTCGATTTCTTCTTGAGAGAGATCAGCCATTCCTACATACCCTCGAGACCTCTCTCGATTACAAACTCAAACCCTACTCTCTTCACTCTTCTCTCTCGATTTCTTCTCGAGAAACTCCATTCCTTCTCGAATCTATCTTGTAGCTCTCTCTTTCAGTTCTCTGTTGTAGATTCTCTCTCAAATTCTCTCTCTTATAGCTCTCAGAAGCTCTTCTTCTTGATTTTCAGAAAGAAGCTTTGTTACTTCTTAAGTCTCTCTCGATTCTCTCGATTTTCAAAGACAAGCCCCATTCCTTTTATCTCTCTCGATTCTTCTAAAAATACAAAACATGGAGAACCTCTCTCTTGCAGCTTCTCCCTCTCAAAATACAAACAGACAACCTCAGGCTAGGCCTTCATCAAACAAAAAAGAGAGCTTAGCTCATCGATTAGCTATTCTCTCATTCAAAACAAAGAGCGAACTAGGGCTAGGTTTGTTGAAGAAGTTTATGATTCTCTTCTTTTCGTTGAACAAGAAAGAGCCCTAACAAAAGCTTAGCAACAACTTTCAGGAATCTAAACCTTTTCTTTGCATTTTTCATAATCTGTTACAGGTTTGAGAATACCTTTACTTGAGGGATTGAAACTGTGTTTTGTTTTTACACAATTGGGTTTTTGATTCTCTAGTTTTTTGTAACAATTTTTATTTCTTCTTTTTGATAGAAAGATGGTCTCGCTAGAGTCAGGTTTTTATTTCTTACCGTGTCTTTGTGCTTTGGGTCGTGATTTGTGTATACACCAAGGAACCTAAGGTACCTCTCCCTCTTCTCTCTTATATCTTTCACGTATAAATTCTTTATGTTATTGTATTCTAATACCTTAGCTTCTCTCTTTTTATTTTGTTCTAAGAAAAAGATCCAGGGTCCTGAGTTAGAAAGGGTAATGCGACACTACCTAGTATATATGTATTGTGGGTTGCTGATGTATAGCTTTATATATAATAGTATAATAAAACTTATTTTCTTTGTTATGTTAATTCACCTCAGCTGAATGGGTAAACTGCATGTACGAGTCATTCTGTCATTTGCAGCTAACAGATCTTGGTCACTGATGTCAAAAAGGCCTTTCTTCATGGAGACCTCCACGAATAGGTTTATATGAGTCCTCCACCAGGTTTTCGAGCTCAGAGGGAGGAAGGGAAAGTTTTCAGGTGAAAAAAGGTGAGATATGGTCTCAAGCAGTCTCCTCGGGCTTGGTTCGAGATATGAAGTTTGGTTATGACGAAGATAGATGGGTTTCCAGAGAAGGAATGCTGATCATTCTGTGTTCATAAAAAGGAAACAAGAGGAAATCCTAGTGTACTCAGTTTAGAACTCTAAATTCACAAGTCAAATTATGAGATTAGTCAGAAAGACAGCTAGTAAGCAAGTCGAGTAAGACAGTTATTCTTAAGTCGATCGAGCTTTCGCTAATGCTAATCAAAGATGAAAAGCTAAGGTCAGAATGCACATCGAGATGATAGGCGCTTATCTATCGTGGAGCTCGGTAGTCTTCCTTAAAACCGCTACCGATTCTTGAACAGAAAGCGGTATGCTTGCGAAGACCATTTCTGGTCTATCCGTGTTAATAAAATCCATCCCGTGAAACAAAGGAGAGTTCATTATTGGGGTGAATAAATAGAGACTACTGCTACGGGATAGACCGTCACTTCGGGATCAACCTCAATGAATTATGGCGTAACGGGCTTGGTATATATCCGTAGCCCGCTCTGGAAATTACACTCAGATTCTTGAATAAATGTGTTATGGTACTAGTCTAAGGCTTGAAAATGAAAACATATGAGATTTTTGCACCATGCTAAGTGACTTATATGTACATTGAGTTCCTAAGAGCTTGAAAAAATTTGACAGAATATGCTCAAGAGGAAGGCACTAATAAAACAACTTCCTCATGTACCTGACAGGATATGCTTAAGAGGAATGCACATATAATGTGGCTATTTTTTATGCTTTAATTTTTCATGTATATGGGCAATAACCGTTCTCATGTATCTACATTCCACATATTTAGGAGCACTTCATAATATTTAGACTGGATATTATAGATGTACTGAGTTTTCATGATTTTCTATAATTTAATATATTCTTCTGATATTTCATAATATTATTGCAAGTTTCACTTTATAGCTTTGATGGGCGAAGCAAAACCACATTTTTTCCATTTAGTGGAGTGATAGAAGAGCTAAAAATATTTCTTCATATATTTTCCAAGCTCTGTCGAGGTAGTTTAATAATTACCCTGGCACATTTATTCAATTTTTGAATTGCACCCAATGCACACCAGCATATGCATTTCTTCACCCATTTTTTCTGGGTAAAATACACTTAGAGGACATATTTATTAATGTTCTGATTTTCTGAAATCTGATTAGTTCTGTCATTTTCACAGACTTTATATGCTCATGAAATTTTTAGTCTAATTATCACTCATATGTTTTTCAGCAAAAGCTTGCAAATTAGCGCGACATTTTCCTCTATTGTTATCCTCATTAATCTTTGGGGAAGTGGTGACTTTATTCTTGGTCCAGATGCCTTGTTTAATTGTTTTAGGGCTCCCAAGACAATTTTGATTTCACTTAGAGCATTGATTTACCAAATATATCATAAATATTGATCATATTGTTTGGGATTATCATATATATTGTTACTCCAGATTTGCTTGATATGTAAAAACTTTTCAGTCCAATAGAAACTTTGTATGCTTATATTCACAAGCTTTTTATTTTTCTTTTCTCAATGCAGCAAAAGTCTTGCCTATGATGGGGATGAAGAACAAAATTGTCACAACATATTGTGCAGGGAGTCATCTGTTATTCCTTTTCTTAGTACAATTGACTAAATTTCAATTTAGTGATAGGCCTTGGAGATGATGGTTAAGCAACAATAGGGGAAAACGATGCTTAAGGCAAACACAAACGGTTCCGTGGTATATAATTATTATGGATAAGATTAGAACAAGTATTTGCTTGTATATTTTAAGGATAAGTTAGTTTCAAAGTTAGATTTATTTGTAAGTTGATCAAATGAATAATGTAGCATTTTGTTGAAATGATATATACTAATGTTGTTAAGTATTATATTTGTGCTATTTATGTAATTTAAAATTATCATTTTGAATGCATATAATATAAATAATTGACCATAGTAATGAATCTTATGATATCTCATTTTATTGATACAAAACTACATGTGAATGTTAATTCGCAAGTATTAAAAATACATGTTGAATACATTCAATTGGGGTCCAAAACCCTATTAAACAACGTTCTACAGGAGTCAAAAAACTCTGTAAAAAGTGAGAGACCACATGGTTCTTCACAAGATGCATTGCGCCTTGTGAAAAACGTAGACTTTTAATATGAGGGGCTGTCATAGACGTCGTGAGAACCCTGTGGATTACTTTTCACAGGATTTTCTGCCTCTTGTAGAATATTGTGTTTCTTGTAGTATGAGGTTCACCAAATACGTATAAAATTAATAATTCTTGTAGGGGTTCACCAAAATTGACTTTGTACGTATTTGGTGAACCCCAGTACACGATTGATGAACCCCAGTACATATTTAGTGAACCCCTCTAAGAATTATTAATTTATACATATTTGATGCACCGCACTACATATTTGGTGAATTCTAGTATATATTTGGTGACACCTATACAAATTTGGTGAAACATTCTAAGAATTATTAATTTGTACATATCTGGTGAACCCCAATACATTAGGAGTTCACCAAATATGTACTGAGGTTCACCAAATATGTACTGAGATTCACCAAATATGTAGTGGGTTCATCAAATGCGTACAAATTATTAAATCTTGATGGGGTTCACCAAATATGTATTGTGGTTCACTAAATATCTAGTCAGGTTCACCAAATACATACAAATTAATAATTTTTAAAGGGGTTTACCAAATATATACTGGTGTTCACCAAATAAGTACTGAGGTTTACCAAACTAATACTGAGGTTCATCAAATATATATAAAATCGTTGTATATATTTAGTGAATCACAATACATATTTGATAAAACCCTGTACGTATTTGGTGAACCCCTATACATATTTGGTGAACCCCTCCAAAAATAATTAATTTATACGTATTTGGTGAACTCCAGTATAATATATATTGGGTGAACCCCTAAAACAAAATGACTTATGACCTGCTGGGCTTTGTGTGGCTTAGATTGCTTAAAGCAATCTAAGGGCCGCCATTTTCCAGCATTCATGCCACGACATGATAAAGTTTTCCTATTCTATATATTATATCTCTTCACTAGGGGCATAAAAAGGCCATTTGACCCGTTTTGCTTCTTCAAGTCATATAGTCATCTACCTGACCAATGATACACGTCGACTGGCCTGATGGACGATTTTACTTGCCACATAAGATGTCAACCAACCATAATTAGAGACATAAAACTATCCCGGAGATGATATTTTGGAGACTTATTTCAATTCATCCAAAATGATTTTTGACAAATACATTTTTGGTGAAAAAGTAGGATCAAGTTATTTCTGCTGAACTAAAGTTATCGTTGATAGTTAAGTCCTAATTAAATTTCAATTATTTAGTTCAAATAGTCAATTCAGGTTTTAATTATGACTTAGACTTATCAGGCCTCCGTCACGTGACAAGATACTAGCCCACCTGCCAACAAATATATACCTAAAAGCACATGCATTCGATTGGAATCAAACTCGTAACCGACATGCTCTAATACCAATTGTAGGATCAAATGCTTACAATTAAACTAAAAACTATAATTGTTAGTTAAGCCGCAATTTTATTTTTTTATTTAATTCAAACATGTGCTCTTAGTTTTTGAATGTGCCTTGTCCCACATGCTTCTGCCAAGTGGTAGGATGTTGGTCGATGTTCCTTTTTTCAGGCTTGTTGAATGTCTGAACTAATTTCGATGGAAATTTGAACTAATTTTGCTGCATGTAGTTGGAAAATGAGGCTAGATGGAGGTAGTTGCCTCCCTAAAATGTAGGTGGTATTAATAACACAGTTGAAGATTAGAGTTTCTTTATTTTTCCTTGTTGTTTCTCTATTTTTTTATCTGGCTTAGTTGTTTGCCAAAATTTGTATATTTTTTTGTTTGTTTTTACCAATGAAATCTGAATCAGATATGATTTTAAAAAAAGTAATTCAATTTTTATTTCAATTCTCATTTATTGTTATGCTGTATGAATGAGTTCTTCTCAAGTATTTAGAGGAAACATAATTCTTCCCGCAATTCTTGGCCTCGCTTTACCTGAGCCTTAGTTAGGTCTAATAGAATCTTGTATATGTAACTAAATATTCAACTCTATATTTGCTTATTGCATGATCATACCACAACTTTTCTAAGAATGCATATCATCATATCATTATGTAAAGAAATAGTTTTCTCACACTATAAAATAAGAAAATGGATAAGCTAAAAATGAGAGAGAATCGAAAATAATATGGGATTAATTGCTTGATGGAATATTGTATTTGGGGTTACAATTAACCTCTATTTACAGGTTTTCCAATGATTACACAAGATTTGATTAAGTTTATCTAATTACGCTGAAAATAAGATCAAATGAATATTCTAATAAGATCTAGTCTATCAATATTAACAACCAAACTAATCTCAACCGCCTGATTAAATCAACGACCTTGATCTTTTCTCCCGGATCTCCACGTTAGCAGGCTACATGTCTTCTTCTGATTAATTTTTTTCTTGAGGACGTGTCCGAGAGAGATTAACTGTCGTTCATTTGCCCCTATTGCATCTGGCTTGTTCTAATGAAGCAAATATACAACACTATACTGGAAATGAAACTAATTCTGAGTGAAAATGACATTATTCATCATAACCTTTCCCTTGAGTTACTTCTTCACGCTTTCCAAAACACATTGTGTAACTTTCTAGGAGGCTTATTGACTGCCCATTGTCAGTGCATTTTTCTACGCTCTTTTGATGCTTCATATTCTCGTTCTTGTTCTCGATGTTCCTCGAGCAAGCACAACACTGTTATTGAATCCTATTTTTGGCAGGGTAAGCATGCCCCTTTTGCCAATTGTCATTTATTTGTTCACCAGCAGTCGTGACGGTTCAATCCACCGTACTCCGTATCAGGGAGTGTCACCTTAATAAGTGTCACTCGTCCAAAATCTCTCAATGAATACCCACAAAAAATTGCATTAAATTATCCAAAGTACACAATGAATATTTCACAATGTATCATCCACAAAAAAATTGACTTCTTCTCTCCTTACCCATCATTGAGTTTAGATCATAGCGGGGTACTAGCTTCATCTAAAAATTATCTTTATTCCATTACGTTCAATTTACCTTTTAATTTGAATTGTCAATTCCTAAAGACTTCAATTATAGTTTAGAAAAAATGAAAACTTCACGGAATAAGAGGATTTTGCTCTAGTTGTATTAATCAATTTTAGTGAACCTTTGAGCTAGTGTTTTCAATCTATTATATATTTTAGTATTTATTTTTCTAATGATTGTTTTTGTCCGAGTTTGGGATCATAAAGACATAAACAGCTCTGATTTATTTAAAATGAAAATTGAAAAAGATAAATTTGTCTTTTTAAATTAAATTCAACAGAGGATCATATTATGACAGCCCGCTTATATATTTTCTCCAGAAAAGAGCCGTCAAACACGGAAACCGCAAAGGCAAAACACACAAAACAATACATACATACGTAGTATCAATAATGCAAATGCGTACCTCCGTACAACTTCCTTCACCTGACACACTGTTTATATCTGCTGTATCATTCATTCATACTTTCCCTTCTCTCTCCATGTATAGCACCTACACCAGACAATACCCAGTGTTGTCACTGGACCACACTCACACAGTCCTTTTTACCCAACCACTCATCGACAGCACATTCTTAAAAAACCAGGCTGGTTTTCCTAACCCACGTCGTTTGGCCCCTTCCTGAAACCCTTTTCTCATTCATCCTCAACCCATTATATATATATGTATTTGCACATACTTTCACACTAACCTTCACGTATTTCTTAATTGGTGAGGGAATTTCTTTTTGAGGGGGCAAGTTGGATTTGGTTAAATTGGTTATATATTGGTGTTGGGAAAAGGGAACATAAATAAAGAAGTAAAGAAGGAAAATGGGAAGGGGTAGGGTTCAGCTGAAGAGAATAGAGAACAAGATCAATAGACAAGTTACGTTCTCGAAAAGAAGAGGGGGTTTGCTGAAGAAAGCACATGAGATCTCTGTTTTATGTGATGCTGATGTTGCTCTCATCGTCTTCTCTACCAAGGGCAAGCTCTTTGAGTACGCCACTGATTCTTGGTAAATTCCCCATTTTCTCTTTCATTCTCTTCATTACCTTTCATCTTTTATTCCTTTTTCAATACAATCTTGTGCTTATAATTTAACTGATAATACATTTTTTCTTCATTATTCTCTTGGGTCTTTTCTTGGATCTTTGTATTTTTGTGTTTATAAACAGTAGTTTATCAGTTCTTCTATAGAAATTATCATTTGAAACTGATTTTTAATATCTAAAACGTGTTTGATCTTGCAAATCTTAATTCTTATCACAATTAAGATCTGGAAATGGAAAATCTTCAATAAACTCATATGAATATCAATGAGTAGCAGACATGTTATATGAATATCAATGAGTTAGTGAGTACCCAGAACTTAGATGTTAATTAGGCGTAGACAGTTTGCCTCAAAGAGATTGCCAAATCTCATTGTACTCTTTATCCTTCATTTTCCGTCAGGTCTTCTTTTTGAGGATCAGATCCATTTTCTTCTTTTATTTTTTGCTGAATAAAAACAGAAGCATGCCAAGAGTTTACTACCCTTTTTGGAATACGGGTCTTCATTTATAATTTTTGTTGTTGATTTGTATATCTTAATATAGTTTTGGCCAAATTTCTACGTACGTTACCATGGTCTCTGCATGCAGAGTCTAGGCTGCCCTATATAATTAGGTTGTACAATCAGCCCTTCTTTTCCACCTTAATGAAAGGAAATTGTTACTTGCGGGTTTAGAATGATGTCTATCTTGGACAGCTTTATAGAATTGAAATTTATGGTTTTTGCTATAATGAGAAATGAACGGACTAGTTATATTCATATAAAGTGAATCTATCAGACCGTAAAATAATTAGCCAGTTTGATCAGATTTTTGGTCCATCAAGATTTTATTTTTATTTTTCAAGAATTTCATTAATGAATATAATCATATATATTTTAAATTTTTTTTAAGTTTTTCTATGCATTATAATAAAAACTCACACTTTAAACATCACATGTAAATTAAACATTAAAGAGATTTGATAAAAATGCGGAATGTGAGAAATTAGAAAGAAAAAAATTGTGAGAATATATATATATATATATATATATATAGAGAGAGAGAGAGAGAGAGAGAGAGAGAGTTCTGGTCGGTTCAGCCCAAAATGTAGGAAAATTTTGGACCGTACCAGAAGTTCATTTTTTTTAAAAAATCAATCAAACTGATCATTTTCTGTTCGATTCGATTCAACTTGATAAATTTGGTTGGTTTTTGCACACCTCAAATAAATAAATTTTTATTGTTGATTAGTATATCTTAACATAGTTTCAAAAAAATATGAATATATCTATTTCGGTTCAGTTTGATTGGTCGGTTTTGCACATCTCTAGTATAAATACTAGTTGCTATAGTAGTCTTATCCTGGCTGAAACTTCCTAATTTTTTGTCAATCAATTGCTTCCCATCATGAGATTTATTGAAACTAAGAAATGTAAATATGGGATTATCAATTTTACTAATTTTAATTTGAGATGTTTATTCCTTATGCAACAAAGCATGGAGAATATACTGGAACGCTACGAGAGATACTCCTATGCGGAGCGACACCTAGTTTCAAGTTCGACTCAATCTGAATTACAGGTTTGTCATTTGTTTGCGGTCAGGAGTTAAAGAAGCATTTATTTTGGAGTACAGATCCCACTTACTTTATCATCATGTATACTAAGGGAAATTCTACGAAGAGATCATTTTCAATGAGTTATATCTTGACAAAAAGATACAATATGTTAAAAAGAATATAAAATGTGTCTGCATTTAAAATGTGTTTAGGAATGTTTGTTGTACTAGACTCGTTTTATACGTTGAAATAACATTGTTTTAATTTAAGTTGTTGGAATGTACTACAAGTATATTTATTTTTATTTGAAAGAACTTTCAAAAGCGTTTGAGTATATGCTTCTTGTACAAATAGTTCAAAATATCAAAACGTGTTTTGAACAACTTTTCTAAAACAAAGTAGTACTTCAACTACTTTCAAGCAACACGCTCTCAAACTCACTCTTAAAAATAAAAAAGTATGTAATTAATCATAGATTAATAGAAGTTTGTTTCCATTGTTGTCACATTAGTTCTTTCCATTGCGGTCACATTAGTTCTTTCCATTGCGGTCACATTAGTTCTTTCTCACGTACAAACTAAACTGTTTTATTGGTTGATTTTGAGATGTGCAGGGGAACTGGACGTTGGAGTATGCTAGACTCAAAGCTAAGGTTGAGCTTTTGCAGAAAAACTATAGGTACTTTGCTCGATAATTAATATTAAAGAAATATTATATATCTTGGGGTAAAGCAGGCTAATCTCGCCTGTATTTTATCTTAATTACGCAGAACTCTCATCTAGTGTCAATAATCACAGATATCCATTGTCCTTAGTGAAAAGTCAAAAATATCCTTCTCTAATTTAGTAATTCTCGATTCATCATTATGAATTTATTCCGTCAAAATTAAAAGAAAAAGATGTTTTTGATATGTTCTCAAACAATGATATATACAGGTTATAATACATAAGCAAATAAAATTAGAGATATAGAAAATAATAATGATCTATAGGCATTAATTTCTCATAAAAGGGTAAGCTGCAAGGGTATTTTGAGAATTTTGTTTTGTATAGACTTATGTATAGGTAAATTGAAACTAGATAAGGTATCTATGTAGGTTTTGAAACTAGATGTGATATTACTATAACTAAAGAAAACTACAATGAAATGTTGGTGTAAACTTACCCGTGTTTATTGTCATCATTTATGTATGTTGCTAAATGAAATTACACATTTTCAGGCACTATCTGGGAGAAGATTTGGAATCAATAGGTCTAAAAGGGCTTCAAAACCTGGAGCAAGAGCTTGATACTGCACTTAAACGAATTCGAATGAGAAAAGTATGGTAAAATTATTGTTTGGATAAGTAGGTCTGCTAGTCTTTCTACCTTTTAATTGATGTGGACATGTGGTTAAGGTAAGATATAATTAGAAACTTGTTATCTGTTTCTCTATTGCAGAACCAACTTATGTATGAATCAATTACTGCCCTCCAAAGAAAGGCAAGTGGCTCATCAAATATATCTCCTGTCTTAATTCTTGAGACACACATCGTTGTTTTAGGACTAAATGATTATAGTACACTGTTGAGTTTCCAACCCAAACATGCTTGAGCTAGGTCGTCCATAAAACTAGGTAAAATGAATTACTATTTCGTATACTTAATTGATATACGATTTGATTCTCAATCCCCTCTTTCACATCCAAGACAGACATACAGACAACCGTTATAAGCGTAGAAGATTTATATGAATTGATCAAAACTGTGTAATTGATGAGCTTTTTTGTTGAAGTGAGAATGATTGACATAAGATCTGTGTGAAGATCTGTGCTATGAGCTCGATTAAGGTTGTTGACGAAAGACTAGGACCTGAATATTGTGTCTAACTTTGATTACATGTTTGAGAGACTAATATCAAGTTGAGTTGTCAACCCAAAAGCTTAAGTTATTAGTTAAGAGGGATCCAATCCAACCGGTTAAATGAATTCATATTTCATATAGTAAGTAGTTGATCTGAGATCTCAAAAAATATAACTTAAACTAAATAGAATGAAATTTTCTGAAATGCTGTAGTACCAAAATAATACGCGTTATCAATGATCATCAAAATATATAACTTAAACTAAACTAGTATCAACATTCTTTGGGTGTTGAATGAAACTTATTGAAAATTTTATCTTCCTAGATACAACACATTCTCAGTCAAATATGTGAAAAAATACTGATTAATACATATTTAATGAATAATGGATAAGAAGAAGTTTGTACATTGTCTCTCTTGCTTTGCTATCTTGCATTCTTATGTTGAATGACAGGAGAAGGCAATGCTGGAGCAAAATAACCTACTATCAAAGCAGGTGAAAATGAACCTACTCTTTTAATTTCTTTAGGCTATGTTGTTTGGTTCTTGAGAATTATAAAGGAACAAAAAATGAGTAAAAGTAAAAGGAAAGCCCATGCCATAGAATTTCAATTTGATAAATTGACATGTCACAAGATGAGTTTATAGAATAGTCAAGCTCTCATACTCATGTCATAAAATTTTAATTTTGAGTCGTAAAATTTCACCATTCTCGTAGAAATATAACTTTCACAAAATAAACTTATATAAGTTTTTATTCAATAATATTGGGTGACCTGCAATAGATCAAGGAAAAGGAGAAGATTATGGTACAGCAGTCTCATTGGCAGCCGCAAGAACTTGGTTCTCATTCGTCATCCTTCCTCTTGCAACATCCATTTCCCACTTTAAACATTCGGTAATCAATCTTTCTCGCAACTTTATAATTCTTCTAATTTAATTTCTTCATATCATAATGTACTTAGAAATTTCATTCAATATGTACCATTCAAATAATTTAAAAGGTTAATATAACATCTCCACAGCACATCATTTAATTCACTAATTTAATAGAGAATCTTATTGGGATTTTTCCTTAAAAAACATGATCTGGTTGTTTTCTAAAATAATTTAAATATTAGAAATAGAAATTGAATTTGATAAATCGTTTCAAAATATTTTTTTTTAAATTAATGAAAACTAGAGGATGCCTGTACCATGTTTACTTGTTGAGCCATTCTTTCATTTCAAACACCCATCAAGTTGTTCTATGGTCTTGATTTCCCTTTTCTCCTTGTAAAGTGTTATTATCAGTTGTATTAGGTTTCAAAGTTGTAAATTGTGATTGCAGTGACAATAACCAGCCAGAAGAAGCACAACAAATGACAAGGAATGAGCTTGACCTAACTCTTGAACCAATTTATTCATCCCACCTTGGATGCTTTTCTGCCTAAATTAATTGCACAAATATCCTTAGTATATAGTATTTCCTTGTTAATATGGTCAAGGATATATATATGTTCACATGCATAGTTTTTGTATATAAATCCACTCTTATTTGGTAAATTTCAGTACCAATGGCGCACGATACTTCTATTATTTTTAGTAAAATGGCAGGTTATGAAACTACATCTAAGATACCAAGAAATCTAAACTTCAACAGGTCCTATATTTTCAATAATTTTGAGTTTATTTTTTTATTTGATGATAGTGTTTGTAGGGGGAGAATTATAATTTCGACATTATAATTGCAAAGATAAGTTATATACTAAGAACAAGGTCACAGATATCTAGCAATTTTTTACAACTATTGTTCCTTTTTTCCCTGTAAAATACAATTTGGACTCCAATATTTTGTGTTTATTGTCAATTTAGTCAATGTAGTTTCAATTCAAGTTATTTATTAACTAAACTTATTAATCATTACTTGTTAGCGGTTAACACCATCTATAACATTCATTAATTAGCATGTAAATAGGGCCGGCGTGGAAGTGTTAATAACTAATGATTTATGGGTTCGTTAACAACAAAATTAAAACTATAAAGACAGAATGACAGCATGCCCATATGAGTTCAAAATGTACTTTTGGCGTTTGTTTTTACATCCGAAATAATGCTGAATTAGATTAGGAAAAACAAAAATACACAACTCTCTTCAAAATAGGGGATTTTAAGTTCAAATCCTCATTTTTCTAATTTGACAAAAAATATATATCACACGGACGCTGAGCGGAAATGGGTTTCTCGTCAGAATGTATACTCAATACCTTCAATGATGAACATTGATAACTACTATAATAGCTCTTCACTCTAATATGCTTCAATGTTATCTTCCATCATAAAGTTCTGCAGATTTCAAGCCTTTTCCTCAAAAACCATCACCTAAATGAATGAAAAAAAATAGTCAATTGTAGTATGAAGCAACAAAATAAAACCCTAAGAACACCCCCCCCCCCCCCCGCCCCCCAAAAAAATTTCTAATTCTAATAGGAAGGAACAGAACACTGACAATGAAATTAATTGAAAAATTTGTGACTTTGTATTATGATACAATAATATCATTATCTCTTACTCCCAATGAATTCACAAATACAAGTAAAAAAGTGGAGAGATAGAAGAGAATATTGACCTTGCCACATATAGGACATTTGTCACTTCTTTCCATCCAAGCATATATACAACCCAAGTGATAATGGTGTGAGCACTCCATTATTATCTTTGGACTTTCACCTGTATACTCTGTCAACCATTAAAAAACATTAACAATCAATGAGAATAAAAAATCAAGGTGATTAATTTTTAGGTTAAATACTATAATTTATCTTAATTATACATACATCTGCTTTGATTTTACTATTTACATGCAAAGCTCCCTCACCTTAGTAAAATATAAAAAATATCCTTCTATTGATTTCTCACCATTTATTGATTCAACCATTACATATTTTAAACAAAAATAATAGAAAAATACGTTTTAACCATATATGAAGTCTGACTTATGATATATACAAGTTATAATATATAAGCAAATAAAATCGAAAATACGACAAATAATAATCTCCTATCAGTATGAATTTCTTCTAAAAAAAGCCAACCAGGATGGATGATATTTTGAGATTTATGTATGAACTTACACAAAAAATTGAAACTAAAGGGGATATCTATATAGGTTTTGAAACTAAGGTTAACAGATGTCTGTTTATAAAGACAAACTATAAAGAATGTTAGTGTAATTAATCTACGGTAATTACAAAGAACAACCTTAGTTAAACTCTACTAATGCATTAGTTACCTTCAAGGCATGTGGAACAGACATCTTCCCCTTCTTCTGGTAATGCATAATCATAAACTTCAAAATAAGTCACTTTATCTCCTTTCCTTGTTTTTTCCAAACTCTTGAAGAAAACAGTATTGGCTCCAAGCTTTAATGAATCTTTGCTCAAACGTTCCTCATCTTGCAAATTAAAGCTTCTTAAATTGGAATTAGTTGCCAAAATCCTTGGGGCAGATAATACAGCATTAATATCTTGTGTATTTGAAATTGCCTCTTTGGGAATGTGAGATTGAGTGTCCTGATTACCCAAGGGGACGCTCTGCGGCTCTCTGCTTTGGATTGCCGATGTACGCTTCAGATATATAAATAAAGAGTCAAATCATGAGAAAATATATGGTAATCACAATGATTATTCAGTAATCCCAAAAGAAGGATAAGCTTTTTGGGGGACGGTAATCTAAAAATTAAGTGTTCACATGTTAGGTCTATGATCAGAAGAAAAAATCTTGGTGTGAGAGATTATTTTAAAAAGAGAGATGCCAAAAAGCTTACATTAGTGTTGATTGAATTATGGGTGGAGCAAGAGGACAATATCCAGCTTTGATGAATGGGAATTTCTTCAACCCCATCCTCAGGATCTTTACCACGAAAGCAACAAAAAACTGAACCCATTATAAAAATTCCGTCTTCAGCTTCGTTACAGACCCTGCATCGAATAATAGAATCCAATTTTGAATTATTAGTAATATGAGTATCCTTTTAAATAAATATCTATTTTTTGGGAAGAAACATAAAATTCGCAGAAAATTTATGACGCTTGTGAAAAAGAAAGGAAAGGAAAAAATTCATGATGATTTCAGTATTAAATATTTGTATAAGGTGTGTCTATGGAAGAAACTATTATTCTTAAATTAAGTATTAGTTCTTGAAAAATCAATTCAAAGAGAAAATTAAAATATACGCTCTACATAAGAATACTTCAAAACTATTATGTTTATAAAAAAAAACAAAGAAACCGACTTGACGGCGTGCTCAATGAAGGATGTTGAATCACATGCAGAAGAAAAGGAGGAATACCAAAGCGACTCACGCACTGCAGTTAAGTAGGGAGGAAGGGGGAGGAAGATGACCTCTTAGTAGGGGACCCCTGAAATTCGGAAGGAAAAGATTGAGACTGAGAGGGTGAAGTTTAAAACTCGACTTCTCTCTCTCTCTCTCTCACTCTCTCTCTCTCTCTATCTCTCTCTCACTCTCACTCTCACTCTCTCTCTCTCTCTTTCTCTCTCTCTTTCTCTCCCCCCCCCCCCTATCAGCGTAATTGTAGCGCCTTGGGATTTAGCCGACCGTAACAAACGTGATTTCATGGGTCCCCACATATCATTGCTGCCCTTATTGGTCACGCGGTATATTATAAGCAGCGGAAAATTTTAATTAACATGTGATTTTAAGGTTAAAATTTTTTTTGTCAAAATTATATTATAAAATTTAAGGAAAATGAGTAAATATGATTTGAACATACGACTTTTAAAATATAAGTATGATAATTAAACCAACTGCGTTAACCAACTTCAAGCATTCAAAGTTAAGTAAGGGTTAATTAAGGTATAAAATAATTTAAATCAAAAGGTTTTTAATACAATGTTTCGTTATTGAGAAGGTTAAATTGAAAATTATGCATTTAAGAAAACTAGAACATGAAGTTCATATTAAAATTTGAATAATTCTAGACCGATAAACTTATAAACTAAATTTTAGTTGACTATATATTGTGTCCATTATCAAATTGTTAATGTTTTATTACTCACACCACTACAGATTTTTCTTTTAATAACATCCACCTACGTAGTTTAATGATGATTTTGTAAAACTTGTTTGTTATACCCAATTTTCGGCCATTCATAAAAGACCATCCTAGGACGAGGTACCCAAGTACCCAAGGATAAGCTATCCAAATACCCAAGGATAAGGTACCCGAGTACCTAAAGATAAGGTATCCAAGTACCCTAGGACAAAGTCCTTTTGCACCTGAGAATGAGATCTCCAAGTACCCGAGTACTAGGTCCCACTGAACCTGAGAATGAGATCCCCAAGTACCCATAGACAAGGCCCTGAAGTACTTGAGGACTAGGTCCCCTTGGACCTGAAGATGAGGTATCTAAGTACCCTAGGATGAGGTACCCAAGTACCCGATGAACGAGGTCCCCTAGACCCGGGGATGAGGTCCTCAAGCACCCAAGGATGATGCGCCCCTTGTTGGGGGTTATATCCTCAAAGTATGTGTATTGACATTTTGATATGAATTTTAAAGAGGATTATATTTTTCTTATAATTGTTCTTTTTAAATTATTGTCGAATAATTTATATAAATATCTGAAAATTTCATATTCATTAATGAGACTATGATCTTTAGTACAAGAGGATTAAGATTATATATAATGAATAAACTTGTCAGCAACATATTAAAGTATGAAATCTTTAATAAATGGTTGCTAGTACGGTTCACTAAGCATTATGAATGCGTGCGATCTAGATCCGAATCATTGATATAGATAGACATCTTAGTGAATGTACTTTATATAATAAGATTATATATAACAGGATCAATGTGAATTAATATATTTATTAACGTGTCGTTTATCATAAAGATTTAATACACATTAATTCGGTGATCATATGTAGATCAGTCTGAATCCTGAGTAGTCGTGAACTCCTATGCATGTCTACTAGATCTTTTGATTCACTCGTTAATGTCTACTTGTTAATCAGGCTAGTGACTTTGGTTTGTGAGATTCAATGATGTGGATGGCTGAGGACATGATCTTACAAGATTTGGAATCTAAGTTTTTCTAACGGATCGTATATTGCTTTTCTTAAGTGTTAATTCTGGAACTGAATAGTTATTGAGCTCAAATTTATAATAATATTATAAATTAGTTATTCACTAGTGAATTAGTAATACTTAAAGATCAAGAGGTGATTAGAAGGGTAAAATGATAATTTTGATCAGCTTTAATTTACGAACCAATAATTAGATGACAGAACTACATGAAATGATTATGTCACTAGACTACATGAGAATACTCTGTAAATACATTCTATAATTTCTAAGACTGCAATTCCATATTTATAGTGGAGTAATAATGAAATTAATAAATAAGATTATTTAATTAAAGAGTTTAATTAACAATTTAGTTTGTTGGAGATTAGGATTATATGTCCATGATTTCTACGTCACCTCTATACTACGATGTCTAGGGTGTGAATATTTCAGAACATGAGAAAATGGCTCACTTGCAAAATGAATTTTTATTCTTAGACAAGTACGTAATTATGAGATAATAATGTGTGATTAATTAATGAAAAATTAATTAATTGAATTATTTATATATTTAATTATAATTTTCGGAAATTATATATAAATAATTATCGATTTTTTTAATTAACGATAAGTGAGACAGAATATCTAATTTATGAAATTAGATAATTAAATCATTATTAGATAATAATTTAAATCTACTAAATTTGTTAGTTGTGAAATAACATATAAGTTAGTTGATAAAAATAATCAGATATGTTAATTTTGAATTAACTGATAATTATTTGATTAAAATAAATATTTAGTTCACAGTAATTGTCACGTGTCAATCACTGATTAGTATCAGAAATTGACATAGACTACTGTGGTGTCACATGACACTACAATGGTGCTGTGAGATAGTGTGTTGGCTCATTAGTTCTGCACAATTGTAGTGGGTTCCACTGCAATTGGTAATTTTATAATTAAATAATATTTTAATTTATCCCTAAAAATCTGATACGCCATTATCTAAAATATATTGATATTATCCTATTGGCCTAAGTTGTTGAAAGAAGATGAAAGAATCAGTTGATTAGATCATTAGTTCGTCAATCAAGAGCTGGATTGAGAACACGATCAGTGTCAAAGAAATTCTCTTCGATAATTATACGTTAATCAAATCTCTAAAGGAATAATAATCATATTTTTTATAGAATCGTCTCACTAAAGTCATTCTCAGTGAATCTCTAGATCTCATGTGTTGAGAACATCTAGAGACAGAAAAATTGTTTTGTAATATTCTATATGCCCACACACGTCTTAGTGCGTCGAGGATTGTTGGAAGATCTTAGTGTGGATCTCTGAGTCTACTGATTGTTGGAATGATTTCATGGAAAGGGAGGATCGATCGGTTTTTGCAAGGACACTTGATATAGACTACAAGAGGTATATAATTCTTAACCTTGTATGTCTTAGATAAGTAATAATGAATCCCGACTAATTGAAAACTATTTTTAAATAAAAGTTTTTATTTGGTTATCGTGGCGTTGCGCAACTTTTGTTTTATTAAAATATTTTATTTTTATTAAAAGTTTATTTTTTTTAAAAAAGGTCACGCGTGTCCACACTTCCGCCGAGCACGCGCCGAGACGGGCAGCAAGTGATATCAGAGCGGTTTTTATATATTTATATGTTAAATATAGTGTAGGTTTTCTTGCATTATTCATATAATTTGGGATATGTATGATGATGGATGGTTATGTTTTTTGAATGTATGGAAAATAATGGGCCGTTAATTATATGGTGATTATTGAGTTAGGTTTGTTTTAATTTTTCATAGATTTTGTGTAAGTCGAATTGAGGCATAGGAATTTTTACAATTTTATTTTTAATATTATTGCAATTATTTTGAATGAGAGAAGACGAAGAAGGCACGAGACGAACGACATAAATTTACTGTTCATTCATGAAATCACTGTTTAAGCCAAAAATTTACTATTCCGGTGGAGGTGAACAGTGCCGGCGATACTGTACCGGCAGTGAGACGGGCAGCAGTGGTGATGAGCGGCGATCGGAGAGTCCTATCATCGGTGACAACTGTTGTCATATTTTAAGAAAGTTTCTAACAAATCATGCACTCAACTCTATCACCTAAGTGTTTTATTAAAACCTAAACTCTTTTAGTTGTCCATTTAAATTTTAAAATTAATATTATTTTAAAATTAATAAGTAATTTTTTATTTTATGAAAATTAAAAATGAATAGGTTGATTAGATTTGACTCAAGTTTGACCAAATCAAATAAAGTATTTATTTGACTAAGTCAAAGTCAATTATATGAAAAGGGATAATTATAGAAATTGTTTTCATTAAGAAAAATTGTTTTTCTAATTAAAAAGAGTTTTGTTCGAAACTTGAAGATTATGAAGATGGATATCAGGAGGAGAATGTAATCTTTGAAAAATATGTATTCTTGAAGTCCGCTTTGTAATTTTATTTCTTTATTTCAAGGGTTGTAATTTAGAAATACTCAATAGTCACTCGGTCCATGTTTAATTGTTATGTTTGATAACATGTCCATGCATTAGTCGATCACATGGCATACATGAAAATCTCACACAGTTTTATATAATCATGCATGTCATCTGTAGAAACATGATTTATTAAGATTGTCCTAATATGTTTATATGTATTGCTTTATACAATTGCTTGTAAACTGCTAGGTTTTAACTAGTTAAAACTTGAGAATCATACCACACTAAAAGATGTAGTAACCTTTAGGTTAACCAACTTTAATAAAAGAGTTTTATTAAAGTTTGATTAATATTATTAATTAGTTAATCTAAGTACACATAATTATGACTTAGGCACTTCACAAAGTTAAATAAACTTAAACCAATGAAATTGGATTAACTGTTAATTAATATTCATATGGTTATTATTTTAACTAGAAATTAATTTGGTATTAATTGATTAGTTAAAATAGAAATACATTATCTTAAAATAGTGAATGGGAGAAGGTTGACATGTTAATGTAACATATGGTCTCCATCATTAGTACAACACCGTGAGGTGTAGTGAGGGTCTCGAGATGACTTTGTTTTAATCCCCCTAAGGAAGGTTTCGTGCTGTACCAATACTAAGGTTGAATTACTTAAGAAAATAGGAGGAAGTGATGTAGTGTAGTATTGACCAACCCTAAGGCGGTATATTCTAAATGAAGTCATGAAATCTAAAATGATGGGTTACACTTACAACTGTTGTCATATTTTAGGAAAATATAAGCTTTCATGTTGATAGTTGTGACTTGACCGAACAAGCGATATCTTACGGTTAAAAGAGAAAATATGAGATATTTGAAGTTTTAATTAATAAGGATGAGAATGTCTCACAGACAATTTGAAGTTAATCTGACCGACTCTAAGGCGACACATATTACGTTGGGTTGTTTTATCGTGATTAGTAAATGCTAAATTTATGTGTTTATTATGATCGCATCGATGCATCACATTTACTTTTTGAATTCTAGATATTTAACAATTATATAGAATCATGTATGTTTTAAATTTTAGTTATCAATATTATGCCTGCTATGAGCAACCCTATTACTGCATTACTCGCTCTTGAGAAATTGAATGGTGATAATTTCGTACGTTGGAAATTGAATATGAACATAATGCTGATTTGTGAGAACTATAAGTTCGTTCTTACTGATAATGTCCTTAGGAGTTTGCTGCTAATACCCCTAAAAATGTTAGGGACAAATATGATGATTCGATCATATCAAACAAGGCGAAGAGCTACATGCTTGTGAGCATGAATGATGTTCTAAGAACCAAGCATGAAAGCATGGAGACTGCCTATGAGATTATGGAATCTTTATAAGCAATGTTTGGGCAGCAGTCTCATCAAAGTCGTCATGAGGCCATTAAGATCAACATAATGCACGAGGCAGGAGTACATAAGCCGACTATTGATGAGCGGACTGAAGTTAGCATCATACTAGAGTCGCTCACACCAGCTTTTTCTGCGTTCACGATCACCTATGTTATGAATAAGTTACAATTCAACATGACACAGTTATTGAATGAACTGTATACTTTTGAGTCACTCAACCTTAAAATGATCAAAGAGAACGAGGTAAATGTTGTAGAGCAAAAGTCTTCTTCCAATATTGTTAAAAAACAAGAAAAGGAAGAAGAACAAAAGAGTAAAGAAAGCCAAGACATCGCTGAAAGTCAAGAAGAACAAGAAAGACAAAAAGGCTAAAGGAAAGTGTTTCCACTGTGGGGTTAAAGGTCTTTGGAAGAGAAACTGTAACAAGTATCTCTCTGAGCTGAAAAAGAAAGGTTAATATATTTACTTCTACTTGAAGCTTGTTTGGTGGAATATGATTTGTCATCCTGGATACTTGATTCAAGAGTCATTAACCATGTATGTTCTACTTTGCAGATTCTTGATTCGTCAAGGGAGCTAGCTGATGGCGAGGCCGTTTTGAGAGTTGGTAGTGGTGCGTTCGTGTCAACTAAAGCATTAGGGACAGTCTGTTTACTTTTTGGATATAACGATGTTTATTATATTCCTAGTTTTTGAGAAATTTGATTTCTCTTTCTTTTTTGCAAGAACAATTATTCGAAGTTTCTTTAATTAATAAAGAGTTTATTTTTTTCTAAAAATAGATTTGATATATGTCATGCTAAAATTATAAACGGACTGTATATGCTTAAACTAACTGAACGAGCATTAAATAATTCTGAATTATTTAAAGTAGCACAACCTAAAAATAACAAATGACAAAACGTTTCCCATGATGATAACACTTATTTGTGACATCTTTGGTTATGACATATTAATCTATTAGTTAAACAAGTTAACAAAGCATGGTGCTTTGAGAGAGCTAAAGTTAGAACTCTTCCTATTTGTGAATCCTGTTTACAGGGTAAAATGACCAAGATACCTTTCACAAGAAATGGCCAATGAGCCAAGGAACCACTTGGGTTAGTGCATAGTGATGTTTGTGGACCGATCAATGTACAAGCTAGAGCTGGATATGAGTATTTTGTCACTTTCATTGAGTACTATTCAAGATATGGTTATAGTTACCTAATGCATTGAAAGTCTGGAACTTTTGAAAAGCTTAAAGACTTCAAGGCTGAAGCTAAAAAAAATTAGGTAAATCATTGAAAACTCTTCGATCAGATCGAGGTGGTGAATATTTGGATTTAGAATTCATGGATTAGTTGGTGGGGAATCCTATCCCAACTCACAGCACCTGGAACACCACAGCAAAATGGTGTAGCAGAGAGGAGAAACCGAACCTTATTTTTGGATATGGTTAGGTCGATGTTAAGCTACTCATCATTGTCACTTACATTTTAGGGAGATGCAGTGCACACGGTAACTCACATTTTGAATCTAATACCCTCTAAGTTTGTATGCAAGACACCCTTAGAGTCTGATACGACAATATCTAGAATATATACATATATTATTCTAATGTTCTAAGTTGTTGATAGAATAGGAGAGTTGAATTAAGAACATAATTGGTGTCAGAGAGATTTTTTTCTGTGGTTAAACACTAATCAAATATCTAAAGAATAATTATCACGTTCTTTTAGAGAATCGTCTCCTATTGTCCTTTTCAGTAAATCTCTAGATCACATGTGTTGAGAACATCTAGAGACAAAAAAAGTGTCTTGTAATATTTTACGTGCCCACACACGTCTTAATGCATTGATGATTGACTTGGAAGATCTTAATGTGGATCTTGAAGTCTACTGATCGTTGAAACCATTTCGTGGGAACGGATGATCGATCGATTTTTTCAAGGACACTTGATATAGACTACAAGAGGTATATGATTCTTAACCTTGTATATTGTGGATTTAATTTATAAAATATAATGGATCATGACTGATTCAAAAAGAGTTTTCAATAAAAGTTTTTATTTGGTCATCGTGGCGTTGCACAAGTTTTGTTTTATTAATAGATTTAATTTTAATTAAAAGTTTAATTTTTTTAAAAAGTCACGTTCCTCCACATTTCCGCTGCACAAGCGCCGCGACGACTAGCACCCCTCGACCCGAGGGCAAGCACCAACCTTAAACACATCACATACGACTTAGTCCCAGTGCTAAAGTCCATCTATTCAAAGGCTGCCCTCAATTAACCGAGACTGAGGGTTAGTGAACACGATATTTTATCTAAGTCTAAGTCCACGAAGAGAAAAAATACACTCAGACAGAAGGAAAATCCTTAGGTGGGAAAAGTTCCCGCCTCACTCAAACTTATCTCTTAGACCGAGGCGTGAACCGAGCTGTTAACAAAGTGTCATCAATGACATTAAATGCGCCTCCACAATTCAGGAGTTAGGCTAATGGTGAATATACGAAGCCCATCAACCGAAGAGTCAATCAGCTTACCATCTCAGGGTTTCATTAAGAGCATTTAGTATGGACGATCAAATGAGGGCTAGATAATACCTTAGCAAGGATTATGATAGGTTGTCCTGGCACCACGCATCATCACCTGCCCCTATCAATCCAATAGGAAAAGCCCAAGGTTAGAGATTACTTCAAGTCAACACCTTATTGAATGGTGGACTATAGTACGTGCCTGAGGCTGCCCTGCTCCAGCTACCCTGGCTACCCGAAACAATACTATATAAAGAAAGGTAATGGCATTCATTGAGGTATGAAAAAAATGCAAACAACTCCTAACTTAGTCTCTACTTTGCTTTCCTCTACCTCTTTACTGAGTTAAGATTCGGAGGGATAAAAATGAGACCATCCTTCTCAACATGGTCTCCTACTTTACCTTCCCCCATTGCAGGTTAAGAAAATTCAGACATATTCTCACCTCTGAGATTTGACTGTCAACAATTGACGTCGCCTATGGGGACATGACTAAGATTTCTGATATACCCACTTAAGAGGACTACTTGCTTTGAAAGGTGTATGGTCACTAGAAGATATCACAGCCCATCCCAATCTCATAGCTCACCCGAAATGAAATATTTACATCACCGTCTTCTAAGGCCTACCTAAGTCAGACGTATGACCCTCAAGCTGAATCTTGCCTAAGTCTTAGGGGAGAACCCTAGGCTTAATTTTTCATTAGTCATATGGGAGTTCCCCTAGGCCCAATCTTGCGTAAGAGAAACAAAGAAACATATTCTCATTATTTCCAAAGTCATCTATGGTGGCCCTAGACTCTTCTTTTGAGGTCATCTGAGGCAACCCCAAGCTCATTTGCAGAAGTCACTAAGGTGTCTGAGCTCATTCTCCAAAGACCTCATCAAGTATTTTTTTGGTCACCGATCTTATATTTAGTTTGACCCGCCAAAAACTTGTCTGCATCAAACTTGGGGGCAACTAGTAGAGTAACCACAAAAGCAATATCTTTTAGATGAACTTAAAGACAACATTGTCTGCTTATCAGAGCTGACCCCAAGTTAGCCTCACCTAAGCCACCTTAGTTGGCCCGAGGCATATTCTTACCGAAGAACCTAAGATCACCCTCACCTAAGCCATCTTAGGTGACCCAAGGCCCATTCTCACAGGTGACCCCAAGCTCACCGTCACCTAAGCCACCTTAGGTGACCCGAGGCTCATTCTCGTCGGTGACCCCAAGCTCACCATAACCTAAGCCGCCTCTGGTGACCCAAAGATCATCCTCGTTGGTGACCCCAAAGCTCATGTTTGTCGGTGAAGCTAACCATAGCCTCACTTAAGCTACCTAAGGTAACCCCAGGCTCATCGCCGTTGATGATCCAAAGTGAAGCCTCACCTAAGACAGTTTAGGTGCCCTAAGGCCTATATTCACATGTGACCTGAAGCTCACCCTCACCTAAGCCATCTTAGGTGACCCCAGGCTCATCCTCGCCGGTGACCTCAAGCTCACCCTCACCTAAGCCACCTTAGGTGAAGCAATGCTCATTCTTGCCGGATAACCTAAGCTCTTCCTCACCCAACCCATCTTAGGTGACCCATGGATAATCCTCACTGGTGATCCCAAGCTCAACCTTACATAAGCAACCTTTGGTGACCCGGTGCCTATCCTTGTCAGTGACCCCAAGATCACCCTCACCTAAGCCATATTATGTGACCCGAGGCCCGTCCTCTTAGGGACCACATGCTCACCTTCACCTAAGCTTCTTTAAGTGACCAAAGCTCAACCACGCCGAAGTTAGTATGGTGAACTAAGCTCATCCTCTTTAAAGTCATATGAGGTGACCTTAAACTCACCCTCACCTAAGTCATTTGAAGTGATCCTAAACTTAATCTCGATGAAATCATTAGAAGTAACCATAACTCAGCTAAGTCATTCGAGAAGACCACGGGCACACTCTCACCTAAGTCATTTATGGTGACTCTAAACTCACCTTTACCAAAGTCACTTGAAGTAAACACAAGCTCACCTCGACAAAGTCATCAAAATAGACCCCAAGTTCACTTTCACTTAAGTCATCTGAAGTGGCTCCAGGTCCATCCTCCATGAAGCCACAATGGTGACCGCTAATTATCATTTAAATTGAACTCAAAGTATGAAACTCAGCCGAACCCCACGGTAATTGGTGGAAATCGCACCCTAGTGACTCATCTCGGTTGTAACCTAGCAGCCCTACTTGCTTCGAGCTCTTCCAAACGCCGTCAAAGTGAACTTACATTATGGAGCTTTTACGACATCCTAACATCCATACTTACTTCGGGCTCTTCGACATATAGTCGAAGTGAACTCAAACTATGAAACCTGACTGAACTCCACGATAATTAACGGAAGTCACACCTAGTGGCTCGCGTCGACTGTAACTTTGTAGCCCTACTTACTTAGCGCTCTTCGACATCCAGTCGAAGTGTACTCAAAGTATGAAACTTAGCCGAACCACACGATAATTAACGAAAGTCACACCCCAATGGCTTGCCTCCAATGTAACCTAGCAGCCCTACTTATTACGGGCTCTTCAACATCCAGTGGAAGTGAACTCAAAGTATGGAACTCAGCCAAACCCCACGATAATTAACGAAATTCACACCCAGTGGCTCGCCTCAGCTGTAACTTAGCAGCCTTACTTACTTCGGGCTCTTCGACATCTAGCTGAAGTGAACTCAAAGTATGGAACTCGGTCGAACCACATAACAATTAACGAAAGTCACACCCAGTGGCTCGTCTCAACTGGAACTTAGCAACCCTACTTATTTCGGGCTCTTCAACATCCAGTCGGAGTGAACTCAAAGTATGGAATTCGGTAAAACCCCATGACAATTCACGGAAGTCACACCCCAGTGGCTCACCTCGACTGCAACCTAGTAGCCCTACTTACTTCGGGCTCTTTGACATACAGTCGAAGTCAACTTAAAATATGGATCTCGACCCAACCCCCCTGCAATTAACAGAAGTTACACCCTAGTGGCTCACCTCGGCTGAACCTAGCAGCCCTATTTACTTCAAACTCTTCGACATCTAATGGAAGTGAACCCAAAATATGGAGCTTCGCTGCAACCTAGCAACCTTACTCACTTCAAACTCTTCGACATCTAATGGAAGTGAACTCAAAGTATGGAGCTCGTCTACAACCCAACAGCCATACTTGCGTTGTGCTCTTCACCATAAATTAAAGTAAAAATTACTATGTATTCTACGTCAAACTCGAGCTCCAACTGTGTCTCACACTCGCCATTACAAATAGAGAACTCTATGGAAAGCTCTTGCTAAAAAAGAAGGGAATAAACTCATCAAGTCTCACTATTAGCAAAAAGAAAATCAACAAAAATTTTCTCATTAAAACTTCCAAAGTCTTCAACACACTTCATACTTGGTAGTTGGGGGGAATTGTTATATCCATTTTTTGGGCATTCATAAAAGATCATCCTAGAATAAGGTGCCCTAGTACCCAAGTACCGAAGGATAAGGTACCCAAGTACCCTAACATAAGGTCCCTTTGCACTCGAAGATGAGATCCCCAAATACCCGAGGACTAGGTCCTCCTAAACCCGAGAACGAGGTCCCCAAGTACCCACAGACAAAGTCCCCAAGTACCTGCGGACTAGGTCCCCTGAACTTGAAGATGATGCACTCAAGTACCCTAGGATGAGGTACCCAAGTACCTTGGATGAGGTCCTCAAGCACCCAAGGATGAAGTTTCCCTCGACCCAAGGATAAGGACTCCAAACACCTGAGGGTGAGACCCAACCTTAAGCACATCAAATACGAGCTCAGCCCTAACACTGAAGTCCATCTAGTATGAGGTTTCCCTCAATGAACCGAGACTAAGGGTTAGCAAACTCAATATTTTATGTAAGTCCAAGAAGGGAAAAAATACACTCAGATAAAAGGAAAACCCTTTCCCGCCTCCCACAAACTCAGCTCCTAGACCGAGGCGTGAAACAAACTGAGGATAAAATATCATTAATGACATTAAATACGCCTCCACAAATCAGGAGTCAGGCTAATGGTGAACATACAAAGCCCATCAACTGAGAATTTTATCAGCTAACCATCTCAGGGTGTCATTAAGAGCATTTAATAGTGCGGTCCAACGAGGGACACGATAGTACCTTGGCAAGGATGAGGACAGGTCGTCCTGACACCATACGTCATTACCTTCCCCTGTTAATCTAATCAGAAAGGCCCAAGACTAAAGATTACTCCAAGACAACACCTCATTGACGGGTAGACATAGTCCATACCTCAGGCTACCCTGCCCCAACTACTCCAGTTTCCCGGAATAACAACATATAAAGAAAGGTAATGACATTCATTGAGGTATGAAAAAAATCGTGAACAATTCCTAACTTACTCTCTACTTTACTATCCTCTACCTCTTTACTAACTTAAGCTTTAGAGGGGTAAAAGGGAGACCACCCCTCAAATTGGTCTCATACTTTACCTTTCCCCATTGTATGTTTTGAAAGTGAAGTCAAGACAATGCTGACGTAGTCTCACCTTTGAGATTTGATAGTCAACAATTGGCACGATCTGTGGGGACACAACTAAACTTTGTGATCTACCCATTTGAGAGGACTACTTACTCTCAAAGGCATGTGGTCACTAGAAGAATATCACTGCTCATCCAAATCCAGAACTCATCTGAAATGAAATAATTACAACACTATCTTCTAAAGCCTACCTAAGTCACACGTATGACCAATGGGTTGAATCTTACCTAAGACATATAAGAGGACCTCTAGGCAAATCTTTCTTAAGTGAAATGAAGTAACTTATTCTCATAATTGCCAAAGTAAGCTAAGGTGGCCCAGACTCGTCTTTTGACATAATCCAAGGCAACCCCAAACTCATTTGTAAAAGTCACTGAGGTGTCAGAGCTCATTCTCCAAAGACCTCATTAAGCATTTTTTTGTCATCAATCTTATATTCAGTTGACCTACCAAAAATTTGTTCACATCAAACTGGGGGGCAACTAGTAGAGTGACAATCATAAAAGTAATATTTTTAATATGACCTTAAAACAAAAATAGTATGAGAATAATAAAATGTGGGAATAGTCCACTAAATCATTATGAGAAAGACAACATTGTCTGCTTATCAGAGATTCCATACTTTAACACTACAAGAAAAATGGGTTATGGCGACGGTTTTCTTCATCTATGGTGGTGGTTTTAATCGCCACCAAAAAGACTGTGGCGGTTCATAAAACGCCACCATATCCACCACCACAAAGGTTTATGGCAATGGCTTTTCCAATCGCCGGCAAAGTGTATTTAGCGACGGTTCAATCCACCGCCAAATGCCTAGAAACTGAAAAAAATTATTTTTTGGCAGATTTAAACCGCCTTTATAGGCTCTAAAACCACCGCTATAAAATTGAAATTTTGGCCAGAATTTTTTCTGTTTTTTAAACATCCCATAATTTTTAGACAATGCATGTTTTAGAAAACATTTTATACCACAGATTTCAAAATCTATCAATATAAAAATTTCAACAATTCAGATTCCATTAATTCAAATATTCACAAATTCTTGCATTTTAAATATTCACAAATTCAAACATTCACAAATTTTTAAGATTCAGAATCCATCAATTGAAACATTCACAAATTATAAAGGCAAAATAATATAAGTTCAAACTTAAGCAAATATAGTATTTTCCATCGTCACTGAACTTTATGTGATCATGAAGCTGAGGGAGGATCTCCAGAATCCTATAAACACATAAACAAGAACAAAATTTGTCTTAGTATTGGAATAAACATAATTTATAACTACGTAAAGTATATATTCCTTAGAAATCTTACATGATCACCGCTGGGGAATGAGAATGAAGGATTTTGTGCTTACATAATTTTCATAAGGTACGTCACTTGGGATTGAAGCTGAACTTGACCATCTTGAAGTTCATGGATCTGTGACTTAACTCTCTCATGTTCTGCACATGGAATGAACGCCTCTTTAGAAATTTGGCGGCTGCCTGCGATCCAAATACACTGGTGGGAGTTGAACCTAGTCCCATTCCACGGACTCGTCTAGGATGCTCTGGACCCATAACTTTTGAAAATGCATCTCTAGGGGTGATATTATTCTCATCCTGTGTTTGGGTTGCCAGAAGTTCTTGCATTTTCTCCTACAATACAAATAAATAGTGTGATCCATATATGAAACAAATATAGTTGAAAAAATTAAAAATATTGACAAATACAAACTTAAAAATTATTCATATAGCTCTAGAAGTAGATTCTTGATCTACCCAATTCCCATCTTTGCATTTATGCGTTTCTATGAATAGTTCGCCTGCATTGGGCTCTCTTGCCAACATCTCCATCTATCATTATGTTTAAAAAATTTATATTTTGATCACAATACTAAAAACAAAAATATTACTTATAACAAAAAAGATTTACGTACAATTGCATCTTATTTTTTAGCATAGCTTTTTCTTCTTAAAGAATGATGTATACTTTATTTTGCTCGCACCGTAGTATTTGTTTCACTACAAGCCTATTATTTGAGAATCAAAATTAGTATTTATTCTACGTAATAAAAAAATTTATGTCAAAAGAAAATATTGTAATACCATTCCTTCATAATAGAATTCCACTAATATCGTGGAACTTCCTCAGGTTTATGTCTTAGGCATTCTTCTTCACTCGAATATTTTCTCATATTCACTATTCTCAATTCACTTTTGTCGTCCTTCCAACTCTTATTAATTGAAGACAATGTAAACTTTTGGTTGGCGTGGTAACTTATCATTTACTCTGAAAAATTACAAAGGTATAAATAAATAGTGGAAGAGACAATTACAAACAAGTATTTATACCTTCATAATATCTCATACTGCGTTCTTGTACATTTCAGACACTTTCTTCTAATTTTCATAGGTGATCGATAATAGATCGTAGGTGCGTCCTAGTGAAGCCAAAAAGCATGTATACATAGATGCTTTATCCTTGATCGGTTGTCCTGCTGCATTGAATACAACTTTACTTTCTTCCTTTCAGGTAGATTCTATATATGAGTTAATCGTGTCCGACCATGAACCTTTCGCCTAGAAGAGGAGGATTCGCCTACGTATAAAATATTATTTTTGTATGTTAGACATTATATGAATAAGAAGAATGGTTTGTATGAAATATAAAATAAATGTTATACCTACTAATTCAGTGGGAGCGTCGCATGGTGGATCTTGATCACCAACGGACTCGTCCTCAGTTATGCGTAAACGTCTACCATGGACCATGATAGTTATACTTGCACAAAAAATAGATAATAACATTATCAAAGAGAGACATAAATTATCAATACTATCAAACAGATAAATACTAAGAATCATGTTAATTGTAAAAAATTAAATATTAACACTATTAAATAAAGACATACCTAATTCAAATAATAACACAATCAAATTGTTTCATCACTATTCTGATCAAAATCAACATTCATATGAATTGTATCTTCTATGGTTACACCAACAACATCTGTCCTAACGAAATTGACACATTCTTCATTCTCATGTAAGACTTCTTCTAAATGAGAATGATCATGTATCTAACTTTCAAAATTCATCACTACTTCATTATCAAGAGTTGTATCATTATTATGGTCACTCATGTCAAACATGTATTTTGGTTTTGTATGAACCATAACATGCCAATCTTTATCTATATGATCTTGTACGTAATACACAAGACGTGCTTGAGATGCAAATACGAATGATTCAGATTTCAAATCCTTACTAGTGTGAACAAAACATTTAAAATTAATAAGTGTATACCCAAATTCATCAACTTTTCTTCTAGCATTCGTGGTGTCAGTCCAATCACACTTAAATAACACTACTTCATACTTATCATAATAGTTCAATTCAATAATCTCCTTCAATAGCCCATAATATTTTACTTCTCCTGTTATTGGATTTGTACCCCTTGAACTTGCGTAACTTCTAGTCTCAGCAGTCACTAGTGTTGAATAACTTTCTTTGGTGTGAAATACAAATCCGTTTATATTAAATCTCGCACATTTTTTTACCAATCTATTTGGACCACGAGCTAACCACCTTATTTCGTCCGACACTTCATTCTTGTTGGCATATTCAATAAAACTATATTCAGAATTAACTTACCAAAATCACATGAACTTAACTAACAAACTTAAACTTAAATAAGTTTTAAGCCATCCAACAATTTTTCAACTAAATTTTGGATCCCGTTTGGCGCAGGTCGGCATCGATGATTTTTTTCCCTCTTCACATCTACTTCACATTTTCTACATGTCAAGATAAAAATTACATAAATATTCGACAATTTAGTTGAATAATATAAATATATGTGATTGTAACTAAGACTTCTCACCAAGATAGCCTTCTTTTATGATTTTTATTGGTCGTCCTATATTAGGAAAAATACCATCATGCATGTTCTCCTCATCTTCACCATCCCAATCTCTAGAAGGATGATTAAATCTTGTTTTGGTTCCTTCAAGGTATCTTGAGAAGAATGTTGCACACTCGTGTATTATGTATCCCTCTGCTATGGAACCTTCCAGATGAGCATTATTGCGGACATGTGATTTAAGCTTTCCAAGATACCTAATACAATAATGTGTAAGAAATTAACATCATCGCATGTAAATTTTTACCTTGTGAGGTAATGGACTATATGGACTAAACTTTTTATATTGATACCTCTCAATAGGATACATCCACCTATAATGCACGGGTCCAGCAATCTTTGCCTAATTTTCCAATTGTACTACTAAGTGTACCATGATGGTGAAAAAGGATGAAGGAAAGATTTGTTCCATTTGACAAAGTATGCCCACAATAAGAGATTGAAGCTTGTCGATCATATCTATTTGCAGATTTTTAGAACATAATTCTTTTAAAAACCAACTCAATTCATATAAAACAGAGTACAATTTCTTTGCCAAAACACGTCGTAATGCTATGGTTAAAAATTGTTGCATGATAATGTGACAATCATGACATTTAAGACCTTGAATCTTGCGTTGCTTTAAATCGATGCAACGAGAAATGTTTGATGCATATCCATCATGAACTCGGATACTCTTCAGCACATTAAATAATATGTCTTTTCATCATTCCTCATTGAAAACAAAGTAGGAGGTAAGTCAGTGGTATTACCTTGAGTCATTGGATGAAGTTGACTCATTATACCCATATGTTGAAGGTCTAGGCGGGCTTTATAATTATCTTTACTCTTCCGTAGATCGTTAAGAATTGTCCCTAGTATGTTATCACATATATTTTTTTTCAATGATCATTACATCAATATTATGACGTATAAGATTAAACTCTCAATAATCTAGTTGAAAAAAATATAATTCTCTTCTTCCAATATTGCACATTATCATCACCAGATCTTCATTTTCGGCCAGATTCTTTACTTTTTCGAAAAGTGAAATTAAGGCCTTGGACTTGTTGTAAAACATCTGACCCCGTAGGAGAAATAAGAGACACTCTATTCTTAATTGCGCCATTAAAATTTTTACTATCACGACGAAACTTATAGCGAGGCTCTAAAATCTCCTATGGCCCATGGAATAAATTTTATTACTATATTTCAAGCGTTGATAATCTGTCTCATAATTACAATGAGGGCAAGCAAATCATGAATGTGTACTCCACCCAGAAAAATTATCTACTCCTGGAAAGTCACTAATCATCCACAATAATGCCGCATGCATCTTAAAAACTTCATTCCTTGATGCATCATACGTATCGACACCTGTTTCCTATAATTATTTCAATTCTTCTATCAAAGGTTGCAAATACACTCAATATTATTACCAGGAATTTAAGGCCCAAGGATAAGAGTAGAGAGAATCAATGATGTTTGTTTCATGCACATCCAAAGAGGCAAATTATATGGAATCAAAAGAACAGGCCACGTGCTATAACTAACACTCATTGCTCCAAATGGGTTAAAACCATCACTAGCCAAACTAAGTATGACATTATGTGGTTCGGATGAGAATTCAGTATGTGTAGAGTCAAATAATTTCCAAGCAGTTGAATCAGCATGATGTCTTAAAACACCATCTTCAATATGCTTTACATGATGCCATTTCATACCGTCAACTGTTTTAGACGACATGTATAATCTTTATAACCTTCCTTTTAAAGGAAAGTAACACATCAATTTAGCAGCTTTTGGCTTCTTCTTCCTTTTTCCTTGAGATTGAGATGTACTCTCACCCTCCTTGTTTATCCACCTTGAAGTACGGCAAGTAGAACATGATTGTTCTTGTTCTTTGTCTTTTCAATATAATATGCAGTCATTTGGACAAGCATGTATATTTTCATACCTGAGACCCAACTTTTTTATATTCTTTGCAGCTTTATAAAATATTTTTGGCAAGTCCCATCCAACTTTACGCAATAATTCAAGCAACCCCGATAATGCCTCATTACTCAATCCATGAAGACACTTGAGGTGGTAAAGATGCACAATAAATGAGAGTTTTGAAAAACGTTTGCATCCTGGATATAAAGATTCATTACTATTTTTAACTAAGTCAGAGAAATCATTTACCTCTGCATGTTGAGCATCATTTAGTTGCTCATTTATATTATTAGCAGTTGATTCTGTTTGCAAATCATATGTTCCTCTCTCATTATCCGCAACTCTGAATGCATCACACAACAAGTCATGCATATTGTCATCACAAGCTCCATACACAGATGTATGGTTCACATTTATTTCATTAAGTTCTTCTCCATTTGAATTTTACAATATGGATTTACCATGAAAAAACCAACATGTGTAACCAATGCAAAACCCATTACACACCAAGTGCCCATTCACACTCTACCTATTCATCTCCAGCGTATTCTCACAACGTTTACATGGACACAAAATCTTACCCTCTATAGAACCTCTTTCAAAAGCAAAATCAAGAAACTCCTCAACTTCATTAAGGTAATCTTGACTAACTCAAAATTTTTCAATCCAACTTTTATTCATATTAAAATCAATCTGAACACATTATTTTAATACAATGAAAATCAAAGTCACAAATTGATGACAGAATAGAGACAAACAAGTTGCAATGCAGCTTTAGTGACAAAATTACAGCTAATCCAATCTTAGGTTGACTTGTATTTTTTAAAATTAGCTAGATGCCTGATGCTAAAAGATTCCATTTACATGACAAAACAACAAATTTTATAAAATTTAAACAAAAATATACTTTTTGCTCTTTTATTTTTTAATATTCATTTTAATCCTCCTACTTCTGATTATCTCAATACTATCCTTATATTTTTCACTTTGTTCCATCCTTTAGTAAATTTTTATTATAATTTATATTACAATTGATTGCTCTACTTAAATACAAGGAAACTATACAGCTAACTCCTAAATTGAAGCAAACATTAACCCACTAGAAGTTGCATCCTAAAGTGGTGAGAGGCTAGAAATTAGCTAAATAAACTAATAATTAGGAAAATTACAATAAAAAATTAACTAAACAAAATGGGATCATAACACAACCATACTGGCTTAGCTAAGTCGTTATTTCTTCTCGACTAGTTAGATGGTAAGATATCGATCAATCCCACAGACATAGAGGTTTCATATATTTCCTAAAACAAAACTTCACTAGAGAAAAATGAATGTTATACTTTTATTGTGCATGCACTTCTTGAAGAAAGATCATTAATATTGAGTTATCCTGGGAATTTAGTTAGTCCTCTCCTATTGCTTGCTGACAAACCCTACCCTTTTCTATCTTTTACGTGCTTTAAAAAGAATCCGGCAAGAGAAGCCTCAATAGTAACTCAAAAGTATAAACCTAGCATTACTACCATTAGTAAACTAGTACCAGAAGCTTGTCTAGGTCTGGGAACAAAAAAGCTTCCATATAGGAATGCATATAACTGAGATCATAAACACGGTGAGATTTTCATGAGTTATATGTAAACTCATAAACTCGGTGGCTCACCTGCGTGAGAGAACAGAAACGAGAGATAGACACACACACAGAGAGAGAGAGAGAAAGAGAGAGCAGAAGTGAGACAGAGAAATAGAGACTCACCAGCATCGACAAAAGGTGAGGATGAGTAGAGATCCTAGACGGGGAAGTGACAAGCGACCAGATCAGAGCTTCGTCTGTGAATTGCCTGAGAATCGCCTAAGAAAATGAGAAAAAAATGAAAGAGAAAGAGTGAATTCGTGAATTAGGGGTTAGGGATTTAAGATACTTTTGCCTGCAGTTTTAAACTGCCACTAAAAGCGAGAAAAACCGCTGCTAAATTTGAGGAAAAAATTCCAAAAGTTTTTTAGAAACATTCTGCGGTGGTTTACCAGAACCGCCGATGTATGTTGATATATAGCTTTGAAGGAATTATGCCCAACAATCTCCTACTTTCCCTAAGCAAATGTGGCATCTCTCTCAACCTCATATTTCGCACATGACCATAAAATGACTTCACATGAAATGTCTTGGTAAAAGGATCACTCAGGTTCTGGTCTGATGCTATCTTCATAATAGTCACATCCCATTTATGCATGATCTCTCTTAAAAGGTGATATTTCTTCTCGATGTGCTTGTCCCTCTTGTGTATCCTTGGTCCTTTGGAATTAGCTACCACCCCATTGTGGTCACGGTATAGGTTCAATGGCTTGTCCATATATGAAACTATTTCCAAATCAGTATAGAACTTCCTGTCCTTACTTATTTCGTAGCTTCACAAGCCGCAATATATTTGGCTTCCCTAGTGGAATCTACAATACTAGGTTGTTTAATACTTCTCCAGACTACAGCTCCTCCACCTAGGGTGAATATTGATCCAGATGTCGACTTTTAACTGTCTTTATCTGATTGAAAATCAGAATCTGTATATCCAGTTAGATTCATGTCTTGACCCGAATAAACAAGAATATAATTTCTAGTTCTCCAAAGATACTTTAGAATATGCTTTACTAGAATCCAATGTTCTAAACTAGGATTTGTTTGATAATGACTGACAATTCATACTGCATAAAAGATGTCTGGTCTCGTACACAGCATTATATACATGTGACTACCGACAGTGGAAGTAAAATGAACCTTTCCAATATTCTCTTCATCCTGAGGTTTCTTAGGACACTGCTCATTGGAAAGGACAATTGCATGTATGGTCGGTAGTTGACCTTTTATTTGATTTTCATAGAGAACCTCTTCAGCACTTTATCAATATAAGATACCTGAAAAAGTGCCAAGAGCTTATTCTTTCTATCCCTTACGATTTGGATGCATAGAACATAGCTTGCCTCTCCAAAATATTTCATTTGAATTTTCTCAGCTAATCATTTCTTTACTTTTGACAAAGTTTCTACATCATCCCTAATGAGTTTGTCTATATAAAGAACTAAGAAAACCACAGTCGCATCTTTGATGTATTTATAAACACAAACTTCATCAACATTTTGCTCGAAGCTATACAATTTAATAATTTCATAAAAGGTAAGATTCAAATATCTTGATGTTTGCTTTAATCCATAAATATATTTAAGCAACTTGCATACTTTCTTATCTTTCCCCTTTTTCACTTTTGTTATGGTTGCATCATATAGATGCTTTCTTCAAGAGATCCATTCAGAAAAATTGTCTTGACATCCATTTTTCATAGTTCATATTCTAAACTAGTAGCTATGGATAAAAGGATGTGAATGGATTTTAGCATAGCAACGGGAGAGAGTGTCTCTTCATAATCATCTCATTCCTTTTGTGTATAGTGTTTGGCTACCAGTCGTGCCTTGAAAGTCTCTACATTCCTATATGTACCTCTTTTCTTCTTAAAGATCAATTTACATCCGATGGGTCTGATATATTCATGTGGATCTACAAGTTTCCAAAAAAAATTGGAATGCGTCAATTTCATTTCTTGGTTCATGGAATCTTGCCAGTTCTTCTTTTCAGGATCTTTCATCGCCTCTTTAAAGGTTAATGGATCATCCTTATCAGTGTCAGACACTAGGACATGTGCCTCTAGTTCATAGCGAATAGGTTATCTTGCAATCCTCACTATAACGTTGCACTAGGATTTCCTGAACATGAACAATGGTTTTTGTGGTTTATCATTTATCATTCAATGATGTAGGTGGTTTGATCTCATGAGATGCTAATTCTTCGAGAACAAATTTGCTCCGAGGTTTGTAGTTTTACATATAGTCATGTTCAAGGAAAGTGACAACTGTCGATACAAACACCTTCTGATCCTTGTGACTATAAAAGTATCCACCTCTTGTTTCTGGAGCATAGCCAACAAATATACACACTTCAGACCTTTAGTCTAACTTTTAAGTCTTGGGTCTAAGAACGTGAGCTGGATAACCCCATATACTAAAATGAGGCAAACTAGGTTTGGAGTCATTCCATAACTCTAAAGGTGTCTTGCTTACAGACTTAAAAGGAAATACATTTAAAATGTAGGTTACCGTTTGAAGTGCATATCCCTAGAATGTGAGTGGTAGTAATGAGTAGTTTAACATCGACCTAACTATGTCCAATAGGGTTCGATTTCTCCTTTCCGAAATACCATTTTACAGTGGCGTTTCAGGTGCTGTGAGTTGGGATAGAATGTCATACTCTAGCAGGTAATCCTTCAATTCTAAATCCAAGTATTCACCACCTCGTTCTGATCGAAGTGCTTTCAAAGATTTACCTGATTGCTTTTCAGCTTCAGCTTTGAAGTCTTTAAACTTTCCAAAAGTTTCAGACTTTTTATGCATTAGATAAGTATAACTATATCTAGAGTAATCGTCAATAAATATGACGAAATACTCATACCCACCTCGAGCTTGTACATTGATCGGTCCAGAGACATATCACTATATACAAGCTCAAGTGGTTTGTTGGCTCTTTGGCCATTTCCAGAGAAAGAACTCTTGGTCATTTTACCCTCTAGACAAGATTCACAAACTGGAAGAGTCCAAACTTTTAGTTTTCTCAAAGCACAATTCTTTGTTAACTGGTTTAATTTACCTAGATTAATATATCTCACCCTAAGATGTCATAGATACGTGTCATCATCATTAGAAACTCTGTCTTTTGTTACTTTTAAGATTTGATACTTTAAACATTTTGAATTATTCAACGCACATTAAGTCGGTTTAAGCATATACAATCCAATCGAAACTTTTGCATGAGAAATATTGAATTCATTCTTCAAAATAATAAACTGATTGTTAATAAAAGAAATATTAAATTATTGTTCATGTAATAATGATAAAGAAATTAAATTTCTCAAAAAACTAAAAATAATAAACATTGTTCAAAACAATAAAATTATTTACAAAGCTTAAATGGATTGTCCTCAATGTTGTTGCTGACATGAGCGCACCACTGCCAACTCTCATTATCACCTTGCATCAGTAAGCTACATTGATGAATCAAGCATCTGCAAAGAAGAACGTACATGGTTAGTGGCTTCTAAATCCAATATCTAGGATGACAAATCATATTCCACTAAACAAGCTTCCAGTACAAGTAAACCGCATTTAACTTTCTTTTTTAGCTCTGAGAGATACTTGTTACAGTTTCTATTCCAATGACCTTCAACTCTATAGTGGAAACATTTTCCCTTGGGTTTGATGTCGCCTTTGTTCTTCTTGGCCTTGGGTGACTTTTTGGCTTTCTTTCCTCTTTTGTTCTTACTCTTGTCCTTACCATTGTTTTTCTTCCTTTTTTGTTCTTAACAAAATTGGAAGAAGGCCTTGGCTCAACAACATTTGTCTCACCCTTTTTTGTCATACTCTTGTTGAGTGACTCAAAAGTATGTAGTTCATTCAAAAATGGGTCATGTTGGAATTCAACTTATTCATAACATAGTTGGTAGTGAATGCAAAATAAATAGGTGTGAACGATTCAAGTATAACGCTGACTTGAGTTCGCTCATCAATGGTAACCCCATGTACTTTTGTCTCATGCATTATGTTGATCATGTTCAAAACATGTTCACGCACAAAAGTACCTCTCTTCATCTTTGTTGTCATATAACTCCTAGTAGCCTCATGAAGACTTTGATCAGATTGTTACCCAGACATTACCTGTAAAGATTCCATAATCTCATAGGTTGTTTCCATGCTTTCATGCTTGGTTTTCAAAACATCATTCATGCTCACAAGCATGTAGCACTTAGATTTGTTGTTGGACATAATCCAAGCATCAATCTTGTCCCTAACATTGTTAGGGGCATTGGCAGCGGATAACCTAACAATTAATGTGCCGCCTTAGGGTCGATCGGATTAATTTTAAGTTGTTAATTAGACATTCTAATCCTTATTTATTAAAACTTAAAATATCTCATATTTCATCTTTTAATAATAAGGTATCACTTATTTGGTCGTCACAATTATCCACTCAAAGCTTAATTGTGACTTTGTGAATGTAACCCATTATTTCGGATTCCATGACTTGATTTAAATATGTCGCCTTAGGGTCAATCGAGTCTAAACTACATCACTTAGTCCATCTTCTTAAGAAGTTCAACCTTGATATTGGTACAGTTCGAAAGCTTCCTTAGGGAGATGAAAACAAAGCCATCTTGAGGCCTCTCTGTATCTCATGCTGTTTTACTAATAATGGAGACCATAGGTTACATTGACATGTCAACCTTCTCCCACTCACTATTTTATATTTGATATGTTTTCATTTTAACTAATCAATTAATTTTAAATTAATTACTAGTTGAAAATACCCTATGAATGTAAAATTAATTATTAATCAAATCATATTGGTCTAAGTTCATTTAACCTTCTAAAGAGGCTAAATCAAAATTAGGTGAACTAAGAAAAACTAATTAATTACATTTATCAAACTTTAATAAAACTCTTTTAATAAAGTTGATTATCCTAAAGGTTACTAAGGCTTTTAGAGTGGTGTGATTACCAAGTTTAACTAATTAAAACTTAACAGTTTACATGCAATTGATTTATCAAAGAAATTGATATAAACACATTAGGAGAATCCTAATCAATCATGTTTCTTTTCATGAGATGCATGATTAAATAAAACTGTATGAAGTTTCATGTATGGCATGTGATCGACTAATGCATGGTCATGTTATCAATCAAATTAATAAACATTTAATTAAGCAATTAAATAAACAAATGATGAGCCGAGTGATTATTGGGTATTTCTAAATTACAACCTTTGAAAAATAGAAATAATTATAAAATGGATTTCAAGAATACACATTTCACAAATAGTTCATTCTCCACCAGAGGTCCATCTTCATAATCTTCAAGCTTTGATCACAATTATTTTAATTCAGATAAACTCTTTTTCCTAATTAAATAATCTCATTTATTATCCTTTTACCAATAATTGAGTTGGTCGGTCAAAAATAATTTGATAACTCATCAAACTTGGGTCAAACTCAATCAATTAATTAATTTTATTTTTTTAAAATTAAAATGGATAACTATCCTTTTAAAATTTTAAAATTCAAAATTCAAAAGTTAAAATCTAAAAGATAAAGGATAGGATTAGTATTTTTGCAAAGCATCGCAGGGATAGGACAACACATTATCAGAGTTTCCATGAAACATACCCTGGCAATAACAATGATTGTCGGTGGCGGTGCTAGTCAGAGACTCCCGCTGCCGCCGGTAGCTGCCCATCAACCGCCGGCGTACCTCACGGGACCGCCGCCACCTTCACCACTCCCGGCAGTGTCGCAGCCACCGATTTTTCTGGCGATAATTCTGCAGCTGAAAAGGCGGCAGCATCAGTGCCGGTTGCCAACACCAGAATTCCTATTTCTCTTTTCTTCTCCTCGTTCATCTCGTGCGTTCTTCGTCTTCTCGAGTACGAAATTTTTACAACATAATGTTTAAAATAAAAATTACAAAACTTCCTATGCCCCAAAATGGCTTACACAAGATCTAAGAAAAATAAAGAACAGAGTTTAAACCTTACCACACAATTAACAATTCATCATTAAAACATTCATTCAAAAAATATACTCATCCATTCATTCATACATATCAAAATATATAATGAATAATGGAAAAACACCCACACAATATTTAATTTATACATACATAAAGATCGTTCTGATAACAATTGTCAGAATCGGCGGCGTCGCGCGGCGGAGATGTGGTGGTTTTATAAAATAAATTAAAACTTTATCGATTGAAAATAAAAATAATTGCGACGCCACGGTTTCCAAAAAAAGCTTATAAACAAAAAACACATATTTTCATCATATCCATTATATATTTGTACATTGAATCAAAGATATACAAAGATAAGAGTTATACCTCTTATAGTCTTATCAAGCATCCTTGCAAACAATGAACTTGTAATCCATGAATAACAGACTGCGAGATCAATTCCATGATTTTCCAAGTCAATCCTCAAACACACTGGGACGTGTGTGGGCACGTAGAACAAATTAAAGATACTTTTCTATCTCTAAATGTACTCAGCACATGAGATCTAGTATTTTGGAGAATGACTATTGTGAGAGAATACTGTGAGGAAAAATTAGGAAAACTCACAGAGTTTTTTTATTAACCATTAATCACCCAATTCATCACACTAAGGTCAATAAAATAATATCTATATATCTCTTCTAGGTCAAGGCTCATAATAATTTTAGGGATTTACAAAATAATAAATTAATTGCCAATGTGCCATTGAAGTGGAATCCACTGCAATAGAGTCTTACATTACTGATTCAATGTTACACTACAGTGTGTCGTGTTATTGTAATGTCACGTGGCTCTACAGTAACTCATGTCAATATCTGATTCTAGGTCAAGGCTCATAATAATTTTAGGGATTTACAAAATAATAAATTAATTGCCAATGTGCCATTGAAGTGGAATCCACTGCAATAGAGTCTTACATTACTGATTCAATGTTACACTACAGTGTGTCGTGTTATTGTAATGTCACGTGGCTCTACAGTAACTCATGTCAATATCTGATTCTATAATTTATTATTTATATTGATTAGATTAATATCTAGAAATTATTAATTTATCTAATCTCTCAATCAATTTTCATATCTGTTAATTAATAGATTAGATAAATTAAATCAAATTATTATCTCATGATGATTTAATATTATTTAATTTCATAAATCAAATATTCTGTCTCACTAATCGATCAACATTAAATTAATCGACATTATTATTTATTTGTACTGAAAATTACAATAAATAATATTATTAATTAACTCTTAATTAAGTACATAATTGTCTCATAATTATATACTTATCGCGGAAATTTAATTTTTTATGCAAGCTAGTCCTTTTCTCATGTCCTGAAATATTCACACCCTAGACGATATAGTATAAAGGTGACTCGAAGACCATGGACCCATAATTCTAAGCTCCAATAAACCAGATTATTAATTAAACTCTTTTTAATTAAATAATTTTGTTTATTAACTCTATTATTACTCCACTATAAATATGAAATTGCACTCTTAGTAATTATAAAATGTATTTACAGAATATTTTCATAAGTCCATTGATATAATCACTTCATGTAATTTATCCACCAATTATCGGTTCATAAATTAAAGTTGATCAAAAGTATCATTTTACCCTTCTAATTACTTCTTGATCCTTAAGTACCATTAATTCACTAGTGAGGGGCGAATTTATAATCATATTATAAATTTGATTATAAATTTGAACTGAATAACCATTCAATTTAAGAATTAATATAATATATATATATATATATGTATGTATGTATATCTCAAATATAAGATATATTTCTGAAAGTGGATCATCTTGCTCGAAGTCATAGGTGTGATGGACCAAGTCAAATTTAGAGGAAAACTATCAGACAAGGCACGATCAATGGCTTCCTCAGAATCCATGAACAATTCAGCTGCTTTCCTTTCCCAGTAAGCTTCGAACATTGGGTTAGCATTGTAGTGTAGAACTCAGCTAAAGCTTTTTTTTAAAAAAACTATACCGAATTTTCTTTGGGTTTGGGGACTCCAACAAAGAACATTGTTTTGTTCTACAATTTGACATAGAAGACAACTACCAAGCAAAGCTAGAACATACTATTTACTAAATTACTAACCCAATCTGCTCCACCGTTTACGATATGAATCCTCTATACGATCTATACATAAACTACATAAATAGAGAATGATACACAATTGCTCAATATTCTTCATCACAATACAACTTGACTTATCAAATAATTCAACAAAATTATTGTGTGTGAGATCAAAGGTAAGAGTTAAATCTTTCATGAGGTTGACAAAATGATAAACCAGAAAAAGACCACGATCGCTGCAACACTAAATATTCACAGTCCAGCTAGTATTTAATGCTTTCAGAAACATTAAATTTTAATAATACTTCTTTCATTAATGATCTAAAATCAATAGGTAAACGAATATTGCATAAAAATACCATTCACGCTTACTGACTCCCTTCATATTTTAGAAATCCAAGCATAGTCCTAATCTGCAAACCACTAGAAAAATTAAAGGCCACATTCAACTATCATTTTTCACAAGTAGTTTTTTATTAAGTACAAATATATTCCTTTTTAGTTTTGTCTTTCAAATCAACTTACTCAAAATCAGAAGGCAAACCATAAAACTAAGGAATAAATAAAAATAAAATCAACTTACCGAAAATCAAAGACTTAACTCTTAGAGAGCGACAGCTTAAAATAGTGCAACTTCACCGACGTGATGATGATGATGAGATTGGAAGCCTGCTGTGGAAGCTTGGCTTGAAAGCTCTCCTGGGAAACGAATAGCATGTGTTTGCCTACTTATTTCAGTTGTCAGCTACAAGTTCCAAACAACAAGCTTTCTCAATGCTGTAGTTGAAGCTCACTGTGGAAGCGCACCATGGAATCTCACTGTGGAAGCTCGCGTTGGAAGCTCACCGTGGAATCTCGCCATGTAAGCTCACCGTGGAAATTGAAGGCTTGTCATCCACGGTCTCCCTGTTCACATCGCCAATGTAAAATGCAAATATTAACTTGTGAAAATTGAAAATTAGGGTTTAGGGAGATTTAAATAGAATGATAGTTTTATAAATGGAGGGGATTTTAAGGGTAATAAGTTAGTTTTTAAGAACGATATACTATAAAACTATGACAAATTAATTTTTCCTGGCATTTTAAAAATGTAGAAACATTTAATGATAACTAGAAAATAATTGTCATAGTAGATAAAAAAAATTTATGACAGTTTATTTAAAAATTGTCATGTTATCTAAATTATCTCACCCAAAACCTTATTTCCTTTAACAATGTTGATGGTAAAATCTCATAGGCGAGACTACATCGCAATGTCTTCACTTCACTCTCAAAACCTACAATGGGGGAAGGTAAAGTAGGAGACCAAGTTGAGGGGGGGTCTCTTTTTTACCCATCCAAAGCTTAAGTTAGTAAACAGGTTTAGGAGAGCAAAGTAGGGACTATGTTGAGAGTTTTTTGCATTTTTTTTCATACCTCAATGAATGCCACTCTTCATATATTATTATTCTGGGAAGCTGGGGTAGCTGGGGCACGGCTGCCTCAGATATGGACTATAGTCCACCCTTCAATGAGTGTTATCTTGGAGTAATCTCCAGCCTTAGGCATTTCTGATTGGATTGACATGGGTAGGTGATGGTGTCAGGACAACCTGTCCTCATCCTTGCCAAGGTCTTTTCTTGTCCCTCATTGGACCATCAATATTAAATGATATTGATGACACCCTAAGATGGTCAGCTGATTAGTGGATGCGCATTTAATGTCATTGATGACACTTTCTTCTCGACTTGTTTCACGCCTCAGTCTAGGAGCTGAGTTTAAGGGAGGCGGGAACTTTCCCCGCCTAAGAATTTTCCTTCTATCTTAGTGTATTTTTTCCCTTCTTGGACTTAGATAAAATTTTGAGTTCGTTAACCCTAAATCTCTGTTCATTGAAGGTAACCTTCTCCAGATGGACTTTAATGCTGGGACTAAGCTCATATTTGATGTGTGTAAGGTTGAGGTTCAACCTCGGGTGCTTGGAGACCTTGTCCTCGAGTCGAGAGGGACTTTGTCCTTAGGTGCTTGAGAACCTCATCCACAGGTCTAGGGGAATCTGTCCTCGGGTACTCGAGTACCTCATTTTAGGGTTTTGGGTACCTCAACTTCAGGTCCAGGGGGACCTAGTCCTCAGATACTTGGGAAACTTGTATGTGGGTACTTGGGGACCTTGTTCTCGGTTTCAAGGGACCTAATTCATGGGTACTTGGGGACCTTGTCATCGGGTGTAAAGAGACGTCACCTTCAAGTTCCAAACTTTGAGTTAACTTTGAATGGATGTTGAAGAGCCCGAACTAACTTGGGCTGCTAAGTTACAGCTGAGGCGATCCACTGAATGTGACTTCCACTAATTGTCATAGGACTCAACTGAGTTCCATACTTTGAGTTTACTTTGACTGGATGCTGAAGAGCTCGTAGTAAGTAGGGCTGCTAAGTTGTAGCCGAGGAGAGCCACTAGGTGTGACTTCTGTTAATTGCAGTGGGGTTTAGCTTAGTTACATACTTTGAGTTCACTTCGACTGGATGTCAAAGAGCCCGAAGTAAGTAGGGCTGCTAGGTTGCGGCTGAGGCAAGCCACTAGGGTGTGACTTCCGTTAATTACCGTGGAGTTTGGCCTTGTTCCATACTTTAAGTTCACTTTGACTAGATGTGGAAGAGCCCGAAGTAAGTAGGGTTGCTAGGTCGCATATGAGGCAAGCCACCGGGGTGTGACTTCCTTTAATTACGGTGGGGTTTTGCCGAGTTCCATACTTTGAGTTCACTTTGATTGGATGTCAAAGAGCCCGCGGTAAGTATGGCTGCTAAGTTGCAGCCGAGGTGAGCCACTGGGTGTGACTTCCGTTAATTTTCATGGGGTTCAGTCTAGTTTCATACTTTGAGTTCACTTTGACTAGATTTTAAAGAGCTCGAAGTAAGTAGAGATGCTATGTTGCAGCCAAAGCTCCATACTGTAAGTTCACTTCGACGGGGTGTGGAAGAGCTCGAAGTAAGTAGGGCTGCTAAGTTACAGCCGAGACGAGTCACTAGGGTGTGACTTCCGCCAATTATTGTGGGGTTCATGTGAGCTTCATACATTAGGTTCACTTCAAATGATAATTTGTGGGTCACCTTGGAGACTTCATGGAGGATGGACATGGAGTCACTTAAGATGACTTAAGTGAGAGTAAACATGGGGTTACTTCTGATGACTTTGGTAAGGGTGCGCTTGAGCTTACTTCAAGTGACTTAGGTAAGGATGAGTTTAGTGTCACCATAAATGACTTAGGTGAGGGTGTACCTGTGGTCTTCTCGAATGTCTTAAATAACTTGTGCTTCTAATGACTTCATCAAGATTAAGTTTAGGGTCACCTCAACTGACCTAGGTGAGGGTGAGTTTGGGGTCATCTCAGATGACTTCAAAGAGGATGAGCACGGTTCACCTTGGCTATTGGGCATAATGCCCTCAAAACAGGTGTTTAGACAATTATAATATAATTAATGAAATTACATTTTTCTTATAATTATTGTTGAATAATTTATATGTATAATTATCTGAAAATTCATTATTCGTTAATGAGACTATGATCTTATATAAGTATAGAGAATTAAGATCATAGATAACGAATAAAATAGTCCATAACATATTAAAGTATAGAATATTTAATGAATGGTTGCTAGTACGGTTCACTATGTATTATGAATGCATGTGATCTAGATCCAGATCACTGATGTAGATAGACATATTAGTTAATGCACTTTATATAATTTGATTATATACGACATGACCGATTTGGATTAATATCTTTATTAACTTACCGTTTATCATAAAAATTTAATCCACATCAAAACTGATGATCATATATAGATCAATCGGAATTCTAAGTAGTCATGAACTCCGACGCATGTCTACTGGATCTTTTGATTCACTCGTTGAGATTTGTTTGTAAAACAGACTAATGACTTTTATTTTGGAGATTCAGTGATATGAACAGTTGAGAATATGATCTTACTGTTGGAGTTATGCCCTCAAAGCATGTGTATTGACATCTTGATATGAAATTTAAAGAGGATTAAATTTTTCTTATAATTGTTCTTTTTAATTATTGTTGAATGATTTATATAAATATATGAAAATCTCATATTCATTAATGAGATCATGATCTTGTATTAGTACGAGATGATTAAGATCATAGATAATGAATAAAAATGTCAGCGACATATTAAAGTATAGAATTTTTAATGAATGGTTGCTAGTACGGTTCACTAAAATTATGAATGTGTGTGATCTGGATCCTGATCATTGATGTGGATAAACATCTTATTGAAGTGTATTAAGATGTTTATCCACATCAATGATAAAAATAGAGAATCTCAATAGAAAACATGTCATAATAAATAAAATAATTATAAAAATTAATAATAAAAATAGAGAATCTTGTCATCAGCCATCCACATCACTGAATCTCACAAACTAAAGTCACTAGCCTGATTAAAGTAGACATGAATGAGTGAATCAAAAGATCCAGTAGACATGCCCCACGAGTGTCAATAAATGTTAATAGCAGAAAAAAGATATTCTCTAATGTATAATCTTATTATAAGATTTGGAATCTAAACTTTTCTAACGGATCGTATATTGCTTTTCTTAAGTGTCAATTCTGGAACTGAATGGTTATTGAGCTCAAATTTATAATAAGATTATAAATTAGTCATTTACTAGGGGATTAATAATACTTAAGGATCAAGAGTAAATATAAGGGTAAAATGATAATTTTGACCAGTTCTAATTTATGAACGAATAATTGGAGGATAGAACTATATAAAATGATTATGTTAGTAGACTACATGAGAATACTTTGTAAATGCATTCTATGATCTCTAAGAGTGTAATTTCATATTTATAGTGGAGTAATAATGAAATTAATAAATAAGATTATTTAATTAAAGAGTTTAATTAATAATCTGGTTTATTTGAGTTTACTATTATAGGTACATGGTCCCCAAGTGACCTCTATACTACGCTGTCTAGGGTGTTAGTATTTCAGAATAAGAGAAAATTACTGACTTGCAAAAAAAAAATTTATTCTAGGGCAAGTACATAATTATATGTGATTAATTAATTAAGAATTAATTGATTTACATATTTGTGTATTTAAATATAATTTTAGGAATATATATGTGTGTGTGTGTAAATAATCATCAAATTTTTTAATTATCGATAAGAAAAATAAAATATCTAATTTCTGAAATTAGATAAATAAATTATTATTATTAGATAATAAAATAAATTAATAAAATCTGTTATTTGTGAAATAATAGATAAGTTAATTGGTATGGATAATCAGATGTATTAATTTTCAATTAACTGATATCTAGATAATTATTTTATTAAAATAAATATTTAATTCACAGTAATTGCCACGCGTCAATCACTGGTAGGATATCAGAAATCTATATGAACTATTGTGGTGTTACATAGCACTACAGTAGTGAGCGTGCAACACTGTACTGCCACATCAGTAGTGATTGTGCAACACTGTAGTGCCGTGTGGCATAGTGCTGTGAGGCGTTGCGGTTGTGCACATTTACAGTGGGTCCCACTATAATTGGTAGTTTTATAATTAAATATTATTTCAGTTTATCCTTAAAAATCTAATACACCATTATCAAATATAATAGCAACAATAAATACATTAGATTGTTTATAATATTATTGAAAGTTTACTACATAGAATTACTATTTGAATAATATGCAAAACAATTATTCATAAATTTTTCATATTCTATCATATTAAAAGATTATTCGTCCATTTCAAAAAATATTTATCTCAACTTATTTATATGAATTTTCATGTTCTGATAACATAAAAATATTATATAATTTTTAATTTTGATAAGTTTCTAACAAATAAATTACTGTTGGCCCAAAGTAAACTCGAAATTCTTCTTTATATATATTTATGTTTCTATTTACGTCATACCATGAAAATGCTTAATTTTACAAACTATTTATAAACAAATTATTATTGAATAAAAAATAATATTTTACTATATTAAATGAGAAAATACGTGAAAGCTCTAAATTGTATATATTTAAAGAAGATTTAAAGGGTGAGAAAGATAATAAAAAGTCTCTCCCCTTCAAGCCTCTTTCAATATACTAGTCAATACACACGTGCAATGCACATGTAGTTAAACATATTTTTAGCTATGATTATTATTCATAATCATGTTGTGTTTATGAGAATTTAAAAGAAACAAATTTAGCAACATATTATTTGTATTTAATTTGTCAGTAAACAATGTTAAATTGTTATTGGTTTTATTTGTTGATATTTTTTTATTTAACAAAGTCGAACGGAATCATGTATACTTCTAGGAAAAAATTAAGAGTATATAGTAGTAACGTACTCCAAAACATTAAAAGAAAAAGTGATTTCATTAGAATTAAGTTATCTATTTCTGTTTATATAAGCTTTGATCTTCCTTTTTTCATTTATATTTTAGATATAATTTTTTTATAATTTGTTAGTTTTGTGTAATTATGTTTATGGAATGTATGTTGTTTCTATCCACCATAACAACAAATAATTCTCTACTTGAAAAGTAGTATTGTTTCACTTGTAAAAAATTGTATTGTTTCACTTGAAAAAATGATATTGTTTTAAATCAAAAATGGTATTAATAGGTTTATGGCAGTTCCAGTGGGCCAAATAGTCATAGTTTGTGATAGTTAATAAAAAATAATAGTATCAATGAATGAGAATGTGACCGATGTACTTTTTAGAGTATTTTAGGATTAGTAAAAAAATATATGAATATAATGATCATCGTTATTGTAAACATTCATTTGAAGTATAAATTATAAAAAAAAATGCCATGTGCTATGAAGAGAGCTTGTAATGATTTTTTTTTTTTCATAAAGATATTTTTAAAGAGTTGTAACTTTTCACAATTCATAACAAATTATTTCAGATATGTAAAGTTATACTAAAAATGTAATTTGACAGTTATTATTCATAAGATTGTATTTCAGATTTGTAAAGTTGTATTATGTGCTAAGAAGAAAGTTTGTAATAAGTTTTTTATTGTCTTCATAAAGATTATTTTAAAAAGTTATAACTTAGGAAACTTAGTTAATTAACATTTATAAATTAATGAAATTTATAAATTAATTAATTTTGCTAAATATTTATAAGTTAATTAATTTAAGAGTCATTTGTTCTAAAATAATTAATTAATTAATTTATAAATTTATAAATTAATTAATTTTACAACTCATCAAATCTGTAAAGTTGTTTTAAACATATGTAATTTGACAGTTGTCATCTGTAATATGTTATTTTATATTTGTAAATTTGTATTAAAAAATGTAACCTAAAGTTATCATATTAAAATAGTGCATCATTTCAAGCATTTCATAAATGGTGTAATAGAAATGACATGACTCTTCAGTTTATGATTCATAATTAATGACTAATAAAAGTTTAACACTTGTCAGGTTGAAGGGTAATTCAGAATTAGTAACTAATTAGGTTTTGACACGTGTCAAGTTGAAGGGTAATTTAGGATAAATAGTTGAAGTAGAAGGATAAAATAGATAAATGAAAGTTTTCTGTGATTGTCCATTTTAAAATAATGTCATGTACATATTTTTTTACTTCACAATTTTATGATGTTATTAGTCTAATTAAATTTATTTTGGATGGATAACTAAATCTAAAGTTTTTTTTACTCGTAAATAAATACTTTAATTATTTTGAATGATTAATATATTTATCATTTAACCATTAATATCAAATGTCTTAGAAAAAAGTGGACTGAGAATAAAAAATTAAAGTTAAATTAACTTGGTTATTAACTTAATTAAGTTTTAAAATGGCTAAAAAATTATAACACCCTGCTAAAAGGGAAAACTGTAAAAATAACCAACTTCTAAACTCAAATTACAAAAATGACTGGAATTTTTTTTTTTTATGGAATTTTTTGTAAACGAATTATTTACTTTGGTCACGTTTGTAAAAAAAATCTGATCATCTATACAATTTGAATTGCAAACTTGACTTTTTTTATCATTTTCCACTACTAAAATGATTAAATGCTGCAATTTCTGAATAATAAACAGGGCCCAATTTAAGGCCTAACAGGAACGGACAATATTGGGCTGACTTGTTTGGAAAACCAAACCTGCTAACAATTTTCGCTTCCGAGTTTCCTCTTCCCTCCGATTTGTTGCTGAAACCCTAGCGAGTAAATCACAATAAAATGTTTTTGCTATCACTTTCAGTCTGAAGAATCCGAAACATTATACGACAAGGAGAAATTAGTGTTCTTGTTTATATGTACATATGGAGAGTGGTGGCAAAGGGAGAGAAGAAGAACAAGACGGCATGTCCGTACACTCTCCATGCAAAGCTCCCCCTTCATCTGCTTCCTCTCTCTCTAAGGTCTTTCTCTCTATCTCTCTCTCTCTATCTATTTATATATCTATCTATCTATCTATCTATCTATCTATCTATCCATCTCTCTCCCTCTCTCTCTCTCTCTATCGCTGTGCGTGTGTAATATTATAGATATATTTGTTATAATGGTAGTGAATTTGATTCGTTTTGGGTATAAACTTTTGCTTCCTCAGGAACAATCACAGGTGGATTTGGAGCTAAAATTATTGGAAGCTCTTGAAGTTTATCCTCCAATTAAACTACAAGGCAAGTCTATCAAATGCATTTTAATTTCTACTTATGAATCTTCTGATGTTATTAATGTTAAGAATGTGTGTATCAGTATATGCCTCAGATCTTATCTCTATTTTATAATCAGCTAATATAAGTTGAATCTTTTTATCCCCAATAGAATTTAAATTTTTTAAATAAAGTTTCTTCTACAAGAAATTAAATGTTAAACGTTATGATTTATCAATTTGAAACTGACATTTTTATTTCTGTTCGAGTAAGAAGTTACATTGTTTTTTTGGTTGATTTCCAAAAATGCAATGTGAATTTATTTGTTAATTAGAGTGAGTTTCGCCCAAACCATTTATTATGATAGTAAATATACTCCTAAATTGGTTCGGTCCTCTTTATTTACTGTACTGTCTTATCTGATGATGATCTGCTAATTACTCACTTAGAAGAACAGGGAGAATGTTGAGTGTAATAATGATTGATGGCTCAAGTTCAAGCGAGGGATTCGTTTTTATATTCTTCTCGACTTTCTTGAATTTTTTTATCTAACCTCTATTCGTATTCTTTTCACGCAGGCATACATCGGCATTTTGTTCTTTTTGGGTTAATGGAATTTCTGCGGAGAAGGTCTTTCTCTTCCTGCTTTATATGCTTTCATTGTACATGACCCCAGGCATTCAATCATGGATTCATGTCTCTCTTTCTATTCGCTATGATCTTTTCACAGCTTTGACCGAAACTTCTCGTCTGATGAGGTTCTGCAGCTGCTTGATCGGTTCTATAACCTAGAAATGCTGGTATGTCTCAGTTTTACGTTGGATTTACTTATGGAAGAAAAATGAGAATGTAACCTATACCAAATTCAACTAGCCTTAGTAAGACGAGCGAATATTGCTTTTCCACCAATTAGTTATAAAACTCTTGGAGAACCTGGTATACGGTCTTTTCTTGTAGAAAAAGGTACAAATCTTATGTTGGTTTTGGTCCTTTAACTGATAAAGTGTAAAATTCCCTACCCTGCTGGAATTTCAGAAACCAGATGATGAGGAAGTGGACATGCTGAACCATGATGAAGATTTCTGCTTGCCGCAAAGTTTTTTTGGCAAAGAGGAATCTTGAGCGAAATTTTGGGTATATATACTTGTTTTCTCAAGTGATGATTGTACAAATTGCATAGTTTTCTGCTTTTTTCTTGTTTTTCTAGATTTGGTTGTTCACAACCTCTTAGGTAGTTCTATGTGAATTCTTTCATGGAAAATATGGCATCCATGTTCCCCTATGATGCAAATAAGTGGAATTGATTATTACCTTACAAAAGGAAGTGTTTTTATTGGAGAAGATTAAGCATGTGCTTGTGAGTGTTTTGCTTGAAAGCTCTTTAAAGCAGTAGAATATTATTTTAGTTCACATTTCTTTGACAAAGGTGGTTGTTTGAAATATATTCTTATATTTTAAAGCACTTTTACAAAAAAACATAAAAAATATAAGGTGGTGGTTTGAAATATATTCTTATATTTTAAAGCACTTTTATAAAAAATATATGCTATGTGTTTTTTTTAAATGATTTAAAAAATATATAAATATGCTTCAAAATATATTCAATTGCTTCAAGCATAGCTGACGATGTAATAATTATTAAATAAAAGTATTATTTTTATGTATAAAAACACTTTTAGTCACAAGCACTCACAATAAAAGTGATTCTTGGAAGTACTTAAAAATGCAAAAGTTTGGGAATGATTTCTTCAGAAGTGCTTTTATACATCATCACTACATATTATATTAGACACTTAACATGCTTCGTACAATATGCATCAAATGATTAAGAAATCTGTTTGAGTACATAAATATGCTTCAAATAAGAATATTCACCCAATATTAGAGTAGGAATTTATTTTTTTTTAATGTAGAAAAACTCTTCTAATTACAAGCACTCTCCTAAACTTTTCAAGTAAAATGCAAAATTTTATCAAATAAGCGTATTATTTTGTAGCACATCTCACCCTTTTTATACCATTTTTAAAGATTTTAATCCCGATTTAGTCTTATTCAAGTTTTCAAATTTCATACAGTAGTTTTCTTATTAAAAAAAATTCATTGTATAGTTGAATTCATTTTGGACGCCAAAAGGGCTGTAACAGGTTAAGAGGCCTCCCAAATGTATTACATTAAGGGTCAACCGAATCTAGAATGAACATTAAATTGATGGAAATAAATTGATAATAAAACGTGATTGTTATTCTTTATATAAGTACAACTTAATGATAAATGTGTATAAAATAACTTTAGAGTAATTTAATTACCTCTTCAAGATCATTTTGCTATGTTAATTATATATTGCTTTTTTAGGCAATTAAATTACTTCCTCAAGAGTTAAATTAAGATTATGCGCAAACTAGGATTAATAAATTAAGGATTATGTCAAACAAATGCGTTAATTCAATACAATATGATTGCAAGGGAATTGCAATCCTAAATAAGGTCCACCTCCTCAAGATCAATTCCATTTTGAGCGCACATAATATTGCAGAAGTGAAAACAGGATAACATGGTACAAAGTTATTGAGATTAAAAAATCAAAAAAATGTTATGTAACACCATAATGCTAATAATTATTATGATTTGGCATGATTTGGCAACATATTTGATGTAAAATGCAAACCAATAAAGAAATTAATACAAGTGAACACCATGGTGCTCTTAAGAAATATGATCTTAAATGGGAAAACAAGTTCATAAGTAGTTACAATTGTAGAAACTATAATGATATAAAGTTAAAAAGGGATGAAAATCCAATGCTCAAATTGTTCAGATTGAATGGAAGCAGAAATAAATAAGCAAACAGTTAAGCTAGCTTTATCTTCTGGTGTTGGTTGAACCAAAAGAGGATTAAACATCAAATGAGTTATATTGTTGAGTCCAATAAGATTGAATTGCTTTGGCACAGTAGTTCTTGTTTTCGTGTGGTGGGTTTTCTCAGCTGCCACATCAATGCTGCAAACAATAAAGCGAAGTAACGTTTGCATTCGATCAAGTTAAAAACCAAAAAAAAAAAAAAGAACTATAATGATTTTTAAGAAACTTACCTGAGGTTCAGAAGGTTTGGGATCTTCACTTTTCAAGTTTTCTTCACCTGCATGAAAGTACACACATGAGTAGCAAATACGCATGCTAAGGGAAAAGATAAATAAACAAGAAAGTCCTCATGTCTCAATAAGCAGAGAAGCCAAACAATCTCATCAAAATAAGCATATTTTAAGTGCTCTTAAGTTGAGTTTGTGAGAGTTGAGTACTTTCATGCATCAACATAGTTAATTTGTGCTTGTTGACGAATCAATTTTCTACACTTGAAAGCACTTCTTCAAAATGCACACAATTCCTACATAAAAGACAAGGAATACAAACCAAAATGCTTCTTCAAATATACTTCGAAGTACATACAAATGTGTTATGAGTATAGAAAAGCGTTTCAACTCTTAACCCACTCTCTAATTATTAGCTAAGATAACTCTTTTAAATCTATTTAGTGCTTCTAAACAAAAGTACTCACAAACACACTCTCAGCGTCCACAATAACAACATTTAAGTATGTATGCATTGAGACAAAACGGACAACAGTAAAAAGGAAGTCCATACCAAATCATTCTCCACCTTGGAAGTATAAAGTTGCCAATGGAATTGTTTCTTTAGCAAATTTATATCCCATCTATTTCCTAACATGTATTAAACTAGTCACAGCTGGATAGCATAGTACCTCCATCTTCAGGCAAATCAGAAGTCCAGAGAGTAAGGTTGTCTCTCAGCAACTGCATGATCAGGGTACTGTCCTTGTAGGACTCCTCACTCAAAGTGTCCAATTCTGCAATTGCTTCATCAAAAGCTTGTTTAGCCAAATGACACGCCCTGCACGATTCAGAATAGGTAGATGATTATCCGTATGCCAATCATTTTGCATCCTGTAATTATATATAGCTGAGGATCCAGACGACTACCTCTCAGGAGAATTCATAATCTCATAATAGAAAACAGAGAAGTTGAGAGCCAAGCCAAGACGGATAGGGTGTGTTGATGGGAGCTCAGTGTTTGCAGTGCTTGAAGCAGTCTAATGCATTGCAACGGAATAAAACAACAAACGATTAGTAAACAAGCCACCAATAAGTGAAATTGCAATGGTTGATTCTTCCTGTGAGTTGTGAATATAAGAGTTAAATGATGGACATGCCTCATATCCTTTCAGTGACTGCTCAGCTGCCTCTTTCCTTTCCTGGTCTGTCTTGAACTCAGCAAGATAACGGTAATAGTCACCTTTCCTAATATCATACATGCCACGATACATGGTTAAAGAACTTTTTAGTATTCCTAACAGATACGCATGGTATGCCTAAAAGAAAACTCTAGGCTTTTCTAGGGAATAAATCTTCAGTTACAAAATTTAGACTGTTATTGATAAATAATCTGGTAATAGTATGAGACATGCCCACACCAGCTGTTTTAAAGTAAATTGTAAAGATTTCTATATCTATTTGAAAATAGATTATAAATATGAAGTCTACTTATTGTTCGAGTATAAAACTTGCCGATGGAAACATGTTATTGGGACATTACAAGATAACTGAGCCACTTGTGTAAAACCGCATAACTCATTATCAACTGTAGAAAAAAAACAATATGACATATTCAATACCAAAACAAGATGTTGTTAGAACTAAATAAGTTTGATAAGATATAAAATTATGGCAAAATGACTCACATCTTGTAGTAGAAAACGGTGGCTTCTCCAGAGGATGAAGAGGGGATAAGGTGCTTGTCAATAATAGAAAGAATGTCACTGCAAATCTTCGAGAGTTCATCTTCTACCTTCTGGCGATATCCCTGAATCAGTTTGACATTATGCTCATTGCCCTTGGACTCTTCCTTCTGTTCAATCGAAGACATAATGCGCCAGGAGGCTCGTCGAGCTCCTATAACATTTTTGTATCCCACAGAGAGAAGGTTCCTCTCTTCCACAGTCAAATCAAGATCAAGTTTTGCAACCTTCTTCATGCACTCTACCATTTCTGGTCAAAATTTAAAAAACAAAAGCAATTTTAAGGAACCCCCTTTTAATCTCATTGAAATTAGAAAACCCCCACATGAAATTGATTCCCTGGTCGAATGCGGAAGATGAAAATTGAAGACATTTTGTTTGTAACTATATATCAATTATAAAATGCTGTAAATGTTATAGATCAGCTTCATCTTCACCAGTGGAAATCCACAAGTTATACGTCAATCCAATTAATAAAAGCGAGCACAACATTATCGAACCTCGAGTCCACCATTTCAAGTCACAATTTTCAAAAATCAAATCATTTTCCCGTTTCAATACATCACCAAATACAGATCAAGAAAACAATGCCAAAACCACATCAACAAACACTAGATTTCAGAATATAAACCGTACAATAAACGATACAACTAAAATCAACAAATGAGAAAGAAAAACCAATTCGTAGTACCGTCATAGCGTTCGGCCTGCTCGGCAAGCTTGGCCATGTAGACATGAGTCTCTCTCTCCTTCTCAGACGACGACATTGTTTTTTACACAGATTTTCAACAACGAGAACAAAAAAAAAATCGAGAGAGAGAGAGAAAAAATCGTCAAAGCGATCAGAAAAGAGAAGGTAGCTGCGGAGGAAAAAGTGGAGGAGGGTAACGACTATATATATAAATAGAGAAGGCGAAGCTTGACTCGGTGTAGGTGTTAAAGATCGAGCAAGTTGGGATTCCAAGACCGAATCTGGACCGTTTGTTTGGAGTTGTTTGAAAGAGAAAAGCGCGCAAATCGTGATTTGTGGTTGTAATTATGGAAGCATGGAAGGTGTTTTCATTAAGCGATGTCGTTTGAGTTCTTTTATGTTGGATTTGTTCGAAACAAGCTTGCATTAAAAGACAGAAAAAAGGTACAACTAAGTGCCAACAAAGAAAGGCTTGTTTCTGTTGGAAAATAATAATAATAATAATAATAATAATAATAATAAAAGAAAGACTTGTTTGGCTGTCTCTTTTCTATCGGAGAGACCTTTTCTAGGCATTTTACGGTTTATTCTAATCTGTACTTGTTGGGGGATTTATTTAGTTTGACAAACTGTGTTAGTTAATACAAATCATTGAGCTAATGGGCACATTTGGTATAATGTTTAGTTTAATTAGATTTGTGAAAGATATGAAAATTTCGAGATCTCGCTTCCACAATCATATTCTGAAAATCATTCACTCTTTACATGAGTGTTGACGACCTCAACGTTGACTACTCACAAAACACAACTCTTACGACGTACCGGGAGTGTCTCCACCAAGGACGTACCATAGAGTGTCACCGTAAAGGTGCACCCCTTGGGGTGCCGCCACCTAGGTGCACCCCTTGAGGTGCCGCCACTAAGGTACCCATGGGCGTCATCCCCATGGCAGCACCATTGATGTCACCCTCATGGGTGTACCATTGAGGTGCACTGATCACCCTCCGTAATGCAACTTGTAGACACATCGCTACACTATCACAACGAGTCATCACATCACAAACCACCAAGTAAAGTGACAAAGATTTGGGTGGACGTATGGTTGCCTAGGAACGTTCAGGAGGCTATGGACTAGCAGGATTATGGGCGAGGTTACGGTGTACTCGACGGGGGACGTACCTCCTCGGTACGACCACTCTAGACATTAAGGGTGTGCTACCCTCCCACCTTGGGGAGGGGTTTGGTTTGAGAGAACCTTTGTAGAGAAGGCGTTGGGTGAACACATTGCGCGCCTCACCGGCTAGGCATGTTCTCCCTAGATCATGGTCATTACGCAAGACCCACGTGACGCTACCTGATTGGCTCATGTGTAATCCTCATCTTACTCACCTAAGCATGATCAGTCAGCTTAGGTGGCGCGATTTGATTGGCGGACTTGCAACTAATCAAGGGATTAGTTGCAATGGTCCCCCCTCTTTTTATTCACCTATAAAATGAGGACTCCTCGTTCATTTGAGGGGATTGAAAGTTTAAAGAGATAAGTTCTCATTTTAGAGAGAGAAGCTCACATTTCTAGAGTGAGAAACTCTCACTTCTAGAGAGTGCAAGCATTTGTCACCACACTTGAGTGTCTAGAGTGCTCACCCTTCACCTCCCGACATCTTCCCCGACATTCTCAGACGTTGTTCCGGTCACGAGTTAGGACTAGACCTCTCATGCGCCTCACCCACGTGACACCCTTGCATCTACAACTCTAAATCTCATATCAAACAATTCTTAAATCATACAATATTAATTGATTTTTCGATGATGGTAGCTTAACCCGTAAGTTTTGGATGTGCTTGATACCATAATGATGAGATGTAAGAATGAGTTTTTTTATTAAAAGCATGTTGAATTAACTCTACGTAGAATTAGTAAAATAAACTTTTAATCCTCTGAGCGTGTACTCTGATCAATTTAATCACTGCAATAAATGTTCAAGTACTCAAATAACTTATAATGTTGCAATTTTAATCATTTTATTAAATCTCAAATCTTAAAATCTCTTGCAATATTGATTATCTAGACATTATAATTAACATCTAAGTTGTTTCGATTGCCTAAGTCATCAATGACATAAAAGTTACAGAGTTGAGACTAACAGAGGATCATAATTGTAATACTCCATATTAATTGAGGACTAGATTTACAGAGACTAAAATAAGAATCAGAGTGAACATAAAACGCCAAAACTGCATTTTGTCCAAACATAATCCATTAATTGTCATAAAACGACAAATAGTCGCAGTTGGATGAACGGATTTCTATCGTTCAGGAGTGTGTAGTGGTAGCTCAAGAATTGAAATCTTCTGAAGACCAATAGATGATCATGAACGGTCCAAATCTACAAGTCGTTAAAACATACTTTTTTTTCATTTCTAGTACTGAAAACGTGTTGAGCAGATCGAACCTTATCATCTCAAAAACACCTCTAATGTTTGTCAGAAGATGAGAGGATCCAAAGGCTCACCGTGCAGATAGTGTTTCTCTGTGGAAGTTTTTGTTTTAGTCGTTTTGTTACAGACGGGATACATAGTAATATAGGAAGCATTTTCAGGTCCAGTTTATACGGAACTGTCCTGTAAATTGGTGCCAGTGAGGCCAACTCACCACTATGAACACACACACACATAGCTCAACTCCATATATAACCACTCTTAATTGCAAAATCAATAACCACTACGAACACACAAACAGAGAGAGAGAGAGACTCTTTACAAATCGTGGTCATTTGACATTCTTCTGATAAACTCAGTGACTGTTTTTGGACAAGAACAAAGTTTCAATATCAAAATTAATGAAGATAGAAAAATAAAGAAGCAAAAAAAATGAAATAATGAATTTCTACAATGGGGCAAAAATGAATTGCTTGGACTTTTGTGGAAAACCTGTTAATCTACAACTTCCAAATGTCTAATAACGTCCAATGTGGACATCGTCACGTCGCGTCCATTACGCTCTGCGCGTAAATTACGCGTACTTGCATTTTTGTATTAATTCATTCCCTGCATCAACAACAAACAACAACGTCTAGGTCATCTGGGACGATACCATTTTCATACCAGAACTTTGCTAACTATTATCTAGGAGACCATATTAGCACGTTTGTTTATATCTCAGCTCAGAAAGGGGAGAGATTTTAAGTATTTCTTAATGCAATCGAACAACGGTTTGCGAAGCAAACCACTTTCAATCACCCACAAAGAAAAAAAAGCCCGCTTTCAATCAGAACCTAAACCAAGCATCTCACCCATTACACTAGCCATTGAACATTTGGTTTTAAGAAAACGGGAAGATTTAAGAAATTACCGAGGAAGCGTGTCAGAAACCACTTTGGGGAAAATCGATCACTTCTTTAAAAATGGTTTCTGGCAAACAAGTAGCCGTTGGTCACTTCCGCTCTGAAGATCTATCACCCTTGCTTCCCAACGAATTTGAGTCGCCAGCGTGCGCGCCATCTCTATAACTTTCACACTATCACTGAGAACAACCCATCCCTGAAAAGTAACCATAAATGGCAATTTCTTCAAATAATGAAGAAATTGGAGCACTACAACATAAAAATAACTACATACAACAAGAGAACATCAACTCACAAGCTCAGGTGGGCATGCCCAAAGAAAAACAAAAAGAACAAATTAAGTTGACTTGACTTCTAATAAAGTTAACAAAATTAAGAATGACTAGATACCTCAGGACGAAGTATCCGATCCATCTCCAATAATAAGTCCATCATGCCGCACCTCTCTAAAGATGGATGTGAAAGGAGTCCATTCGCATGTACCATATCATATGTTCGTGGGTAAGTGGGGAAAGGTTCACACCTATACAACGATAAACAGAGAGAACTTTTATGTAGGATAGAGCCGAAAAATGCGAGCAATTGACCTTATACTAAGTTCTATGTGTCCCTATAAACCAAATGCATGCATGCTAGCTGCCAAGTAAAATTTCCAAAAAAATAACAAATAGGTATTTTGAATGCGAAATATCATATATTAATATCAAGAAACAAGGAAAATTATATTTACACCATGCAGGGAGCTGATATTCGATATGCTGCTATAGTAATGTTTCAATACAATGTCAAGTCATCCTTCACAGGTTACCGGCATGATATTTAAAAATCAGAGAAAATTGACTAACATTAAAAGGGCTCTAAAAAATAATAGCAAATTTGGGGGATATGATTTCATTAATGATCATTTTCAAGACAAAATTCCGGGCAAAACTTTGCAAATTTATCAGCATAACTCAGCAGGCTGAATCATTTAAACCTGACATGTTCTCATCAACTTCACAACAGAAACTTTTAAAGTAACAGAAACGTACCAATCATGCAATACTCCAGCAAAACCTTGGTCAAGTATGAGAGGAAGAGTATTAGGAGACCCAACAGGTACGACGTTCATCACCCATACTGATTTCTTCTCCCCCCAAAACGCAGAGTTTAGGCCCCCATAATGACCATTCATGTCCATGACATTGCGTATCATATTATACGGAGGTAACGGGTCTTCATCGCCTGGCCTTTTTGGATGGTCTGAGAAAATTAAGGGTGTAAGTAATGACCAATAATTTTTCAAAGCTGATCTCCAAAACTCTAGGTCGTCAAAGAAATCTTCAGGCTGAACACCTGCAAAAGTAAAGGGGATCAGTATGCAGGAGAGCCAACCAAACTGAATATATAATGTCTCAGCGGATATAACATTTAAAAAAAATCAAAGATGAAAAGAATTGCCCCATAATGGAACTGAAATAAACGCTAACTATATAACAAGTCAGAAAACATGATGGATAAATACTTTCCATGAACTTCAATCTCAGTGGAATTCAACTGGGAACCTAAGGACCTCTTCTGGATAGGTATCCACCGTTTGCTAGTGGTTCCACTTATGCATGATACAAGAGGCTGATAGTATGATTGAGTATCTTGACCATCTTTACAAAGAGGTAGAGCACCCTGTTTGCTACAGTGGAAGAAATAAGAGAAGCATTACTAAAGTTCAGGCAATAAGCTGTCAATTCGAAAGAGATAGATATGGAATTTTGAATTAAAACTAAATAAATGTCACGAGGAAATACAAAATTAGGGTGCTTTCAATGAAAGCTGGACCGGTCCAAAAAGGAAATTATATAAAACTGTTCTTACCGTGATCCATAGCAATTCACATCTGTTGTTTTCTGCCAGATAAAAGTTTCATCCTGCTGCGATAGAAGACTCCAACAGATTCCCTGGATCAAATCTTCCGTTGGTGCCAACGTGCTTGTCTTCGTGTTTGCTGAACTCCCATGTGGCTTGCTTGTTGGAGAGGTCAAAACAAAATAACCCCCAGGCTTGAGTACCCGGTCAACTTCAATAAGGAACTTTCCACCTGTTCATAAAGTGTTTGTCATTCAACAACTTGACTGGAGAAATTCACAAATATAATTGATGAACACAGTGTGCTTCCATTTAATGATTTATCAAGCATTACATGTAATTTGATTCAAAGTAAATCATACAACGCATCTAACCTAAGTGTCCAGTAACTCATGCGTACATGCATTCCTGTCTTTAGTTTGAATACTTAGACACATGTCTATATGTAGTGGGATGGGTGAGCTGCGTCATTTACACACATCAAAGTCTGTCTTACTATTCCATTTCATTGTATAGGAAACAACCAATAGAAGAAACATTTCTAGTATTGCCCAAAAAGTACCTTTATCGTCCCAAACAACGCCACATTGAGCACAGTGAACCATGTCAAATGACAATGCTGGGTATGGAAGCTGTCTAGCGTTAAAGCTGCCAAGCATGGCTGGAAGACCTCTCTCGAGTGCCAATTGGACTTGGCTACCAGTTGCCTCATATGCCGCAATACAAATAGCCATAACCTTGAGAGATACTAAATGAGCGCCGAAGCTACCGAATCCGCAGCCAATATCTAACACTGTGTGAACCTGTAATTAAGGTATATAAAGATGTGGATTCATTCATAGAATTGTTGAAGTGGAATTCAATCAAGATAAAAACAAAAAAAACAAGAAAAGGTAAGATCAGAGCTCCTGTTCGTAAGGTAATCCTACACACTAAAACCATAAGTACTTGACTATATCATTAAATACTATTGTACCTAATAGAAGAACCACAGTCCTCAAGATATGGTGAGAGAGTGCAGTAGTTATAAGATGTTAATAAGACTTACACCAGCTTGAAGAAATTCAGAGTCGCTTCCTAATCCTATCATCTCTGCAATTTGACGAGAGTAATCTTTGACGCCATCAAAGATCAATCCATCTTCTGAATGAAAAGCAATTTGATTCTCTTCTAGTAACATCAACCTAGACATTCAATTCAAAAAAGTAAAATAACTCTGCATAACCAAGTCACTGATCATAAACGAAAAATTAATTTGAGCTTTGAACTTAAATGCAATGCTTTGCTGGGCTTGCTTAAGTACCTCTTTGTCATGCTCCCAGAAGAAAGAAACTGGTCTTTTGTTATCTTAACATTTCCACTCCATATCACATCCTTGCCAGCTGGCCACCTCAGGGGGATCTTATAATCCTTTGGAGGGCGAACCAAACACTGCTCTGCTTCTCTAGGTACTTCACAATGCCTATCAAACTCCTCTCCATCTTGAAATCCAGCAATTAAATTTGCTGAAACATTGTAACATGGCACATGGTTTTCTCTTTCTTTTCCACAGAGGGGTAGCTCTCTTTCCCATTTAGATTGCAAAGCGAGAGAACTCAAATCCAAATAATCAATACTAGCCTGCTCCTTTATACTTCTATATTTTGTATAAATGTCAGATCCCGGTGTCGCATTAATGGAATCAAAGACATTCAAATAAGACGATCTTAAGACTGCACCTAACGCAAGGATACTAATAAGGCACAGAAATAACCAGCTGAGTGGCTTCCTGGGGCCAAGGATCACACGAATTTTATTGAACCAGGAGCTTCTCATGTCCAAATTATGGAACTGCCCTTGAATATTTTATTGAGAACGCCACTAAATAACAAACTCCTTCAATATAAATCTCCAAGAAAAGTAAAAACTATACCCAATCAAAACAAATGAGCTTCTAAACATACTACCATGAATGTAGGCGATTCGTGAGAGCATTGAAAATCAAAGTTATGGTTCCTCCCAATTTAGAAGCGCAGAGCTCAGTGGCGTAATCATACCATCAGATTCAAATAATAGAAGAAACGATGATTTTTATCCCTCCATAAATTCACCATGAGCACAAATAAAATACAACTCAGATTGCCCGATCCAATCGTAGATCAATAATGTAGAGAGAAGAACAACCTAGAAGAATTATAAGCCTAGCAATGCCGCATAGCAGAGATTATTTTCTCAAATTCTTTACACGACCAATTGAACCAGCTCAGAAATCCAGTCCTGAACCAGTTACCGACGAGATCAACCTGCAGTAAAGTCAAAGATCCACGAAGTCATTATTACATTATTGACATCCGAAAAAATCATTTTTGAGGACCGAGAAAACTGAACTGAATCCAAATCAGATACCCAGTTACAGGATCCCAATTCACCATCTCCCATTTCCAAGGTTCCCAACAACCAGGGAAATATCAACAAAAAACGGGAACCAAATTAAATGCATCTCTTTCCATTTACAATACACTGACAAAAACCCAGATCTCGAAAAAGAAAAAAAATCAGTGTAGATCCGATCATAAAGCAAAATCAACCATATCAAACCTTGAATAATAATCAAAGTAATGGAGTAAATGATCCAAACTGATCAAAGTAAACGATCCAACAATTAGCTCCAAAAGAAATAAAAAATTATAAAAAAAGAGAAATAGGGTTTGGAAATAAACCACCTTGGGTTCGTTAGAGTAAGATTCGAGTTGCAGTGGAAGAGAAATGCAAATGGGCTGAGTCCCAACGTTATGGGATTTTCTAGTCGTTGGGTGCGTCTGCGTCTGCGTCGTGTTGGAGAATATATATTTATACGTCATCAGTAATCAGATCCAAGCTCAAACGACATCAATTTCTGATTAAATACCATAATTTCTTCGGATTATCGATATTTTATTGTGAATTTGCACTTTTTCTATGTACTTTTGGAATTCAATTTGTGTTTTTGTTACAATAATTGTTGCAACAATCATAATATATTTTTGGAAAAAATAATATCTGTAAAGGTCGGTGAGATTGGTTTAGAACTCTTCTTTTGGTATTTACATTAAATTTGCCTGATCCGATATATTCTAATGCTTAATTAATTAGTTATAGATAAGAGTTTAATATCATCTTGATTGAAGTTAAAATTAATCATAAAATTTATTAAAGCTTAAGTTGGATAATCTTGTCCTATTAGGAAACATTTATCATTGAAATTAATGAGGAGATTTAGTGTATCGATTGATCTTGAGTAGATTTATTAAGCAAAGACTTGCTAATTATTAGTTATAATTTAATGTCATTTTGCCCTTTTTTGTCAAATACTTTTCCTCTTATTTAGTTATCTTTTTAATTAAAATTAATTTTAGGATGACCAAATAATTGATCAAATTTTAAATGATCAAGTGATGCGACAATCATTTATAGTTTGATATTTTATGAATTATTAAAATGATTTGACAAATTAAGATATGAATTATTGCAACATAGTTGGTCACTTACGACTTGATCAATTACTTGTTAAGTGTAAAATTATCTTTAATTAAACTCAAAATTTATTTAGTGCTAAGGTGTTCTTTTTAGTAACTCTAGACTGACTAAGTTTTTTTTACTAAATTTTAAGTGATGTCATTAATTCATTAGTATATTTGACAAATCATTTTAATGAATGATAAAATATCAACACATAAATTAATGACAAATAACTTTGTAACTTAAGACTTTGTCAGTCTAGAATAATTTTCTTTTTTTAATAACTAGCAACATAACGAGGTTATGGTAAACTACTATGGTGGGTTTGGGGGCTTAAAAAACAATAGCGTCAATTTTAATTCATGAGTAATTCTACGCCGATTAAATAATTGAGTAAGTTTTAAGTGATCAAGTGAGGTGATAATTATTTATAGATTATTTTATTAAATTATTTTAATGAATTATCAAACGTCAACCTATAAATGATTGCCACATTATTTGGTCACTAAAAATTTAATTAGTTACTTGATCACTTTAGAATTATTCTTAATTTATAATAAATATTTTAATTATGAAATTACTCAATTGTCCTTGTTTCTTAGCAATACACGCTCAATTATGAATATCAACCCCACACGGCTGCACCACGCACCCCGACGTTGATGACGGCGATCCCAATGGTGCCGAGTAGCTGAAGCCGGCGTCGACCGTCATGCATGTTTTTTAATCTATTTAGAAAAATGAATAAATATTTTTCTAACTATTTATTTTGAAAAATAAATGCATGTTGCATGCTACTTCTTGATAATGTATTTCTCTTTGTTGAAATAGAAAGTTATTTTTATATATTTTTCATTTTTATGCTAACTTTTTTCGGTTCCACAAATTACTAAGAATGACGTGGATCACTAATATTATACGATATGTTTATTTACTTATTTATTTCTATTATTTATTTAATAATATAGTGTCGAGAGAGTTTATATGTACTTCGACTAATCTTTCTCTAGATGATAGTAAGAACAAACTCTTCTTACATCGGTCTAATGCTTTTAAAATTTATTGAACTCTTTCAAAGTATTTTCTACATGAATTGAACTCTAGTTCATAAGAAAATGAATCACAACTCTTACAAAATGGATTAACCCATATTTATTTGAAGCAAAGTGATTCCACCTCTATGTATACTCTGAAAAGGAAAAGTGAACTCAACAGCCACTAAAGAGTAGCGAATATTGACAATACTATAGGTGATTTGTGGCTCCTTGGTTTAATTATTAGCAACAGAAAAATGGTCAATTTAATTGTTGCGCCAAATTTGCTTATGTGACGTTTTCTGTTCAATGGTTTTCCTTATTTGACAAAAAAGGGTGTAGTGCCAAATGGAGGCACAGTTGCTATTGTCAACATCTTCACGAAAGACAATTTGGAATTTGCCCTTCTATAGTTTATATATCATATTATTTTTTGTTTTTATTTATTTATTTTGTCTGATAAGGGAAAGAAAGTGTTTAATGGGGTTGGTTTAGATGAGTAAATAAAGAGGTTTCTCAACTGTTCAGGGCAAGGATAAGAGCCTGAGATAGTTGTTACTCAAATTTCTTTTAATATTTTTCTCTATTTTGAATGGATTGAAAGAAATTGTAGATATTTTGATGGAGTTATGGGAGATAGTGATACAATTTTATTTTATATAGTTTGGGCTATAAGTGAAAAGTCGTGGTAATTAAGTTTCATAGAGCTAATTTGAATGCTAGATTATAGTTGATTTGAATACTAGATTATAAGTTCTATGAAGCTTAAATGAGGACATTTTTGTTTAGTTCTCAGGTGAGAGTTTGAGTTTAGGTTTGTTAGTTTTGTTATATTTTTTTCTAGTGTAGTTGGTTTGGTTTATACGTGCGGTATGCCCATTGTATATTATAAAAATTTTTTGTTGAATATAATTGCCATTTAACCAAAAAAAAAATTTTTGATTTCTCTATTCACCATTTAATCTCTAAAGTTTTTTACTAAATTATATCCCTAGATAACTAAAATTACTAAACTATACCCCTACCCTAATTTTCACTGAAGTATACCCCCGGGCCACCCTCTACATAAAATAATCACATGAACTTACTAGATTGTCTTTTCACGAATTTCAAATATCAGAAAAAAAAAACTAATCAAATCAGTTTTAATTGCATCTCTCTCACTAATCTATTTCTTGAAGACTTTCCATCTTCATATTCTTCTCCTCTTCATCTTCTTCTACAATTTTTTGTTTCTATTTCTTTTATCAAAAATCAATTTATTTTCTTTTCAAAAATCATCAACGTGCAGTGTTCTTTCATTTTTCCATTTTTATTTATCTCCATCTGTGTAGGATTTTTTCGATGAAGAATAGCTTAAGGAGAAAAAATGGGTATTTCATTGGAGGGTTTGAAAAAAAAATCAGTGATAAAAAATGGCTATTTAGGTGAAGAAAAAATGGATATTTCATCACGTGCCAATCTTGTAAACTACAAGATAGTTACATGACGATCGCAAACACTATACGATGTGGTACACGATGATCATGTACAACGAAATACCCATTCTTCTCAGTGAAATACCCATTTTTCTTCACCTAAATACCCATTTTAATCATTGAAATTTTTTTTCCAAGCCCTCCAACAAAATACCCATTTTTTCTCCTTAAGTTATTCTTTCTTATTTGCTCACCGAAAAAATCCTACATAGATGAAATAAAAAAATGGAAAAATGCAAGAACACTGCACATTGACGATTTTTTTTAAAAGAAAATAAATTGATTTTTGATAAAAAGAAATAGAAACAAAAAAAATTGTAGAAGAAGATGAAGATGAGAAAAGATGAAGACGAAGAGTCTTCAGGAGAGAGAGAGTGAGAGAGATGCAACTAAAACTTATTTGACTAATTTTTTTCATTTATTTAAAATTCGTGAAAGGGTAATCTAGTAACTTCACGTTATTATTTTAAGTAGAGAGTGAGCCCGATGTATACTTCAGTAAAAATTAGGGCAGTGGTATAGTTTAGTAAATTTAGTTATCCAGGAGTATAGCTTACTAAAAAATCTTAAACTCTATTTAGATATAGGATAAAATAGACATTTTGCCGTTAATTCTATTATACATTGAAAATTTCTTTTTTACTAAATAATTAATTTGAAAGATATATTTCATTCTTCGTTTTTGCGTAAACCCCTCTACATTACATAAAAACTAATATTCTGTTTTAATAACTTTTCACTTTTAAAATCCGTTTTAGTTATAAGATAAAATATGTGCTTATATTATTTTTTAAAATACTTTTATACGTTAAAATCTTGTTAGTTTTCAATTGCTTTTGCTAGTAATAAGAGAAATAAATTTAATTATTTTCTTTTGTGCAAAACCCTCTCTACTACTATAGGTAAAGGCTAATAATCATTTGAAATAAATTAAGCACTTGAAAAAATTAAACTTATCATCTACTGTTATTTTTTTTATGATGAAGCTTGTTATAGGAATACAAATGATTCAATGGTTGTAGAAATCATAAAATGATAATTCATTTTTAAAGCCTAAATAAATTTATAACAAGATTCTCCATTATTATTTGAGAAAATATTCAATACTCTTGGCATACCGCAAATTTAGTATGCTTCCACATCATTTTATGTATACGTGTTCAATATTCTCCGCAAACTGAAACACAAAGTTTATGTACAATGCACGTGCATTTCAACTAGTTAGTAAAAATGGTCCGTGAAAATAATAGTTACAATTATAACCCAATAACTAATATTCTACACAAACTGAAGCACAAAACATTAAAGACAAAACAGTAACTCTAATGTAAAATTTAACGTTTTAAATTAAAAATTGTCATTCTTGTATGTAAAAAATGCAAGAGACATTCTTGCATGTAAAAATACTAAAAGATGCCATGCAGCTGAAATATTTAGTTTTCTTAGAGTCAATTGAAATTTGTGTATTCCTCTAACCATTTGATGTCAACATAACAGAGCACTTGTGATGTGCCTTGATTAATAAAATCTAGTGTTAAAAGACCGTGACCAATTTTTTTGAGAAAATATTCAATACTCTTGACGTATCGTAAATTTAGTATGCTTCCACATCATTTCATGTACGCGTGTTCAAATTTTAGGAACTTGTTTATTATTCTTTATCGTTAAAATCTAAGAGGAAAACCCCCAATGGATTCAACATCTCCATTATTTCATGTCCTCCTAAGTCCAATGTATGAAAATGGTGTGTTTGCTTGATCTTATGGCCCCAATGATGAGGACATACTTTTTATTAACAAGAGGACCTTGCTCTTTGGTATACTTCTGCATTTGAAGGCCCAGGCTCGGCCTCCATCAGGACTGGGTTGGCTACGAAGGCCTAACAGGCGAGTCAAGAAGCTTAGATGGGCTAATTTCGAATTACTTTCGGCTTTTTTCTCACCCTTAACAATATGAGTGTGCACGAGATGAGACGATGCATGACATTTTTTTAGACTTTTTGTCTCATCCCATCCTGCAGAAAGGACGAAAACCGTGCGGGACGGGATGTGTGATGCATGTTACCCTTTTTAGGGTATTGTTGTAATTGTCTTTGAGTTGCTTATATGTATGGGTGTATATACCTAAGTGAAACCATAACCCTATTATTATTAAGATAGAGCTCTCAAACCCTCCCTTTCTCGATCAGCTTTTTGCCCTCCCTGAGCTGTTGAGATAGATGACAATTATTCGTCCGCCACAACAACCACAATAAACAATGCCAATCGATGAACAATAAATACAGATGTTTAAGAGGCTAAATCCACCCGAGTTTGATGGGAACTCAATCGATCCACTAATAGTTTATGAATGGATCATTAGATTAAAGCAAATTTTCCAATATATGAAGTGTTTGGATGCTCAGAAGATAAGATGTGCAACTTTCATGCTAGTATGAGAAGCTAAAAAATGGTGGGAGCTCACATAGATAGCTCATGATGTTAAGCATCATCTTGTGCCATATGATAGGTTCAAGGAGTTGTTCTTCAGAAAGTACTTCCCCGTCATAGCCAGAGCTGACAAGGAGGCCAAGTTTCTTAAGCTAGTTTAGGACAATATGATGGTTGTAGAATATGAAAGGGAATTTAAGGAATTGTCTTTACGCCAATCATTGTGTTCATAATGAGCTCAGAAGGCTCAATTATTTGAAAAATGTCTTCATCCTGAGATTAATAGTCCTGTGACACTTCATAAGAACATCACTTACGCATCAAAGGTTGATGTTGCATTGATCATGAAGCAAAATATTCATCCAGGGAGCTGTCACAGTCTAATCAGTCATCACATGAGAAGATGAAACTTCAAGACGACCATTCAGAACAGTAGGATGCTAAGAAATAAATTATTGGTCCTCATCCTATATGTGCCACTTGTAACAAATGCCATCCTAGAAAAGGCTATAAGTTGTCAAAAGTTTGTTTCAAGTGTGAGAAAACTAGGCATTATATCAAGGGGTGTCCTTCAATCAAACAAGGTGAAGACATTAATGCAACTATAAACAAGGAAAAAGGAAAGATCTTCGATATGACATGTTCGGAAGCTAAGGAATAAAATGTGATTAGAGTCGGTACACTACTTGTTCTTGGGTATTGTTGTGTAAATTTAATACGTAAGTGTACGCGTCATCATTAAGTAAGCAGTATGTGTCATTTCCATAGGTAACGATCAAATGAATAATTGATTGAAAAATCAGTTAATGAACAAAATAAAATTTTGGTAAAGTGAATTTTGGTGTTTTAGTTAAGTAGAGATAAAGCAAAATGTAAAGAACAAAGGAATAAATGCTAATCAACATATTGAATTCAACAGACTGTGATCAATGACAAAATAAAGCTAGAGTCATTAAATCCCCTTAAGTTACTTACTTATGGGAGCTATTTGATTTACTAAGCATCACTAACAACAATAATCATGACTTTTCAAATGCATAAGTGTCTTTCCAAGACTTATCACTTAAGTTCTTTAATTAATCTTAACACATTCCTATGTTAGATTCATATCAAGGACAATAACTGATAGTTCCAATTTTTATATGTTTACAAGGTAAACACTATATGGCTATACGATTCCTATACTATTCACAAATCACTTCATTCATCAAGATATTAGGTAAAGTTGTATCATTCAAGCTCGATCTACTAATCTAAAACTTTACAGAATTTAAATTAGCATAGTATCTTGTAAATGATGGCCAAACAATAACAAGAATGAATAGCGGAGCACACTTGAATAACATGTTGTTCGAGTAGCTTAACAATCCAAGCTCACAAAGTAAGTTAAACATCTTTAGGGTTCATTAACAATTCTAGCTAAGAAAGTTTAGCTAATACTTAGTTCTGTAGAAATATCAAAATGTAATCCAACCATTAATTACAAAAATGATAAGGAAAGAAATATAAAGAAGATTAAGGAGGTAAAGATAGAATTAGAGAAGCTGCTTAGAAGCTTGTCTTTTTCCTCATTCATCCTCTTCTTTCCTTTTTTATACTCTCTCCATTTTTCTCTGAAAACCGTCTCATCTATTGAATGTAATTTGTCGGCCCCTTCAATGCAATATGTACTTCCTTTTCATATGCTCCAAGCTAGGGTACAAAATGGGTGAAAAACACTTGCCATCTCAGTGAATGGTGAGAACCACATCAAAATCAGCGCCTGACGACTGTCTACATATCCTTTTAGCTCCTCAGATTTCCACACGAGCATTCAGGTGCCAGCTGGACTTAAACGTGATGGAATCATCTTTATGCATGCTTAGTTGATGTTGTAGTAATACTAAAGCATAAGCTATAACATTTGGACCCTCTATCTCAACTTGAATTCCTACAATAAAGTTCACTATGAGTGAATTTTCTGATACTTTAATAACAAATCTAGTAAAATAAAATATAATTTAGTTCAAGATACGAAACATGCAGAACAAGATAAATAAATGACCCTTAACTAGACAAATCATTCTTTAATTGACACTAAATTCAGCTTGAAAAGTACAAGATAACTCTAAATTCTTAGAATTATCACACCCCTAAACTTAAACCATTCCTCATTCTTGAGTGATGACAAAAGATACAGGAAAAAACAAACATCAGAAAGACTCAATAAGATAACACAAACACTAACTCATATCAGGCTCCAAGAATAGTCATTTATTCTCAACCCTCAGACTCAATTCACAATTTAGTTCACATTTAATTCATTTTTAATTCAGTTTTCATAATTTCACTCTCAAGCAAATCTACTCCTAAACGTGAATTTCTTTCAAATGTGTGTGTGAAGCAAATCTACTCCCAAACGTGAATTTCTCTCAAATGTGTATGTGTGAAAGACTATGACTAGCAACCCCAAAATTACTCAAGACCACCTTCAACCAAGGCCATTGACTTAATTTTGCATTCAGAGGCTTCACCTATCAAATTATTCTCCACTAATATAGGCATATCAAACAAATAAAAAAGGTCAAGGAACACTTAAAACACAAGGGGCTTTACAAGACGAAGCAGTAAGCTGCTATCATTTCTATTTTTGTTTTTGTTTTTTTATATGAACCTTTTGATGTCACACTACCCTTTTTTCTCTACGTCTGATAAACCAAAATTGATTTCCGCCAATTTTCAATTCAGACTTGTCAAAATTTGGCGGCTGATAATTTTGGCAAACAAAAATCATGTGGGTTCCACCTCAATGAGACGGAGCCAACAAAATGTGGTGTGGAAGGAGAAAGATGTTGTGAATAGAAGCCATGAATCCTTCTCTCAATGACTGCTTTATTAAAAAGAGAAGATAGAATTCTCGAGCATAGAATGGAAAAAAATATAGGAAAAGCGGATCTCCTCTATTTGGAACAACAGGAGGAGAGGACTCCCCATTGACCATCTCGAGAAAGCCACAGTGCGAACTTAACCACCGATCTACATACACCAAGTAGCATAAAAATTCATTTTGAGCATGAAAACTTCTAAAAAATTCCATTCAATACGGTCATAAGCTTTAGCCATTGTCGATTTTAATAATCACTTCACCTATTTTCCCTTTCCTTTCTTCGTTAAAGAATGTAAGGCTTGATGGACAATTAAGAATTTCACTAATATGTCACCCTGAAAGAAAAAATTTTGATATTAAAGAGAAAACAAAGAGTACTGATGACTTTTCTGAAATTTAATCAGTTTGTGTAGATCGAATTCATACCTATTACAAATTAAGCTTCAGATATATATAGAGAGAGATATAATTATGTTGTTAACATTGTAAATGAAAGATTAGTTGTGGAATGAAGAATCATCATCTTGCAGCAGTCTGTTGAGGAGAGCATGTTGTTGTGCATGCTTCAGTTGAGAGGAGACATTTACTGATGTGGAGTTGACATTTACTGATGTGGAGGTGTTATGTCATTGCTGACATTTACTGATGTGGAGCTTGCTAATCTAGAGAGAGGATGAAGTCTGTGAGGATTTGGAGGGTGAGTCAGCAACATGACCAAGCTGCTGATATGGCTGAACATCAGTCCTAACATCCCTCAAATGTGTGTATGTGTGTGAAAGACTAGCTAGAACTCACTTTGAACTTGGAATTTTGATAAGCAAGCTGACTCCCTAATAAGGACTTGGTGAGCATATCAACCACTTGATTATGGAAGGAATATATTTGATATGAAGTTGGTTGGCCATGACCTTATCTCTCACAAAGTGAGCATCAATTTCAATGTCCTTAAAGTGAACATGAGAAACTAGATTTGAAGCTAGTGAAGTTGCTCCCATGTTATCACACTAGATTACAAGTATGGCTGCAAAGGGAATATATATCTCAAGTAGCAGGAATTCACCAACTTATCTCAAAGGTTGTTTTGGCAAGTGATTTGTAGTTGCTTTCAATGCTAGATCTAACAACAACATGTTACTTTTTTTATGACCATGAAATCAAACTAGGGCCAAGAAATACTGCATAGCTACATGTAGACACTATGTCATCAGGGTAGCTAGCCCAGTCTACATCAGAGAAGGCAACCAGGTGCAGAGCAGACACTAGCTTCAAGATGAGACCTTTGTACATTGTGTCTTATATACCTAGATAGTCTCTTGTCCAAGATCGTTTTTCCTCCTTAGCCCAAATTTTTATATACGATAGATAGATAACATAGAGTGATTATTTTTTTTTGGCTTACATTCAACATTAACTTTGAAAATGTTTGCATTCTGTACAAACTTAAGCAAAAAAATAGCTTAACTTAAAATACTAGTCGTACTCTACGTGCCTTGAGCATTATTTGTAGAGTTTCAATCAATACGTGAATATGTGCAATTTGTAGAGTTTTAATCATTATGAACACAAAAAGAGATTATGAATGTAAAATTTGTTGTTCCATTTTCCTTAAAATAAGTTTTAAAATAATTGTCATCTTAATAATCATTATGCTTATAGTTGTTATAACAGTTAGGAGTTATTTCATTATAGTGTTTGATTTGTATTCATGACTCGTTATCAATATATGAAAGCTAGCTACCATCACTTCTTATTTTTCATAAGCTTATACTGCTCATCCCTCGTTAGATTTCTTAGCCATTCCCCCAATTTGCTAACCAATATCACTGCCTTCACTCCCATACTCTTCATTACAAACACCATATTGCCTAAACCATAATTTTCTCTGTTTATCGGCCTTCAAAGTTGAAACTTCAAACCCTATCTATATTTTCAAAATTAAGTAATGAAATTGACGAAAAACATCTAAATTGCCAAACCGTATATGCATATTTAATTGGCATATATTTGACCTCAAAACCACTACCACATACATTTAGTTATGTTTTTTCAACTCTTCTAAGACGACGATGGACCTAAAAGCTTCGGAGATCCGAGGCAGCTGTCGAAGGAGAAGTGGGCTCATCATTGTAGAAGGGAGTAGAATCAGGACTTCTTGGAGGTCTACAGGTTTGCTTATCAGTCCATTTATAGATTGCTTAATCATTTAATTGGTGCATTGAATTTGTATTGATAAAAAATACATTATATGAATAATCTGAATGGGATATCAATTTTTCAAAATAAAGGACTGTTGGACTTTTTCACGATGTCGTATGGTTAGTATATTTTTGTTAAAAAATATAATGAAAACTGAGGAATTACATTTCGCCATATCCAATAAAAAAACTCAATTAAACATCTTGACCTATCAAAACAAACATTTAAACCACTTCTTAAAACAAACAATACGTGTAAGATAGAGACAATTAAACAACTCAACCAATTTGATGTAGCCATGTTAAAATGATAAAGGACAATATTAAAATAATTTAATTGTAGTTTGGATGAAAGTGTTTAATTTTTTTTTAATATATTATAGATTATAAATTTGTACATCAAAAATATTGGGCTGACTTCACACACTACGTAATAAATAGACCATTTTTGGCTCGCCCATGTAATAAATAGCCTAAATTCTGGGAAATGGACGAACTGGCCCCTAAAACTACAAATGGCGTTTTTATTTATAAATATACCCCTTTCTAATAAATCTTTTTTTAATTATAGGGTAGCAATATCATAATTGAACATGGCCGAACCTCAAGAGCCGCATAATCTATACAGCAACTACAACCATACACGATCTCACTGTACATGTAAAATTTCACATGACACAGTGATGATAAAATCTAGATAGAAAATTTTATCGAAAAAAAGATAGAACGAGAATTATAGAATCAATCAGAACGGTTATGAAGAAGAGAGTAATCAGACGAAATCACATGATTTACCAACGTGACAATTTAAAGAGAAGCTAATTAAGATCATTGGATTGATCAGACGATCAATATTTACTTAAGTTGTTAATGTTGATAAATTAAATCTTAATGAAATATTCTGTTGGTCTTATATTCAGATAGAATTAGATAAGCTGTATCTTAGTGAAATATTCTGTGTAACTGATTAAATACCTATAAATAAAGGCATATGTAACGACATACAAAAGAAGAACAACGCAGAGTTAAGAGACACATAGCTCCACAAAATATAAGAGAATATTATAGTTATTCTCGTGATTTTTCTTCCCATTAAAAATTTTTCACATGATGTCTCTATTCTCTCATTCTCTTTTTTAATTATTATCTTTATTATTCTTTCGGAAAAGTGTTCACCGTATCGAAAAAATCCAATACACTTACGATTTGAACAAATCACCAAAAGAAATTTCTCTCTCATATATCGAAGAAGTATTCACACAATTTTTGAAAATGGTTCAGTGAATAACAGTCATGGTGAAAGGAGCTTTATCAAGGGAGGTCAGAGATGGAAAAAGTGAGTCCATGGCAAGCAATGCAAAGTCGAACAAATCGGCCAGACAAAGTCAATCTTACTCAAAGTAAGCATAAGTGATCATGGAATGCAAATATTCTTTAGATAAATATACAGAACATTTGACTGAAATCGGGAAAAAATCTTAACGAATCGAGAGCTCGCTCATGGATGAACTTGTATAGAAGAGAGAGATGAGAGAAATGGGGGAAAGAGAGGATGTAAGGGCAAAAATGGTAAAAAAACAAACTTAGAAGATCAGTGATATGATTGGTCACTAATCACACATTTTCACTCAATGCACTAAGAGCTCGTTCGGTATAAGGCAAAAATTAGACTATAATATAGTGGGCTCAGACCCTCGGAGCACATACCCAACTGTGAATCAAGATTTAAGAGTTTTTACAATACTTCTTCTATGGGTTTCCTCAACACAGATACCCACATGGTCACATAATTTGCAAGCTCAAAAATACCGTCTGAGAGAGGGGGAGTGGAGTCGGTGAGGCGTCTGGAGCGGAGTGAGAACCTTATCAATAAAAAAATTTTAGATGAGATTTGTGTGAAAATTATATTTAATAAAATAATGTGTATAGTTTAATTAAAATATTATTACGCATTAAATTTTTATATACATGCTAAATAATTGGATATTTAAATATATTTTTAATGTCATATATTAAAAATTTGTTTACTAGTTATCCGATATGGGTTTTTCTTAAATACCAATATGAATAAGGGTAGGGTAAATTGTGTCTTTATGGTTTATTAGATAGATGAAACTATTTTCTAATTCTAGCATTATTTTAGTCTAACAGAAGGGTAAAATTGTAAATTATTAATTTTTAATAACATTCTCATACACATTTCATTAAAATAAATAAAATAATTTGACATTCTCATTAATCATGACACTTCTAAATGTTAACAAATAAAATAATCTTAACTTTATAGTCATGTAACTTCCCACAATCATATTCTTGCAATCTTATTTCAGAAATTATTTACTCATAATCTTATATCAAACGGTCTCTAATAGATTCTTCATATTTTAGTGCTTCTCTTTTAACTAGTTAACTCACTCTTTTCTTTCAACACGTGCGATATGCATATGTGATTGAATTTATTATATTTTTAGATATAATTATTACTTAATTAGGTTGAGTTTGTTTAAATTAAAAAAAAATAATGTACTTAATCATATTATTTATGTGAGTAAAATCAAGAACAAGTTATATTATCATTATGTTTATTTGCCGATATATTATTATTGAACCAAGAGTATACAATAGAAATATGTTCCAACGAATTAAAAGAAAAACTGATGCTAATAGAATTAAATTATATATCTCATGTTTTAATTATAAACTTGATCTTTTTTTTAATTTGTATTATAAATTTTATTATTCATTTGTAATTTTTAGATAACTATGTTTATTTAACACGCTAATTATAATTTAGATTATATTAATATAATTTTATAAAGGTAATTCACTTTTCTTCTATATTAAAATAAATTAGTAGAAAGTTATAAGTTTCTCAATAACTTCTTAAATAATTTGTTCATTGCATTCAAATTTATCAAATTAAATTTAAGTTAATTTTTTTTTGTAAATCTATTAAATAGGTGAATGGATTTAAACATTAATGCATACTTTTGTTAATTTATTATAAGGTAATTTTGAGTAATTTTTCAATAATAAGGTATAAAATTGTGAAAAATGATTTTCATTTCCTTCCCACTTTTAATAGATCACTAGTAAAAAAAACTACGCCTATTGCACGTGTTGAGTTCAATGGAGGGAAATGTTCAATGGAGGGTTATAATTATGTAGATAATAGAATGTTAATAATCCTATTATAATCAAGGGAAATGACAATGTAAAACTGAACAACTTAATATATTAAAAGGGGCTTGAAGGGGAGAAATTTTTTATTCACCTTTTTCCTAGGATCGGTCGGTTTTAAAATTAAAAAAAAAAGATTTGAACCATGAACGGTTCGTGGGAGAAATATTAAAAAAAATTTGATTTAACTTATTTAATCATATTAAATAATTCAAAACTAATTTTAGTTTGATCATGCATATACGATATTAAAATGAATAGAATAAGGAAAAACTATTTTTCACCTTTACTCTATATCGGAGAATTTCTGAACTGGTGGAACTCCCACGAGCGTTCTTCGTGTTCTTCAAGCTTTAAGATCAAAATCACAAACTTGATCTTCCACGAATGATTTGCGAATTAGTCCACCAACAACCACCCGTTAATTTCAGAAATATATCTAAGAAAAATTTTAGGTAAGAATTTGAGTGTAGGCTCTCAAAACGATTGAAAAAGAAAAATCAAATCTCCCTTCTTCGGATTAATTTGGAGGCAACAATAGTGAGAGGAGAAAACTTTTTTCTCTTCTTTTTGTGTGTTGATGACAACAACTGTATCTAAATCCTCATTATCTTTTTGTAATTAAATTATTATTATATATTTATCAAATGGTAATTTTCGGTATTTAAAAATATATCCATATATTATAAATTTTCAAAAATTCTTCTTATTATCTATTTTCTGCCAAAAATTACATGATCTCCTAGACTTTTAGTTGTATCAAAATTCATCAATACAATTGATAAATATAATTAATAAATATAATTGATCATTATCAATTAATTAATTAATTAATTACTTTTATTTAACTAATTATCTAAAAATTATCGAACAATAAATAATTAATTCAATACAACAATTACACTTAACTACTTAAGTGACATCACCTATCACATATAGGTTTAGGAAATATACCTTGGCACCAAAACACATTTTGGTCCAACTTAGTTCATTTTTCTATTCCTGTTCTCTGAGCTATTTCTGAGACCGAATGGACCTACATGAACAAGGCTTAAGATTCAAATACCCGACGAATTTATCTTCATAAATTCTCAACTTATTTATTCCTTACGTCGTACAACTCCACTATAGGTTCGATGCCAAATCAACTCTCGAATCATGCGCGCTATATTTTCTGGTTGTGTAAATAACATAGATTTATTTTCACGGTCCACATAACATTTTAACATAATACCCATCGTGAATATCAGTAACAAGAACGGAATATATAATTACCATTTTACCTCTCTTGTTATTATTTTCTCAACTCTTTTATTGATTGTGAATGAGAAAGACATTATAGTAAATTGTCTCGTATAATTCACAAGTCTTGTTCAATGACTCATTTCATTGAATAGTTAGCCAAGCTAATTTATTCACACACTCATCAATAAAGCATAAGGTGATATTATTGCTTTCACAATCCAACCACGAATTTTCATATCTGTGAATCACGCAACTCTTACTTAATTAAATTACAATCCCAACAGCCGAGATATTGCCTGCCAATTCAAACTTACTTATTTTACATATCAAAGATTGCAACTAACCATGTCAAGTTACGTATTCATCTCAGGATTAAGGTAATTATGAAAATACCCTTAAGTCGTAACAATTAAATTTAGAGTTAGGTATACAGTTTTGGGCTCTAAACTAATTTATTATCGGTCTATTCAACATGTTCATAACATATCTAGGTTAACTACTTGAGTCTCCACTCTTATGCCCCAAGACTGACATCCAATGATTCAACTTAACAGTAGTAATCAAATTTGATTGCCCAATCGACCTAAAACTGTGAATATCGTTCTGAACTATTTCAGAAGAGTTCGTCTGGAGACGCTTATGTCTTCACTCTTCTTTTGTTAACAATAGTATTAGGACTTGAGTAATTTATAATCACACTTTAATTTAAAATAAAACTTTCAATTTATTAATAAAAAAGTAATATAAATGTCTGAGAAATAACTAAATACAAATAAATAGTTATTATACGTTGTTTTATGGACATATTTCAACAATCTCCCACTTGGACTAAAGAAGGTGTGTATAATCTCTTATCCCAAAGCCCTCCAGATGATCATAAAAAACTCTATTGCTTAAAGTCTTCATGAATGGATCTGTCAGGTTGTTGACCGTCGAAATATGCATAACCACAATGACTCCACGCTGAACAATCTCTCTAATCAGGTGATACTTACGTTATATATGTTTGGATCTCTTATGGCTTCTAGGTTCCTTTGAATTCGCTACAACCCCATTGTTATCAGAATAAAGTGTCATGGGCTTGTCAACATCTAGAACAACTTCCAGAGTCTTCAAGAACTTCTTAAGCCATACAGCCTCAGTTGCAGCTTCACAAGCTGCTACATATTCAGCTTCCATGGTAGAATCAGCAATGCAAGATTGCTTGATACTTATCCATGCACATGCTCCACCATTCAAGATGAACATCGATCCTGAAGTGAATCTCCTAGAGTCCTTATCAGCTTGAAAATCAGAATCGATATACCTCATCATATTCAAGTCACTACCTGAATGCACAAGCATATAATTCCTTGTTCTCCTAAGATACCTAAGGATATGTTTGATGTCATTCCAATGCTCGATTATAAGATTATATTGGAAATGATTTACTACGCCCACAACATAGCAAATATCAGGTCTAGTGCAAAACATCACGTGCATGAGGCTTCCTACGGCTGAGGCATAAGGTATCATTCTCATGTCTTCCTCTTCTCGAGGAGTCTTGGGAGACTGCTCCGTAGAGAGGCTGACTCCATGTTTAAAGGGAATAAATCCCTTCTTGGAGTTTTACATACTGAAGTGATCCAACACCTTATCAATATAAAATGCTTGAGAAAGTGCGATCTCAAAAGATCTGAATACCTAAGACAAATGCAGCTTCTATAAGATTCTTCATGTCAAATTACTTTGCAAGCCAAAAATTGACATTAGATAATTTTTCTACATCATCCTCAATGAGTAGAATATCATATACGTACAAGACTATAAAAACCACCACCCATTCGTGTATTAAGTTATACACACAAGATTCGTCCACTAACTATTCAAAATCATAGTTCTTAACAGTTTCGTCGAATCTAATATTCCACGACCGTGACACTTGCTTAAGTTCATAAATGGACTTATACAATTCACAAACTTTTCCATCTTGTTCTTTCTCCATGAACCCATCTGGTTGAGTCATATAAATACGCTCTTCAAGATTGCCATTCAGAAATGAAGTCTTAACGTCCATTTGCCAGATTTCATAATCAAGGGCAGCGGTAATGGACAAAATGATTCAGATGGATTTAAGCATGGCTACTAGTGAGAAGGTATCCTCGTAGTCTATACCTTCCTTTTGGGTGTAGCCTTTGGCTACTAGCCTAGCTTTGAATGTCTCTACATTCCCATCTGGAATTTTTTTCTTCTTATAGATTCATTTGCATCCTATGTGTTTTATCCCCTCAGGAGGATCTACAAGTTTTCAGACTTTGTTCGAGTACATTGAATGTATCTCAACGTTTATGGCTTCTTGCCCAAAGTTTGCTTCAGGACCAGCCATGACCTTCAAGTAAGAGATTGGTTCATCTAGGTCCTTGCCCGATAACTGTCAAAGCTTCTCCGTAGGACATGCACCTTTCAAGTTGTCTCACAACTCTCCCACTACGTCAAGGCTCCATAGTCTCTGCCTCATGTCGTGGTTCTTCCATTATTGAATCAGAAACAATTTATGATTGCGGAGTCGTTGTTCTCCCACTCAATAATTTCTCTAGCACAACTTGTGCTTCTCGGCTGTACACTTTTAATATAATATTCTTCGAGAAAATGAGCATTCGTGCTAACGAATGTTTTGTTGTCAGTCGTACTGTAGAAGATATACCACTTCGTTCCCATAGGATATTCGACTAACATGCACAATTCTGAATGACTGGCCAACTTGCTTGTCTTCGGTCTTAGAACATGTGTTGGGCAAACCCATATTCTAAAATGGTGAACGGACGAATTTTTCCCATACCATCTTTCATATGGTGTACTAGGCATTGTCTTTGACGGAACTTGGTTCAAAAATATCCGGTATTAGTAAGGGATATCCCCAGAATGAATCGGGGAGGGGTGAATAACTAATCATGGATCTAACCATATCCATCAGAGTTCGATTCTTTCTTTCTGACACACATTTTTGTTGTGGTGTGCGAGGTGTTGTAAGCTGAGAAAGAATATATTCTTTCTTAACAAAGTCCTCGAACTCTCCACCATGATCGGATTGTAGTGTTTTGATTTTTTTCCAATTACTTTTCATTCAAGGCCTTATATTCTTTGAACTTTTCAAAGGTTTCAGGCTTTTGATACATTAGATAAACATGCCAAAATGTGAGTAGTCATGAGTGAAGGTTACGAAGTATTTATAACCTCCTCTTACTTAGATATTCAATGGCCCACATACATCATTATGTATGAGTTCAATGCATTGAGTGACTCTTTCACCTTTGGATGAAAAAAGTTCTCTTGGTCATTTTACTTTCTAAACAGGATTCAAATGTGGGTAGTGAACCCACACTTAAAGATTGCAAATGGCCATCATTTTTACAAGCTTTTTAATCCTGTCTAGGCTAATATGTCCCAGACGTAAGTGCCATAAATAGGTTATGTCGGTTGAGTCATATTTTAACATTTTAGTATCCCTATGTGAATCGATATTCACTTTAGTGTCATAAATCATGGGTACTACAAGTTTTACGTGATATAATTTATCAATCATTCGTGCAATAATAATTAAGCAGTCATTTTTAAAAAATACTCATATCTTTATTAATGAAATTTTGATCAAATTCTTGCTCAATTAATGCATAAATAGAAATAAAATTCTTCCTAAACCTCGGGACATAATAAACATCACGTAAAATAGTAAAATGTTTCTCAAAACATAACTTAAAATTTCTCACTGATGCGGCCGATCCTAGTGCTTCATTTCCGTACCGGAAGTTGAACTCGCCCTCGTCAAACCTTCTGATTTCCCTGAACCCCTGTAGGGAGCAACAAATGTGCTTAGTAGCTGCAAAGTCTACAATCCAACAAAAAAGTAGAGTTTGCTACATAACAGGCCTCAGTAACCATTACCATACCTTTAGATCTCAACCCTTTGAGATATTCTGGGCAGTTGCGTTTCCAATGACCAGCAGCTCCATAGTGATGACACTTGTCTTTTGACTTGTCTACTCTCGCTATGCTCTTGCCTTTGGCACCTCTCGGCTTCTTCACTTTCCTTGGACCTCTTCTCTATTTATTCTTAGAGCTAGAGGTGGAAGGCCTACTTTCAGTAAAGTTAGCCTCTCCAGATTTCCTCTTGCCTTTCAGAAACATGGTCTCAGCAGATTGCAACTCATTCATGAGATCAGAAAGTGAGTAGTTCAGTTTATTCATCGAATAATTAAGCTTGACGTTCACAAAGGTACTAGGTAAAGTCTCTAGGATCATATCCACTTGAGTCTCGCCATCAACCTGAGCACCTATGACCTTCATCTCGTTCAGATAACTTATGGTCAACATCATATGTTCTCTGACAGAAGTTCCAGGTTCCATCATACAGTTCATGAAGTTACGCATTGCTGTCTGTCTGGCTTAACGACCTTGATCCCTAAACATTTCAGTGATGCTTAATATCATATCAGCGGCGGTCTCAACGTTCTGATGTTGCTGTTGCAACACATTTCTCATAGATGCCAAGATATAACTTCTGGCGATCTCATTAGAACACAACCAAGAAGCATAACCAGCATGTCCCTCTTGAGTCGATTCAACAATAGGCTCAAGAGGACAAGAGGTAGTGAGCACGAACTTGTGCTTTTCTACCGTCAGCATGATATCAAGATTTCATTTTAAATCCACATAAATTCAAAGTTGAATTTGTTCGCGTTAAGAATAGTTGAGAGAGTGCATAGCGACATGATTACCTGGAAAAAATAAATAAAGTTATGTAAATAAACGCTCAATTGTTTAGGAAAGTATGATACATGATGCAAGTACAAAATACTTTAAAATCCATTAAAAATATTATTTCCTTTATGATGTTACGAAAAAAAATGATAGTTCATCTCATCGAGAGATAAAGTCCAAACTATCTCCTATAGCATTGAGACTCCTCTCATCTGCTTAACGCTTAAATGTCTCCATATTTATCTTAACCAATCACCAATGATTTTGGTCACCTTAGCCCAATTGACTAACCCCTATAAAGGATTCCAATGTGCTTCAGTCTAAGTGTTTGACTGGCATATCGACTCTTAAAGGTTGTTATGCATTAACAGTCCGTTTATGGGACGACCCTGCCCCACCACTCCCTTTGGAAGTCTTAGCTTCTGAAGCAACTCGATAACTCAAATCGACACGATTCCAAAGTTTCTCATATTCAAGTGAGACCGTTATGGGTGATTCTAACCCTTCCTCGTGGTACTATCAAGTTTACGTTGGAGACCTTGGGAACGTTTCAGTGTAAACGACCCTCCCACTTAGTTTTTGAAAAAAAAGTTAGATTTTTGGTTGTTTTCAAAAAACATAACTTTTATTAATTTGAAAAACGTGATGAAATTTATAAATCTTTTATTAATTTTAAATTCTAATTTAAAATCATAACCATTATAAATTTCGCATTGCAATCAAATAATAATTATTATCAATTAATCTACAATGATGTATGTACATGCTACATGTCAATTTGATATTAGCATAACCCTAATCTATATGGTATGTTATGGATCATAAAGAAGAGTTTTTTCCCTTGTTTGAAGAGGAACAATCCTACCGGACTCATTTGAGCTAGGAATGGCTAAACTGATTGTCCCAGGAAGAAAGCTAATGAAAGCAAAGGTCAAGAATAAATATCTTGGTTTAGCAAAAGTTAGTCAAAATCTCGCTTTTCTCTATCATACTATGATTGCTAGATGGAAATATGTGCGAATAAATTTAAATCATACATTTAAATTTAACCTCCCTATTGGCTGATTTCTAATTACAACCCATAAAAAATAATAAATTAATTATAAATTAATTTATGAACTAATCTCCATAACGTCTGCAATTTTCTCATTCTTCTCCATGTTGTCCCACCATTTTGTAACACTTTACAAAATATTAGTCCCATTTTTAAAAATAATTTTCAATTTAAAAATTTTAATTTTCGAACATATTTTTACTTTGGTAAATAAATTGCCAAGTAATTAGTAAATTGATTTATTTTTAAAATAAATGACTAACATACAAGTGTTGAAAAATTTACCAAATTAAATTAAAATTAAATAAGGGACTAAAATTGATTTTGAAATTATATTTCAAAATTTGAATTTCAAAAACCTAGGTTTCCTAAAACCAAGGGCTTCCAAACCTTGTAGGTTTCCTAATCTGATTAGGACTCTACCATGCAAGAGACAACACATTACGGCAACGGTGAACAGCGGTGAGCGGTGAACAGTCAGCGTGAATAGTAGCATTTTTCGGCGTCTTCTCGGTGGCTGTCCGGGGACTTCTTGATGGTGGTTTCGAGCGATTTATGGCGACGATTTCGAGACGGCGATGAATTTACAATGAATTTAAAATTTACAACAATTATAATAATTAAATTACGTAAATTTCTATGCCTCAAATTCGGCATACATCAATTCTAAATCGAAAACGCCTAGAGCTATTCGGGATCCAATCACAAAATATATTCAAAATAATTTTGAATCTACCATACAAACATATGCCAATATCCATAAAATTCACGATACATTCGTTTTAATTATCTATATGCATAATCTTAAACCTACGCTCTGATACCAATTGTTAGGATCGATCGGTTTTAAAATTAAAGAAAATTAGATTTAAACCACAAACGGTTCGTGGGTGAAATATAAAAAAATTTGATTTTACTTATTTAATCATATTAAATAATTTAAAATCAATTTTAGTTTGGTCACGCATATACGATATTAAAATGAATAGATTAAGAGAAAATGATTTTTTACATTTACTCTGTAGCGTTGAATTTCTGAACTGGTGGAACTTCTGTGAGTGTTTTTCGTGTTTTTCAAATTTTAATATCAAAATCATGAACTTGATCTTCCACGAACGATTTACGAATTAGTCCGCCAACAACCACCCGTTAATTTCATAAATATATTTTAGAAGAATTTTACGTAGAAATTTGAATGTGGGCTCTCAAAACGATTGAAAAAGAAAAATCAAATCTTCGTTCTTCAGATTAATTTTGGCGGCAACAGTAGTGATAGGAGAAAACTTTTTTCTCTTCTTTTTGTGTGTTGATAACAACAACTGTATCTAATTCTCATTATCTCTTTACAATCAAATTGCTATTAGATATTTATCAAAAAGTAATTTTCAGTATTTACAAATATACCCATATATTATAAAATTTTTAAAAATTCTCCTAATTATCTATTATTGCCGAAATTCATCAATCCAATTGATAAATTTAATTGATAATTATCAATCAATCAATTAATTTTATTTAACTAATTATCTAATAATTATAAAATAATAAATAACTATTTCAATACAGCAATTACACTTAACTAACTTAAGTGACATCATATATCACATATAGATTTAGGAAATAGGCATTGGCACCAAAATACATTTTGGTATAACTTAGTTCATTTTTATATTCATGTTCTCTGAGCTATTTCTGAGACCGAATGAACCCACATGATCAAAGATTAGGATTCAAATACCTGACGAATTTATCTCCATAAATTTCTGACATATTTAATCATGACATCTTACAACTACACTATATGTTCGATGTCGAATCGACTCTCGATTCATGCACGCTACATTTTCCATTCGTGTAAATAGAACTCTATTTGTTTTCACGGTCCACATAATATTTTAACATAATACCCATCGTGAATATTAGTAACAAGAGTGGAATACAAAATTACTATTTTACCCCTATTATTATTTGTTTAATTCCTTTATCGACTGTGAATAAGATAGACATTATAGTGAATTGTCTCGTACAATTCACAAGTCTTATTCAATAACTCATTTAAGCTAATACACCAATTAATAAAGCATAATGTGATATTATTGTTTTCACAATCCAACCATAAATTTTCATATCTATGAATCACGCGACTCCTACTTAATTAAATTACAACCCCAACGGCCGAGGTATTGCCCGCTAATTTGAACTCACTCATTTGACATATCAAAGATTGCAACTAACCAATTCAATTTACATATTCACCTCATAATTAATGTAATTATGAAAATACCCTTAATGTGTAACAATTAGATTTAGAGTTAAGTAAACAATTTTGAGCTCTAAACTAATTTGTTATTGGTATATTCAACATGTTCATAACATGTCTAAGTATTAATTTGAGTCTCCACTCTTATGCCGCAAGACTGACATCCAACGGTTCAACCTAACAATCGTAATCGGATTCGATTGCCCAGTCGATCCTAAGACTGCGAATATCATTCTGAATTATTTCAGAAGAGTTCGTCTTGAGATGCTTCTGTCTTCACTCTTCTTTCGTTGACAATAGTTTCAAGACTTGAGTAATTTATAAACATACTTTAATTTAAAATGAAACTTTCAATTTATTCATAAAAAATTCAGTAATACAAATGTTTGAGAAATAACTAAATACAAATAAATAGTTATTACACACTATTTTATGGACATATTCCAACACTTTTTACCCTTCAAGTCTTTTTAAAATATAATACAATTTAGGGTTTTCACATATTTCCTCATTTGATATAAAATCATTTAATGGAATCCTATTGTTCATTCAATAATAATTTGTTTGTAAAATTTAAAATATTTTTAACATGATACAAATAAAAACCTAAATATCCATATAGATGGATTTTGAGGTTACTTTTGAGGCAACGATAACTTATTCTTTAGAAACTTATAAAATTAAATATTATAATATTTTTTATGTTATCAGAACATGAAAATTCATATAAATGATTTGAGACAAATATTTTTGAAAACATATCTCTTAATACGATAAAATCTAATAAAATAATAAATAATCATTTTGTATATTATTGAAATGATAATTCTTGATAAGAACCTACTAGGCGACCTACTCTAGGAACCCTTGGATTAACTAACAAGAAGCAAATCAGAAGCTAGGAACAAATCGAAGTTGATCAGATTAGAACCCTAAGGAAAACTAAGTCCCTAAAATCCTAATCTTGAGACGCCACAAGGTTGATCACTCCCTTGATAAGTCCAAATTATGTATTCTACCAAAAACACAAGAACGCAAAGTAAAAGCTCGTTGAATAATATTAATGACTAAAGTATCTGAATTTACATCATATGAGCCTTTATATAGTGATCCTAAAATGAATTAATCATAAAATAAATAAAAATAATATAATATAAACCCAAAACCTAAATGAGCCCAAAGTCCAAGGCTCAACAAATAACTTAAAATAAACTCAAAACTCTATTTAAGCCCAAAACCCATAAAACATATATACAGTGAATTGAGTCTTATGTTATAGATTCTAATCCTTATTCTTTTAAATTCAAGCCTTGCACATAAAGATAAGTGATTATCCTTGGTGACGCCTTGAAATCTTCTAGAACAGCCTCTTTGTTATGCACGTCCGTGATTTTGACTTGTAAAGCCTCTTTCATAATTTTTGTTCTAGCTCGAGTCATTGGACCGCCAATTCCTTGTAATGGACTTGCGAGTTTTTGGAAACAACATCTCGATCCCCATCAATTCTGTATAGGAAAGTTTCAACAATATTATTACCAAGGTAATGTATTTATTATTACTATTATTTTACTTTATATTTAGATTTACAATAATTTTAAAAAATAATATATTTATTTTAATATTATTATTAACTTCAAATTCTACGTATATTTTAACTTGCTTAACACATGCGTAGTTTGACTAGTAAACATAAAAGTTAAAGATTATGGCATACTTGGTAGAAATACAAATGGAAAACATATATAAACTTGTATAAAAAACCTTTCAAATCGAACTATCTAAAAATACGTAGTCAGACACATAGATATTTAATAAAAGTCTCGTTTCAAAAAAATATTTCGATTGCGTTTGATATATATTAAAAAATTCAATCAATAATCAATTAAAGAATAAAACATATTTTTAGTACATTTGTCAGATAGATATCAAAGAAATAGTATACTAAAAGAATATAACTATAAAATCTATAGAGGATGTTATTCTATCATAACCAACTTAATTGAGAATAATTTGGTGAATAAGACTTATGAAAAACATAAAAGTTATAATTATAGATTTTTTGATTTTATTTACTAATAATTGCATCTTATTCAAAGTTTTTTTATTTATATGAACACATAATGTATAAGAAATAATTAAAATAATAAAAAAAACGTATATATCACGTACACCACACGTGTAATTTAACTAGTACATATATAAAATTGGTATGTCGTGCTCTAACGCCGTCACGTGTCAATTTTCATTACTTATAATTACATGACGTGCATTGTATTTTAATGAATTGATATTAAAATATTCATATATTAGATATAAACAAATATTACTTATATATAGTTTATGTATAATTAATGAGTTAATGCAACTCATTAATTTAAGAGTTATAAAAAATGAGTAAAGAAAATTACTAGAAAAATGACTATAAAATATCAGTGAAATATCAACATAATTTGTAATTAAATAATTTATGATAATAAATGTATATAAAATTCATTGTGTGATTACTTTTTAGATGTTAAAACAATTACCGTATGTTATATTATACTTCAAATAAAATATTAAAAGAAAAAGTTTATGTTGTTTAATTATACAATTTTGTTTTCAACCAAAATTTTATAATGTATTTGTTTAACTACTATCATTTTTCATCTTACAAAAAAACTACTATCATTTTCAGTTTACTTAGTCTCAATAATCCAATTATCTTGTTTTTTCTTCTTGTCAATCCACTCCCCAATTAAAGTTTTATAACTCCATTCGTCTCTTCTAATTCGTGTTTCTATCACTCTTCCACTCACCTTTTAATTCTAGTTACTTCTCAATTACCCTCATCTACTATTTCATAGCACAAGTCCTTTAGTATTGCATAATAATGATTAACGTTTGAGTAGCTTTATTATAATTTTTCAGTTTGTATTCTTAATCCTTCTATGAAAATAGAGGATGAAAACAAAACATTCTCTTCAGTAGTTATTTTCACAAAAAAAAAACTGATAATAACGGTAGTTTTATTCATCTGTTGCAAAATTTAAGGCGATTCCAAAACCGCCACAAAATTTTTGGCGGCAATTATTCAACCACCAGATGACCGTCGGCAAACTAGTGTCTTTACCGGCGGTTCAAAATGCCACCAAGTGCCCAGAAATGGGAAGAAAATATATTTCTCGAGTTTCTTTCCGGTAGGTTTTTCTCGTTACCGACGGGTATAACCGCCTGTAAAGATAATTTAGCAGCGGTTCAAACCGCCACAAAATGCCCAGAAACTAGAGAAATTTTCTGGGTTTTTTCAGGCGATTTATTTTCTCATTACCGGCAGTTTACAACTGCAAGTAAATATTTAGCAATGGTTCCAACCGCCGCCAAATGCCCAGAAAATAAAAAAAAATTATTTTTTGGTGGTTTTAAACCGCCTCTATAGGCTCCAAAACCACCGCTATAAATTAAAATTTTGGCCAAAATGTTTTCTATTTTTTAAATATCCCAAAATTTTCAAAAATAGAAAATATTCTATATCACAGATTTCAGAATCTATCAATATAAAAGTTCTAACAGTTTAGAGTCCATCAATTCAAATATTCACAAATTCTTGCATTTTAAACGTTTACAAATTCAAACATTCACAAATTTTAAAGATTCAGAATCAATCAATTGAAACATTCACAAATTCTAAAGACAAAGTAATATAACTTCAAACTTAAGCAAATATAGTATTTTTGATCTCTAGAATCCTATAAACACATAAAATATGAACAAAATTAGTATTAATGTTGAAATAAACATAATTTATAATTACGTGAAGTATATATTCCTTAGAAATCTTACATGATCACCGTCGGGGAGTGAAAACGAATGATTTTGTGCTTGCATCATTTTCATAAGGTGCGCCACTTGGGATTGAAGTTGAACTTGACCATCTTGAAGTTCATCGACCTGTGACTTAACTTTCTCATGTTCTGCACGTGGAACGAACGCCTCTTTAGAAAACTGACGGCTACTCTGCGATCCAAATACACTGGTGGGAATCGGACCTAGTCCCATTCCACGTACTCGTCCAAGATGCTCTGGACCCATAACTTTAAAAAATGCATCTCTAGGGGTGATGTTATTCTCATCCTACGTTTGAGTTGTCAGAAGTTCTTGCATTTTCTCCTACAATACAAATAAATAATTCAATCGCATATGTGACAAATATAGTTGAAAAAATTAAAAATATTGACAAATATAGACTTAAAAATAATTCTTACAGCTATGGAAGCAGATTCTTGATCTATCCAATTCCCATCTTTGCATTTATGCGTTTCTATGAACAGTTCGACCACATTGGGCTCTCTCACCAATACCTCCGTCTACCATTATGTTTAAAAAAATTATATTTTGATCATAATACTAAAAAAATATTACTTATAAATACGTACCATTTCATCTTGTTTTTTAGCATAGCTTTTCCTTTCTAAAGAATTATGTATACTTTGTTCTGCTCGTACCGCAGTGTTTGTTTCACACGAGCCTGTTATTTGAGAAATAAAATTAATATTTATTCTACGTAATAAATAAAATTCAATGTCAAAAGAAAGAATTATATGTACATCCAAGGAGGTAAATTATATGGACATCCCATGGATAAGAGTAGAGAGAATCAATGATGTTTTTTCCTTTTCACATCTAATGAGGCAAATTATATGAAATCAAAAGAACAAGCCACATGCTATAACTAACAACCATTGCTCTAAATGGGTTGAAACCATCAGTAGCCAAACCAAGTCTGACGTTACGTGGTTCAAATGAGAATTCAATATGTCTAGAGTCAAATAATTTCAAGCAGTCGAATCAGCAAGATGTCTTAAAACGTCATCTTCAGTACGCTCTACATGATGCCATTCATATTGTCAGTAGTTTTAGACGACATATGTAATCTCTATAACCTTCCTTTTTAAAGGAAAGTAACACATCGCTTTAGCGGCTTTTGGCTTCTTTTTCATTTTTCCTTGAGATTGAGATGTACTCTCACCTGCCTTGGTTATCAAGTAGAACATGATTGTTCTTGTTCTTTGTTTTTCTAATATAATATGTAGTCATTTGGACAAGCATGTATCTTTTCATACCCAAGACCCACCTTTTTATAATCTTTGCAGTTTCATAAAATGCTTTTGGTAACTCTTGTCCAGCTTTACGTAATAACTTAAGCAACCCCGATAGTGCCTCATTAACTCAATCCATGAAGACACTTAAGGTGTTAAAGATGCACAATAAATGAGAGTTTTAAAAAACTTTTGCATCCTGGATATAAAATTTCATTACTATATCTAACTAAGTCAGAGAAATCATTCACCTCTACGTGTTGATCATCATTTAGTTGCTCAGTCATATTATTAGAAGTTGATTCTGTTTGAAAATCAACTGTTCCTCTCTCATTATCCACAACTCCAAATGCATCACACAAAAAGTCATGCATATTGTCATAACAAGCTTCATACACATATGTATGGTTCACATTTCTTTTATTAAGCTCTTCTCCATTATAATTTTGCAATATGGATTCATCACGGAAAACCCAACGTGTATAACCAATGTAAATCCCATTACACACCAAGTGCCCATGCACACTCTCCCTATTCATCCTCAGCGTATTCACACAACGTTTACATGGACACAAAATCTTACCCTCTACAGAAACTCTTTGAAAAGTAAAATCAAAAAACTCCTCAACTCCATTAAGGTAATCTTGACTAACTTGGGATTTTTCAATCCAACTTTCATCTATATTAAAATCAATCTGAACACATTATAATATATAGTTCAATACAATGAAAATCAAACTCACAATAAAATCAGAGTCACAAATTGAGATATAGAACAGAGACAAACAAGTTGCAATCACTATAGATTATAACAGATCATGCTTGATTTATCTTTATTTTTTTTCTAATTTTTTCTTCTGTCGGGATATTTTTGGATGGTATGTTATACTATTATATTTCATTATATCTTTCAGAATCTTATTGGATCAATTTTTTTTTAATGAAAGACAACAATCAGATGAAAATAAAAGATGATCTAGAGAACATACCAGGAACTACGGAGAAGAAGCTGACTCGATCAAACATATATGATCTTGAGAAGAGAGAAAACAAGCTAAAGCCTCTCCGCAAGAATAATGGAAGGTAGAAGAAGATCTAAGAAAAAGAAGAAACTCATTTGACTCACAACACATTTTATAAAGCAATGTATAATTAAATAAATTAGAGAAAAAATCAAAAGTAGGAAAAAGAGCATTGATCTAAAGCCCATAGTCATTTGGAATTGATTAAAAAATCAGTATATACAAAAGAGGTAAAAAAATTTCTGGATTTCAAAACTTTGTCATTTCTTCACACCCAAACAAAATATACAAAAGAGGTAATAAAAAAGCAAGTCTAAGAAGGTTGGATTTCAAAATTTTTCCCATAGCATATGCATTAGTATATATAAAATATGTACATTGCATTAATAAAAACAACCAAAGAGTTTTTAATTCCAACCCTACCTTAGAAATGCATTAGCGCCTAGTAATTCTTTCCTAATTTAGAAACTGAGTGAGTTGTAATTGTTAGTAGAGAGGGAGGGNGGGGGGGGGGGGGGGGGGGGGGGGAGGGAAGCTTGTTGCAGAGAGAGACGAGAATCGAGATGGTACGTGTAGATCATGGAGGAGCTCGGGGTGGGAGAGCTTACGGTGGAGGAGCTGACAACAGAAAATCATGGCGGAGGTCGCGTCGCCTGTTGCAGAGAGAAAGAGAGGGAAATCACGAGTCTACGCGAAAGGAAAAATTAGGGATTTAAAGGTTATTTAGCGGGGGTTTTAAAACCGCCACAAAATACCCTGAAAACCACCGCTACACGTAAAACATTTTGCACGAGTTTGGGTGAAAAAGAAAAATAAAGGATTTAAATATTATCTAACGGTGGTTTTTGAACCGCCGCAAAATGTCTTAAAAACCATAGCTACACGTAAAACATTTGGCGGGAGTTTTTTAAAACCACTGCCAAAGTTTTACCATTTTTTACCTGCGGTTTGCATAACCGTCGCCGTAAAACCGTCGGGGAAAATCATTTTTGTTGTAGTGTTTCTTAATTTTCCAGTTTTGTTTTCATAATGTTATGAGAACAAAACATTGAAGTTTCTATTTTTTTTTTCTGTAGTGCACCGCTTAATAATTTTGTGTTGTTATAATTTTGCTTATCAAATCTTAACTTCTAAGGAATAATTTTGTGTGTAATGGAAGTAACTTAACGGCAATGAGTTCTCAATATTTATAAGTTGACTTGAGGAAAAAATTTAAAACTTTAGTATACGTTGCTCTCTAAATTAATCAATTTAGATGTCATATTATTGTGTTAATATTAATTATTTTTAAATGATTTATATTTTAATTACATAATTCGTGCGTAGTACAAGTATATAATTAGTACAAAATATAATAGTTTCCTTAGGACCAATGTCTCACTTTTTAGCAGTAATTCTAACTGAGAGAAAAAGCACGGATTTTTTTTTTCAAAACTCATTTTCACTCGCGAACTTAAAAGACCAAGCTCCAAGGCCATGCTATTAACTAATGAAAATTTTCGTGCTATTCTATGAATATAGTAAACTAATCTAACAAAGCTACGGTAGCAGTTCATTTGAGAACAATTAAAAGTAGAAAAAGTATAAAGATACCTTATAAGGTTTACCTAAAAAATACGGACGCCCTGTAGTTTTAGAAAAGATAAATAGATCTAATATGTTATAAATAGTTTAATTCTAGACACTTACCTGAGACCCGTGCACCCATACCTAAACATGTTCTCCATTTTGCGGGTTATATAAAAAGGTTGAGTTTGATATAACCTGAAAATTCGGATTTGATATAATTTTAAACCCGTTAGCAAAAGGGTTAGTTAAGAGCATTTTTGATATTTTTTAAAAAATTAACACCGTGACTAAGAACATTAACATTTTTGAATTTTTTTTGTTTACAAAATAAAATGTTAAAGAATGTATGTATCTTTTTTGAAGTTACAGAGTGTGTGTGAGTTTTTTAAACAAATAAGAAGTGTCCGTGTACTTTTCTCTTAAAAATACTATCCGATAGGGATAAAAAACTAGTTATATATGGAGGTAGTATTAGTTAATACTTCTAGAACTTTTCATTGCTTTTGATCTTCTTTCGGTTTCTCATTAGATTTTTTTTTTAAACAGGTTTCTCTGTCTTTTGATCGCAATGATACGATAGAAAACAAACGTTTTTCAGCGGAGTTGAAGTTTGTGAAATAATCACGATCCATTTATTTGCTAATAACACATGCTGACGGCTGTCAAGTCTCCTCTGTCTTTTGATTGCACTATTCATTGTTTTAACACTTTATATCCAGATAACCTTATTGATCAAAGAATGAAGAATATGTAAAATCTCTAGAAATAACAGAACGGTTCCATGACATATGGCTGGATTTAATTTGTCCAACCCCTTTGAAAAATGCATCTCTACATGTAGCTCCATCTAGGTTGAGAGATCCAACTCCATCTCCCATATCCATGTTTATTGCCTCCTTATTTAGCTAATATGATCAATGTTTTACATTAACAAATGGAAAACTGATGATACAAATGACAGAGAGTACCATGTTATATATATATATACACCTTGATGTTGCATTATGTAAGGATGTAGCAATTAAGGTAGTATCACAGGTTCAATCCCCCATATATCTCTTGCATATTCATGAATCGTTCTGTCACTGCTGAACTTGAATGAACCGGCTGTGTTCAAGATCGACATCTTCGTCCATTTCTGTTCAACGTGATTTAAAACGGAAAAAAAAACGCAACAGAAAGGTGAATCATTTTTTACCAAAGCCTTTCAGTATTTGCTCTACGAAAGAAGAAGATAGTGATATGGAATGTATAGCATATGTTACTCACCTTTTGGTCTCTATATGCCTCGTCGACCTTTTCTTGGCACTCTATATAGCTAGGGAAATCCTTGCCAACAAGGAAGTAATCAGCACGGCCGAAACCTTCATTTCCTTCTAAGGATCCCATAAGTTCTTCGTAGTTGTAGGGACCAAAAACACCACTTCTTACAAATGCCTTGACTTCTTCAAATCGCGGGTCTGGCACAAACTATGTATCGAATAAAAAAAATATATCAGATTAATTGATTACAACTGAGGTTACCTTTCCTCTTATCTTTCCAATGTTACAGATATTATTATAAAATGAAGATTGTTTTGGAACATCAATGGTTTTGCTTTGGTCAACCCTGCTAGGCGTCTAATCTGGTTTTGAAAAGGCTTACCTTGCCTTCAGCTCTTTCCTTTCTCAACCCAGCGATTTCATGAGCCTCGGCACCAAACAGGAAAAAGTTGTCTTCTCCAACCTCTTCTCTTATCTCAACATTAGCCCCATCTAATGTTCCGATCAGTATGCAGCCATTCATAGCAAACTTCATGTTGCTGGTTCCACTGGCCTCCATTCCAGCAGTGCTATAATCGAATGAGAGAGAGAGAGAGAGAGAGAGAGAGAGAGAGAGAGAGAGAGAGAGAGAGAGAGAGAGTTAAGACATAATATATATGTATTATGGCTCCCTAAACAGCATTCAGAGTTGGGATATAATATCTCACTTGTTACATGGGTTCTCAAGTTTGAAATAGTCTTCTTTGGTTATGAATGCCCTATGAGGGGGATGAGAGATTCAAAATGAATTTGAAAGTCATACCTGATATGTTGGGATAGCTCGCTGCCAGGAATAAGTACTTCTGCAACGCTGACATTGTAATCAGGAACAAAAACAACCTAAGCAAACATCACCAAGTTCTAGTCAGCAATCAAATCGCTTTGAAATGTCAACTTCTAATTATAACAAATAGTCACCAAGTTTTATTATCTATCTCATAAAACGTATTTATATGTTGTTCTGTACCTTCAGAAGGTCACCAATATCAGGGTCATGGTTAACAGTAGCTCCAACATCTGTGATGAATTTCACTATCCTCTTGGCTTGGACATATGTAGCAAATGCTTTTCCTCCAAATATACAAACTCGTGGAACAAATTTTTCTTTTCGTTCCTCAGGACTCATTTCTTTCATTTGTTTATACCGGTAAACGATTCCCATGATATTGAGTAACTGCCTCTTGTATTCATGAATGCGCTTTACCTAAAGGACATAGATTATTTTCAATGCCAAAGTATATAAGCAAAAGATGCTGAGTGTCGAGGCAAATTTATGGATATTGTTGCTATGATAATCTTCATAATAATTGGTCAAAGAGCAATTTGATTGTGATGCTATCTTTCAGTTAATATCCACAAATACTGTCTTTGAGATTTGATTGACATATTTTACCTCTGTTATCATCTCTTTTAATTACAAGAATATAAAATCTCAAGATTTCACCTGTTATAATTTGTACTGCAGTACTTACCAAAAAAAATTATTTGTACTACAGTATAATCGTCTTCAACTATATCCAGTCCACTGGAGACCAAAAATAAATAAAGAAATATGAACGAAATAAAATGGGAATAAGGTGAAAGTTAGAATATGACCTGTACATCAAATATTGAATCGGGGCTGACAACATAACCAGTTTTTTCTTTGAGGAATGATGCAACCTTCAACTTGTTTATTCTTTTTGCCTCCCTCCATTCGGATTGGAGGTCTTCATTGTCAGTAAACTGTAGACAATTAACACGGCTCCTTTCAATGACTAACCTTATTTATACAAGTCGTGAGGTAATGTGCACAATATATTTGAGTTCAGGGAAAAACATTTTGTTTGGATTAGTTATTGATGGCAGTTTTACCTTTCGAAGGGTGGCCAATATCTCAGTATCTGTTACCCAGTCTTCTGTTCCAGTCCATCTTGTTATTATCTTACTTAACTCAGGATTGCAAAAACGAATCCATCTTCTTGGTGTCACCCCATTTGTTTTATTTTGAAACTTCTCAGGCCATAACTGGCAATGGGGGATATAAATGAAGTAAGAATAGAAGGTTCTTTAGGAATATGAGTGCAAAGAGGAAAAAAGTGTGGCTCTAAATATATTTACCTCATAAAAATCATTAAAAACTTCTGTTCTTACTATTTCACTATGGATCTTAGCAACCCCATTTACTGCATATCCACTAGCAACACATAAATTAGCCATGCGGACGACTTTAGGTTGATTTGGATCAGGTTCGAATGAAACCTCTATTTTTTTCTCAGTTTTTTCATCTTCAGATTGATCTTCGTCATTTTCATGTAACACTTGCTCCGAAATTTCAGCTTCCTCAGGGAGACCGACAGAAGAAGTTTCTTCTGGTTTAGCGAGTAATTCAATAATGGATTCAGGCAACCCAAAATTATCAAGTATTCTCAATTGTTTCAGTTTTTGTTGCAACAGCTCGAGATCTTCGGTACCGTACTCGGCAATAATTGTATGAATTAGCTGTGCAGGGAGAATAGACATCATTATTTTCTAATATTTCTCTTCATGCGAATGGACATATTCACATGAACATAAGGTTCAGAATTCAAAATTTAGAGCTAGAAGTCATCCTATTGTCTCTTGTACCTCCTCATCAATCCTTTCAATTATCTGCACATGTCGAGGAAGCAATTCCTGCATGAGGTTGAAACTCCATTTCTCCAAGGCCTCAGGTAGAACTGTGTGGTTAGTGTATGCAACAGTTCTGGCAGAAGATCATCGAATGACAGAATATTAGAAACACGTTATGTAACAGCATTCTCTGAGTCATAAAGCATCTATACCGGTATGCCTAGCGTATGACATCCGTCTAAACCTTGTTATCGATGAAGTTGCAAGCACGGATATACTATATTTGGGCAAGCATATTGACAACAGGTTCCAAGAACATAAAGAGATAGAGAGTCCATGACAAATTTATACTAAATTAGGAAGATGTGTGTTGTAGAAAAGAACAATAAAAGTACCTTTGAGTAATATCCCAAGCATCTTTCCAGCTCAAGCCCTTCACATCCATCAATATCCTAATCAGCTCAGGAATGCAAAGTGTGGGGTGAGTGTCATTCATCTGTACTGCAACCTTCTCAGGAAATTTATTCCAATCCACGGGCTCTCTGGATCTCCTTTCAAAAGATGCAATAATATCTTGGAGAGAAGCAGAGCATAGTGTATATTGTTGCTTTAGCCTAAGAGTCTTCCCCTCTACGGATTCGTCCCCAGGGTATAATACATAGCAGATCTTTGCAAACAAATCATTAAAAATGTTAAAGTTTATCAAAATATTCACTGGAGAGAAGTTAAAGTGTTAGTCTGCACTATTCTTATTCTCTGTTCTGAACCATGAGTGGCTCTGAATTTTTGTTGAATTGATAGCTAATTATTTTTTTACAAATAACCAGAAAAATGTATGGAAAAACATCACTGGTATTAAAAATAAAGAAGTTTAAATAACCATAAATTTCTCTGACCTTTTCTGCATCTTTCATTCTTGCATATGCATTGGCATGATCTCCAGTATTGAAAGAATGTAAATCAAATTCTTTTGTGGCAACTTTTGTGGACCACAATCTTAGATTTATGGTGGTTTTAGATTTGTAACCTGGTATAGGGACATCATAGGCAACGGCAGTTATGTTTTCTCCTCCAATCCATTGTTTACTTCCATCTGGGCCTGAAGTTACTTCACCATAAAATTTAACAGGATAGGAGACGTCATTTCGCACAATTTCCCATGGATTGCTCATCTGCTAAAACATACTTTAGTTAATCAACTGATAAGCTTGGAAGCCACACAACAGAGTTCGGGTGAAGTTATATGAAAAGTAGGACTTGCAAAGGTCGTCAAAGAAGAATATAAGGCATAAAAGAATGGTCATATAATCAAAAGTGACACCTCTAGCCAATTTTCAGCAACTTCCTCCTGGCCATCTTTTGTAATGAGCTGCTTGAACAATCCATACTTGTATCTGAGTCCGTAACCCCAGGCCGGATAATTTAGTGTTGCTAAGGAGTCCAGAAAACAGGAAGCGAGCCGCCCCAACCCCCCATTCCCAAGTGCAGCATCTGGTTCCTAGCAACAACCTTACAGAATGTAAACTTAAAGTATAACAATCATAAGTCACATAAGTGTATACGTACAGGATATATTAGTTATCTATCTGGAAACTTCTTTTTGAAGTTTGGCAACTTCCTTTCTGGTATAAGATTACTATAAGATGGTTATTGGAGAACTTGTTTATATCAAATCAAGAACAAATAGAACATGCAAATAACTCAAATAACTCGTTTTATCCCACAAAACAAGTGCCCATTTCTTTTAAGTATTTTTTTTATTTAGGCTGGCAAGCGATAACTCCTGAAGCTCCTAGGGATCAGAGGTTATTTATAGGGGTAATGCTGCAACACTTTCCAATTTTTATCACTATCTCCAATGACTTTCATTCATGTACAAATGGACTGAAGTTACTTACATAAATTTTCTTGGGGATTTTCTCACCTGCTTGGCTACATCCTCTAGATCATGCCCCAGTCTCCTCAAAGCATCTCCGTATGGTCCTGACAGCTCTAAATTTCCAATGGCATTGAGCAATGCTCTACCCTGTAACCAAAATAAAAATGTACTGGAAATAAGTTTGCAGAGTAAATTTAATCCAAGCACATAAAAGGCATGGAAGCCAAGGAAGAACCTGTAAGAACTCCATAGAAAGATAGTATGCCTGTTTTACATTCATCTTTTCGTAATAGTCATAAGTAGCATTCCAATTAATGATGAGCATATCACGAACACTTTCTGCAGTAGCATAGAATGCCTTAGGGAGCTCAAAATGCTCTGGAGAGAAGGAAGGTGTGAACTCGGCATGGTATTTTATACTTGACGCGATGGATGCTGAATCTGGAGCAAAAGTATCAACGGTACCTGCTTTGTCAAAAGCAAAGTACTTCAGATGAAGCATTATATCCATTAACAAATATCTAACATGAATTGCCAAGTAGCGTTATAAGAAATACTGATATAGAAATGAAATCATCCTTATCTAAACACTATTAGTAAATTGCCTCAACCATGAGGCACAACTCCTTGAAGAGAAGCATATATATTTGACTGCTAATCTAAAGACATTTGAATAATTGGACTACTTTATGCGCATCTGTGGTGAGTCACTAACCAATAAAAATGTTATTTCTCACAAGAAAAATGACAATGAATTCCGATCAAATTATGTTGATAAATAATGATTCATAACTCTGAGCATATACATATTCAGCAATTGACAACAGAAATTGCTTTTCAAATGCATGCATGCATTCCAGATAATTATAAGGGCGTAGGACAATACAAAATGATGACTATTGAAATCCTATCTACTGCGTAGAGAAAAGACGACATATAGTTCTTCGGTAAAAGTCGCCTAATCACTGACGAAACAACATGTCGTCGGTGAAGGTCATCTTTTACTGACAGCTTTCGTCAGTAAAGCCTTACATCATCACCGATGAATAATACTTTCATCGCCAAAATGTACTATGTACCAACGAAGTTACAATTTCGTCGCTGAAACGAGCTTTTAGCAATGAAATTTTGTTCGTCGGTAAATTTTGGTCGCTCGAGTAAACTTCTTGTATTGTACCAGAATGCAAACAAAATTCATTTGTGAATTTCTATCGGATCAATCAGTCACTAGATCTTCACTCAAGGAACTATATAGGATGAGGAATTGAGCTTTAACATGACAAATAAAGACTATAAAGTGTTTGCTGAAGTTATGTTTCTGAAAGTGATATCATCACGATGTTGTTTATTTATTGCATTACCGAATCACTTCTTCTCAATTCGCACTGTCAAGAACCAGAGCCAAAATAGCTTTCTCAAAGTACTGGCTATGCAGAATCCTCAGAGTATCTTACTAATCTAACGGGCGAAAGGTCAGTGAAAGAAAAATCCATGATGAACATGAAATCAATGAAATTAGGAACTAAACTAGACGTTAGATTTCAAATGGAAATTGAAATTAATTAACTGCAAGTTAAATGATTAAGTTCACCTTCTCCGGTGACGGAATCTTTCAGTCCCTTCTGTTGACCACTCAAAGTGCACCTCACGCAAAGCTTTGTGCTGGCACCACTTAAAGCTGAAGTTCCAAACAAAATATGCTTTGACCGCCTAGTTCTGAAGCTGAAATCAAAGAAAGAAGATATTTGTTTGGATTGTGACAATGGGTTCGAATGCGAGTTAGTAGCTGAGAATGGTAAAGCCGCCATAGCACTCTTTCTGTGAAAAACAGAGAGCTCTGGTTTGGCACTAATCTGAAGCAAAATGAGAAATGAGTGAAAGACGAAGACTGTTTTCGTCTTCTTATCCTTGCGTTCTCTCTAGACTCTCACTCAGCAACGTGCATGTTTAAAACGAGGGAAATGAAAACGGTTAGTTTAACAGTTCAACTGCTTGTCGGAATTTTCTCTTTGACCAAACTACCCTAGAAAAATACTCGTGTAATACACGAAATTAAACAAAATTATATTGTTATATTACACATATACAGAGCAAAATTACATTATAATATTATGTCAAAAAATTAACTTATTTTTTCTCAACAGGATTAAAATTATAAATTGGTATTTTTATTTATCTGAAAACTTGTAGAACTAACAAATTCATTAAAATGAGAAAATGTAATTATGAACTACAGAATTTTGACATGAAAATTTATATAAAATTATTAATTATATGTGATGATGATACCGATATTGGTTTTCAATCTAAGCACATAGTCACCAATCCAATTAAAGGAACTAAAGCCATATTAATGACGTTGAGATCGCCAACACAATAATATCATGAGAATCCCACTAATGACGTCAGAATCACAGATGATGGTAGAGAACTCCATTGATGACGTTTGCATGTCCAATGGCACCACAAGGACCCCATTGATGGCATCAGGAGTGTTGATGGCGGCACGAGAACCCAATTGATGTGTTGGGATCTCCAACACTAACATGAGAACTTCATTGATCATATCAGGATCACTAATGATATCACGAGAATCCCATTGATGATGTCGTGTCATTGGAACCCTAGTGATGGCGGCAACATAAGAACCTCGTTGATGACGTCAAGATCACCGACAACGCAGGAATCTGTTGATGACGCCAAGATCATCGATGGCATGACTAAAAAATATCTACTTAATAATTATAATTATTTATTTACTAATTCTATTTAGATTCAAAAAAATAAATAGTGATTTTAGAAAGTGCGGGTGATGCGTTAAAAAAGTGTGATAATTATTTAATCAATATTTTATCATAACAAGAAATTTTTTTAACATAAACGTGATAAAGTGGTGTAAAATAAATTTACTAAGTGTTTTAGTACGCTAATAATCCGCGCACTAAACAGCTCCTTGGAGTGAACTCTGGGAGCACTTGGGGGATTCACAACGAGGAGCCAATGCGGATGGTACGCCCATCTAACCACCTAAATAGCCCCAACAATTATTTGTTTATCTTTAGTTGGTACCAAATTAGTTAAAAAATCTTTTTCATTTCCCCCTTGTTAGTTACCTCAGTCTATCTCAGTTTCACTTGGTATATCAAAGGCATTGTTGTACATATTGAAATATAGAGCTAACTTATTACTCTTCTTCTAGGAGGAAAACGAAAAGGAAATAAAAGAAACAATTTGGCAATCGTTTAGCTACTAACAAGTAAAGATAACATTTTTTTGTTTTCATGCAACAATTCTCCAATTCAAACCGCATGGTTATGATTACCTACCAAGATCATCTCCTTTCGCCATCTTATTCAGGATTCATCTTACGGTTCTCTCCACCTTAAATCCTTATACCAACAAGCAGAGAGAGCAAGGACATATTGTCCTTATTGATACTAATCTCTTCAACAGCCATGTAGCTATTCCTCGCATGATACCGTGGGCTGATATTACTTTTTTTGAAACCTGGTAAATCTCTAATGTTGTACCGACGAGACCTATCATTAGGCAAGCTATTGAAGATGTCATTCAAACCCATGGAGGTAATGTTTATCTTCGTTTCAAGAAACCCTTAACTAGAAGCCTATCTAGTATAAGTAATAGAAGTATTCCTCCTTATAAGGTTGATATTCCCGAATCTTCTAGACAATCTATATCTGAACCCGTAGGATCTAATGGATTTGAGAATTTCTTTATCCCTGACCATTATATCAAAGGTATACATATATCGGACAACCAAATACCTCATGTTGTTCATGAATCAAATACTAACAAAAGGCCTAATAGCTCAACTGTCAGTGATATGCAATTTAATCTTTAATGAATTTTACACCCAGAAGTTTGTTAAAACAAAGTCTTCACCAAGATTTTATGCAACCTAAGTATCAGGATTTTAGGAAATGGTATATCTCAAACCGTAATCCTTAACAACTCTTAGATCTTAAAAACCTGTATTATTATCAGTTAGAAAAAGATCAACGTCTTCAGTCTTTTCCTGAGTGGTACTATCAACTTACCTTACATGTTAACATACATGATGACCAACAAATATAAGTTCTCTCCAATATTTAAAAGAATTAGATAACCACAGGTGGTCGTACTTACTAATCTACCCATCCTTCACCTTTATCCTTAGACTTTACTCTAGGAAATGGTAATAAAAAATCTTTAGTTATAAATTTTTATACTGAGGTCCTTGAGAAAGCTAGTCATAATATTTCCAATGGAACTATTTTTCTTATTATCCGTAGCATATAATTTGCTTCTAAATTTTTGGATCAAATTAAAGAAAAAACTCAATTACAGAGGTTTCTTGGTAGTCTCAATTATATTAGAGATTTTTATCCGTAGTTATCACATGACACTTCTATTTTGTACAACATACTTAAAAAAATCCTACTCCTTGGACAACAGAACATACTCTAGCTGTTAAGAAAATCAATGAAAAAATTAAACAATTATATTGTTTATCTTTACCCATTCCTAATTGGCAGAAAATTGTAGAGACAGATGCTTCCGACCAAGGTTATAGTGGTATGCTCAAACAGGTAAACTCTCATAAACAACAGGAAGAACTCTTACGGTTTACTTCAAGAACCTGGAAAGGACCAACACTTAATTATCCAACCATAAAACAAGAAAGTTTATTTATTGTTAAATATGTCTTAAAATTTCAGGATGATCTTCTTAACCAGCATTTTCTCATTCGAGTAGATTGTTCTGCAGCTAAACAAATTTTCAAAAAGGATGTCCAGAATTTAGCTTCTAAACAAATATTTACTTCGTGGCAAAGTATTTTATTAGTATTTGAATTTGATAATGAATATATTAAAGGTGAACATAACTTTCTACTTGACTTCTTAACTCGTGAATATTTACAGGGATAAAACAGAAGGAGTAATAGAAGTCATGGCAGAGGTCTTAATAGTACACGACAACAGAAAGATGGCATTTTTTTGCCAACAAAATTCCCTAGTGTTCAAGAGGCCACTTCTGGAAAGTAACCTGGTTCAGAAGAAATAAATATGGATTATCTTTAGTCGTTTATGTATCTGTTTCTGTAGTAATCTTCAGTTGTGGTGAAGAAGTCTCAGGTTCCTCAAGAGGAGTTTTACCTTTGGTAGTGGACTGTTTGAGAAAATTGAGATCCTGGAAAATGATTTGATTATTAGTTTTTAACTGCTGAATTTCAAACTTAATGGTATTAATTTTCATTTTGAGATCTGAAATGGTAACAGGTTTAGCGAGTAAATAATTTTGTTGAATACGAGTTAGAAGCTCTTTCATACTATAATTCTCAATGGGAATGACCTCAAGAGTGCTATAAGCTTTATAGCAGGTTTCTAAGAACCTTAACTTCATCTCAGGGTTAGTAATCTGGTCTGCAGTAGCTAGAAGAGATCATTGGGTGTCAATTAGGACATTAATACTTGTTCCATTCATATCAAGACCATTTAGCTCAACTATGACTTTCCAATAGTTGGCTTCAGTTATCATGTTGTGCGATTTAGAACAACAAGGCTGTTCAGAAGTAGTAGAGGAGTCAGAGTCAAATTCATAAATTTGAGCAAAATCATCATCTGTACTAGCTTCTGTTGAACTGCCATTCAAAAGATAATTTAAGATTTTTTGTTGGATCTCCTCATCAAATGATAGATCATTCAATTACTTTTTAAATTTAGATCGACACCCATTAGCGTAATGGCCAGGTAAATCACATTTATAAGAGGTGCCTTGGGATTTATGCTTTCTGGAGGAAACTTTCTTAGTAGGATGCCGAGGAGGAGAATTTTTATTAATATATTGGGATTTCTTCCTAGAGAAGTATCTTCTATGAGACTTATTAGGTTTGGAAGTTCTATATGTTGGGAGGTAGAAGGATACTGTATTTTTATATCATAGGCAAATTCGTCACAAAATTCTCCTAATTCTTTACGGTTAGTAAGATTCTGATTCTTCATCATATACTGTAATTTCATGTCATTGCACAGGATAATCCTTCTTCAATGACTAGGGCAACAAGATGACCATAAATGTACTGGTCATAAGGGATATCCATCTGATCATGCTTATCTCGAAACTTCTTATGAATCTTTTCTGCAAATAGACTAGGGAGACCATCAATGAATTTGGCCTTCCAATGTTCACTATTAGCGTCACTTCTCTGCACGACTTTCATGAGGAAGACATACTTATACCAACAAAAATGGGTTAAGGAAGGACATCTAAGATTTTGTAATAATTCACGATGTCTGTCAGTATTAAAAACTCTAAGTCCAAGAAAATGATGAATTATAGATTGAGCAAGCGTATAGAAAGCATCTTCATTTCTGGTCTGGGTACCATTCAAGGGGTCAATCTTGATCTTAAAAGAATTTAAAATCTCATTTCTCTAACTTTCTGTGAGATAATTATCCCACCATCTTTTAAGAGTTCCTGTAAAACCATTAACAAGGAATCTACAGATTTGGTGATCTGTATTATCATTATGTTCGTAAACTGAGGAATACATAATTATCTAGTGTATAGTTTCAAAAACTTGATATTCAGTTTTTTTCCATCTATGTTCCATTCATAAATGGTATTACCATGATATGATTTTTGGGTATGAAGGATATTTTCTTTATACAGGAGATCTTGTGGAGTAAATCTAGGATAATAATATCTACTAGGTCATGTTAAATCCATACGAGTAGTAGGTCTTTTAGAATATGAGTAAAAAAGTTTATTGATAGTATTATCACAATTCTTCTGAATATCCAAAATTTGGGAAAGAGAAAATTCTTCGGGTTCGTCTTTTGTGGGGTGAATCATCCCGATTCATCATATTGAGTTATCCTGAAGTTTCTGAAGTGAAAATCTTAAGGTTTTTTATTTTTTCAACAAGAGTTTCCATAAAATCATCTTCCTTCTTGGTAGATTATAATTTGAAATTTTGAGCTTCAAGAAGGGGGTTTTATCGTGACTGGTTCAAGGTTAATCTTTTTTTGGTCAATAGGATTATGTTGGGTCTCAGTTTCCTATATTTGGTCAAGATGATCTTCAATACGGGTTAGCTGAGTTCCTACAGTTTAAAGGAAAATATTGGTATAATTATTCTGTTTGGTTAAGGGGAGAATATCCTTAATTCTCACTAAGACAATGACATATTTAATTATGAAATCTGGTTTGATAACTAAAGTAATTTTAGTATACCACTTCTGAAAAGTAACCTGGTTTAGAAGAAATAAATAGGGATTATCTTTAGTCATTTCAGTATCTGTTTCTGCAGTAGTCTTCACTGGTGGTGAAGAAGTCTCAAGTTCCTCAAAAGGAGTTTTGCCTTTGGTAGTGGACTGTTTGAGGAGATAGAGATCCTGGAAAATGATTAAAAAAATAGTTTTTAACTGTTGAATTTCAGACTTAATGGTATTAATTTCCATTTTGAGATGCGAAATGGTAACAAGTTTATCGGGTAAAGAATTTTGTTGAATACGAGTCAGAAGCTCTTTCATACTGTAATTCTCAATGGGAATGACCTCAGGAGTGCTATAAGCTTTATAGAAGGTTTCTAAGAACCTTAACTTCATCTTAGGGTCAGTAATATGGTCTGCAGTAGCTAGAAAAGATCGATGAGTGTCAATTAGGACATTGATACTTGGCTCATTCATATCAAGACCGTTTAGTTCAACTATGACTTTCCAATAGTTGGCTTCAGTTATCATGTTCCACGATTTTGAGCAACAAGGTTGTTCAGAAGTAGTAGAGGAGGCAGAGTAAGATTCATAAATTTAAGCAAAATCATCATTTGAACTAGCTTCTGTAGAACTGCCATTAGAAAGAAAATTTAAGATTTTTTGTTGGGTGTCCTCATCAAATGATAGCTAATTCAATTTCTATTTAAATTTAGATCGATGTTTATTAGCGTAATGGCCAGGTACCACCTGAAGACGCTGATTTTTTCTAACTTATAATAATACGGGTTTTGAAGATCTAAGAGTTATTGAGAATTATGGTTTGAGAAATACTAATTCCTAAAATCCTGATACTTCAGTTGCATAAAATCCTGATGAAGACTTTGTCTTAACAAACTTTTAGGTGTAAAATACATTAAAGATTAAATTGCATATCGCTGGCAGTTAGGCTATTAGGCCTTCTGTTAGTATTTGATTCATAAACACCATGAGGTATTTAGTTGTCCGATATATGGATACCTTTGATATAATCGTCGGGGATAAAGGATTTCTCAGATGCATTAGATCCTACGGGTTCAGATATAGATTGTCTAGAAGATTCGGGAATATCAACCTCATAAGGAGGAATACTTTTGTTGCTTATACTAGATAGGTTTCTAGTTAAGTGTTTTCCGAAACGAAGATAAACATTACCTCCATGAGTTTGAATGACATCTTAAATAGCTTGCCTAATGATAGGTCTCATCAGTACATCATTAGAGATTTTCCAGGTTTCAGGAAAAGTAATATCAGCTCACGGTATCATGCGAGGAATAGCTACCTGGTTGGTTAAGAGATTAGTATCAATAAGGACAGTATGTCCTTGCTCACTTTACTTGCGGGTATAAGGCTTTCAGGTGGAGAGAACCTTAAGATGAGTCCTGAATAAAATGACGAAAGGAGATGATCCTGGTAGGTAATCATAACCATACGATTGAACTCTGATTTTTAAAACTTTTGCTAAATTACTGTCAGAAAGAGCAACGCTCAAGTTAGGATAAATATTAAAGTATACTAGTCCATGAGATAAAATGGTTTCTATGGCTCCTATAAGTGAGGCTTTCCATTTAAGGCATTATCATCTCTAAGAGTACATTGTATACATGTGTTCTGACCTAACAAAGTCAAGAGCTTGAAAGTAATTTGCACAAGTCCTATATGCAGATATTTATACTTTTGCATAAAAGAATATATATCATGAATATGCAATCAATAAATTATATCATCGTTATTCTGTAAAGGAGTATAATATTTAAAAGTTTTGATTATCTTTCTACTGGTGAAATCAAAATTACCAATTTTGTAAATTGTTTCAGGTTTAACTTTGGGTATGGTCCATTTATCCAAAACTTCTTTAACATCTTGATAAGCTATTAGTTCTGTAACTTCCGAAGTTGATGCTACTATATTAGCTATTGTTGTGATTGAAGGAGAACTTAATTCAGACATGTGTGTATGGTGACCATGTATGAATAATTTAAAAAGAATATAAACACTATTATAACCAAAACTATTCATGGCTCTGTTACCATCTTAAGCTAACCAACACGCATCTCATAAAGTGAGGGAGCTGACCACTACATAGGCAGTTAATCCAAAGAACAAAGTAACTCATAATTAGCACGTCTGTCAACGTTTTACTTGGGTCAACGGTCCTAACTCAATCCCTGCTCAACAGACCTTACCAATACGCAACTATTTGACGTCCCACTAACTATTCATTGATTATTCCTCAAACTTATTGGATATCCGATGATTGCTTCCTCAACCTTAATAACTACATATTTAGTGCATTCGAGTTAGCATGGATCATGAATACTAAAGGTTATAGTAATGGTTATATTGGGTTTAAATTATAGCATACGTGGTCTCATGATCTTACTTCTTAATTAAAGGGAGAAAAACTTATGGATGGGTGCTTGATAGCTCGTGCAGTATTAAGACTTAATTGTAGCTTCTTGATATATGCACAGTGTGATGTAATAGAAAATTGATGTAATAAAAGACTTTAGAGAGAGAAATTAGAGAGAAGGGAGATCATTTTATTCTCAACTCATGAGTTCCTAATACAAACTAAAAAACTTGTCCCTCACCAAAGGGTAAGGTTCCCTTATATAACATAAAAAAGATAAGGCTATCGTATCCTGGATGGTTTAGAGTCATCTATTCCTTATCTTCTTGCTTGCCTTTTGGAAATCTACATTACTAAAAGTAGATTTGTTGTCTTCTGTTGATAGATGACTGGTGGGCGACAAAGGGAATCTACTTTAAGTAAAGTAGATTCTATCATCTTCTCTTAATGTGTTTTTCCTGTTACGAGTGGGGGATGAAAGTTAAACTTTTCTTTTTCCCTTTTTGTCTTCATCAATCTTTTCTGTAATAATACATGTAAGAGAATCCAAAAAATTAGAAATAGTGGGATCAGATGCTTCCGGTTTTTAGCTCTCACCAACCAGAATGTTGAAGGTGTTGTCATCATGGTCAGAATCAGTCTATTGACTGATGGTGGAATTCATGGAAACATCTTCAGGAACAAAAACATGAAAAAATTGTTCTTTGATGTAATCCATGGTTTTTATCATTAATTCTTTTTCAGTGAGATCAAGAAATTGTTGTTTAATAATGGTTTGAGCATTAATAAAAGGATTTCCTGTCGGGGCTAGAAGAGCCTTATGGATGGCTTCCAAGTAGGCATGTGAATGTGCTTTGATGGTGTTGATTAATTCTGATATGTTGGGGTTCATCCCCTTATCTCACCACTTGGTGAAAAAGACTATTTGAGTCGTGGGATACCATTTTGATAGTCACATTTTAAATCTCATTTTTAGATCTAGGGGATATTGAATTGGATAATAAAATGAATTATGAATTTGGATATTGTAATATTTTTGTTTACTGATAAAAGAGAATAGGAAGAGTTTCATTCTCTAAATTCTGTTTGAATTTTTTCTGGTAGAGTTTCAAAGGTTATCCCAAATTTATCCCACCAGACTAAAAACCATTTTAGTAGGCCAGTATTAAGGATTTTAGGATAGATTCTAATAAACCAGAGATGGTTATGAACATGGTTCTGGTAATAAAATGTATTGGTAAAAGAATCAATAAAATCTCAATAACTATATTTTACTTCCTTTTGATTCAGGTCAAAAGGACGTATGAGGATGAATGCCCCATTGACTAATGGACATTATATTTCTGATGTAACTGAATGTAATAGGTCTAGTATTTTTGTTGGAGTCATGGAGGGTGTGTCTAATGTCCATGGCGTCGGTTTGAACTATGATTGATTCATAGAAATATCGATATTGCTCAAAGTGAGTCAGATATTGTTGAGTTGAGAGATATCTTCTATTAATCTCACATGGATCAGACATCCATTTTTCATCTTCTGGTTCAAGAAAGAGAATTGTCTCTTCATAAATACTGTTAGAGATATATTGTCCTGGTGTTAAGATGATATCCTTAAGAGACTTGCTAGAATTAATCTCTTGAACACTGGGGAATTCTGTTGGCCAAAAAATACCATCTTTCTGTTGACGTGTACTATTAAGACCTCTGCCATGATTTCTGTTACTCATTTTGTTTTATCCCTGTAAATATTCACGAGTTAAGAAGTTAGGTAGAAATTTATGTTCACCTTTAATATATTCATTATCAAATTAAAATACTGATAAAATACTTTGCCAAGAAGCAAATATTTGTTTAGAAGCTAAATTCCGGACATCCTTTTTGAAAATTTGTATAGTTGCAGAACAATCTACTCGAATGAGAAAATGCTGGTTAAGAAGATCATCCTGAAATTTTAAAACACATTTAACAATAAATAAACTTTCTTGTTTTATGGTTGGATAATTAAGTGTTGGTCATTTCCAGGTTATTGAAGTAAACCATAAGAGTTATTCCTGTTGTTTATGAGAGTTTACATGTTTGAGCATACCACCATAACCTTGGTCGGAAGCACTTGTCTCTACAATTTTCTGCCAATTAGGATTGTGCAAAGATAAACAATATAACTGTTTAACTTTTCTTTGATTTTCTTAACAGCTAGAGTATGTTTTGTTGTCCAGGGAGTAGGATTTTTTTAAATATGTTGTACAAAATAGAAGTGTCATGTGATAAATGCAGATAAAAGTATCTAATATGTAAGTTCTTTTGATCAGAAACTGTCGGTGAAAAATCAAAAGAAAGTTAAGAAATGCATCTCTTGGAGGAAAAGTGCAACTGTGGTAAAGCTGATTGTCTGGGAGGTTTTTTGGCGATGAGATTTGATATGGTTATTGAATTCAAACTTAATAAAGAATAACCATAACATCCATGAATAATTAATGGTGAATAGTTGTGGTGATCATATTTTGTATATTGATGTTTTGTTGACTGTTGGATACAATAATTATGAAGTAATTAATGTGTTGTTATAGATCATTGAGATTTATCTGATTATTATAATTTTATTTTGGCACATTATAATCTTCTCAACACTTTAATCTTCTTTGATTCCATTATATTTAACTATTTACTATAATGTCGTCAGATTTATTTTATCATGGATAAAAGTTGGATTGAAAAATATCGAGTTAGTCAAGAGTTGCCTTATAGAGTTAACAAATTTCTCGATTTTGCTTCTGCTAGAATTTCTGTAGAGGCTAGAATTTTGTGTCCGTGTAAACGTTGTGTAAATATGTTGAGGATGAATAAAGGAAGTGTGTATGAGCATGGTGTATAATGGGATGAAATATATGTGGACTATACATCTGTGCATCAAGCTTATGATAACAATATGCATGATTTGTTACGCGATGCATTCAGAGTTGTGGGTAATAAGGGAGGAGCATATGATTTTCAAATAAAATCATCTGCTGATAATATGAATGTTTAATTAAATAAAGATGCTCAACACAGAGGTGAATGATTTCTTTAACTTAGTTATATATAACAAACTTTTGTATCCAGAGTGTAAAGGTTTTTCAAAACTTTCATTTATTGTGCATCTTTACCACTTCAAGTGCCTTCATGAATTGAGTAATGAGGCACTATCAGGGTTGCTTGAGTTATTGTGTTACCAAAGCATTTTACGATGCTGTGAAGATTATAAAATTGGGTCTTGGGTATGAAAAGATACTTGCTTGCCCGATTGACTGCATGTTATATTGGAAAGATAAAAGGCAAGACTAATTGATCGTAGAAATGTTAACGACCCAATTGAGATAGACCAGCACCTATTTCTCCTAGGCTCAGATGTTTTACAACTAGTCAAAGGCCTTAATGTCACTTTTGGAAAAAGAAAATAATCTAGCTGAAAATGATGATCTGGTGATGATAATGTGCATTATTAGACCAAAAAAATACATTTTTCAACTATCTTATTTGGAGTTTAATCTTATACGTCATAATCTTGATTGAGAAAAATGTATGTGATAACATACTAAGGAAGATTCTCAATGATCCATGGAAGAGTAAAGATAATTATAAGACACACCTAGACCTTCAACATATGGGTATAATGAATCAACTCCATCCAACAATTCTGCGTGATATCACTTACTTAACCCTTGCTTTATTTTCAATGATGGATGATGAAAAGTATATATTTTTTAATGTACTGAGAAGTATCAGAGTTCTTGATGGATATGCATCAAACATTTCTCGTTGCATTGATTTAAAGCAACGCAAAATTCAAGATCTTAAAAGTCACGATTGTCACGTTATTATGCAACAAATTTTACCTATAGCGTTGTAGGGTGTTTTAGCAAAGAAAATATTTTATGTTTTATTTTGAGTTGGTTCTTTAGAGAATTATGTTCTAAGAGTCTATAAATAGATATGATCAACAAAATTTAGTCTCGAATTGTGGTTATACTTTGTCAAATGGAACATATCTTTCCCCCATCCTTTTTCACCATCATGGTACACTTAACAGGTTTGAGGGATACAAATCCAATAACATGAGAAGTGAAATATTTAGTATATTGAAGGAGATTTTTGAATTGAGCTACAATGATAAGTTCAATGTAGTGTTATTTAAGTGTGAGTGGACCAACACTACAAATGCTAGAAGAAAATTTGACGAGTTTGGATTTACACTTGTTAATTTTTCACGTTTTGTTCACACTGGCGAGGATTTGAAAGATGAACAATTTGTCTTTGCATCTTAAGCATGTCTCATGTATTATGTACAAGTTCAAAAAGATAAAGATTGTCATGTTGTGGTGCATACAAAATCAAAAGACATATTTGACATGGGTGATCCAAACAATGATACAACTCTTGACAATGAAGTAGATGTGAATTTTGAAAGTGAGATACTTGATCACTCTCTTTTAGAAAAAGTCTTAGATGATAAAGAACAATGTATCAATTTAGTTATGACATGTATCAACTATTAAAGATACAATTCGTATGAATGTTGACTCTAGTCAGAACGATGACTCAATGTGATCGTGTTACTATTTGAATTAGGTATTCTCCTTTTGATAATGTTAATATCTAATTATTTTAAACTGGGCTAATAACCATGGTGGTCTTTAGTATGTCTCTATATGATAGTGTTAATAAGGTATGTCTTTATTTGATAGTATTGTTTTATGTATTTTGTTGTGCAAGTATATCAATTATGGTCCATAGTAGATGACATTGTAATGTAGCTGAGGATAAGTTACTTGGTGAAGATCTTACTGTGACATTCCTAGTGAATTAGTACGTATAATATTCATTTAATATTTCATACAAACCATTGATCTCATTCATATAATGTCTCATATAAAAATAATGTTTTATATATAAGTGGATTTACTAGGCGAAATACTCGAGGCGGGACTTGAATGGCCGCAATACGTAATTTACCTAAAGCGAAGAAGATGAAATGTGAATTCAACATGTCGGGACAACCCATTAAAAACCAATCGTCAATATTTACTAGTTTTTTGTACAATAGCTACAAATTATTATATGTTACCTATCATCTATGATACTTGGAAGAAGATGTCATATATGTACAAGAATGTAGTTTGGGATATCATAAAGGTATAAATACATATTTGTCGTTATACCTTTGTTTTTTCAGACACTACTACAATCCTGGCTTATAATGACAGCCGCATGTATAATACAATGATAAGTCTCTAAAATATGTCAAAGGAAAATAGATTAGGGTGGGATAATTTGGATAAGATGACAACTAAAAAATTAGCTGTCATTAATATATTATCTACTATGACAGGTATAATAATCACAATCATAGTTATATATAACCATTCATCTTAACTACAAAAATTCCACCTATATAATACTGATATTTCTCATATCTCTCTCAGATTTTTAGATTCCCTCCTCATCGAACTCTCTCTGGAACGAACTTCATGCTCTCTCAAACTCCTCTCTCACTCTCAGCCTGCTCTCTCTCACTCTCAACCTGATCTTTCTCTTTCTCTCCCTCTGGAGCTTTCCCCTGCATTGCTCTCTCTAGCTTGTCTCTGCACTGCTCTCTTGCTCTCGATACTCCTCTATCTCTTCTACTCACTCATCTTTGATCTGTTTCTCTCTCTTAAATCTCATCCTCCGGTGACGATTCTCACTCTCTAGTGGTGAATTTGTTGCTTTTTTCAGCTTTATTTAGTGTTATTTGTTCTGACTTAGTTTTATTGAGATTTATGGTTTAGATTTTAAGTTAGAGTTTCGAGTTTTTTGATATATGTAAGGTTTAGATTTAGAGTTAGGGTTCTTTCTAGTGATAGATCTTAAAATCGACCCACTCATTTCATCTAACGAGGAGGAATGTGATGGCATGATTTTCTGTTGAGATTTGCACCGGCTGCTGTGACTTTAGAGTCTTTGAATCGCATTTCTGTTTAAAGTTCTATAAGCCTTATTGAATACTTTCAAATGCATACAACTTTCACATATCTCCCTCCGTCTAGGAAAATTTACTTTCGAACAGCTTTTATTTTGGATCAATATGATCAGTGTTCATCCATTTTTTTAGTATGAAAATTATCTAGATGATGATGAATTCATTTAATATCTACGAAATTGTCTATCGGCCTTGCTGGTGAGAGTTACTTAATGTGGTAGTTGTATAATGATAACTGTAAATCCTTCAACTTGGTGGTGAGTTTGACTTCTGGATATTGTTGGTCATGTTTGGAAATTGAATAAAGGATTTAATAAATGAGAATTCTTCCTACTTTTTAAGAACTTTCTTGGTTAAGTTGAAGAAAGTTTTTATGGTAATGTTGTTAATTTCTATCAGGTGGATTTTTATAACTGATAAAATTACTAACTTCTACTACTTATCAAATCATAGGAGAAACTGTTACACAGTGACTTATTTGGCCATTATTCATGTTTTTGTTAATTATGTATGATGAGAGAGAGATTTGTTTGTGTGAAAATCAAGTATAGACATCATTATATATTGATGTCATTTACATACTTTGTTCATTATATGTCTGATTTCAAATACATGGGATGTTGTGTTACTGAAACCTATTTATGATTCATGAATGATGTGATTCATAGTAGTTGAATTACTATATTATTATTTTATTGGGAGTTGTCATACTAAACCTTATAGGCTAGTTATATATGAATAATTAAATATACATAGGTAACACTATTGGTGATTTGACTTCTCCCAGATAGTTACATGAAAAAATAAGAATTTTTTCCTTTTATATTAATTTGTTCATTTGTTATATGGAGGTTAAGAGGAAAGAAGCGTGGTTAATTGAGAAGTTGAAAAAATTTGATGTTCCCTAAGTCCCAACTGAGACGTATGATCCTGAAATTCTCATAGAGGAAGAGAAATATTACTTGAAGCGTACTGGTGAGAAGAAGAAAAATTGTATTGGTTAGGAGACGAGCTGTTTTTGGTGGAGTTGTTCTCAATATGCACCTCCATTGAAAAAAAAAGCATGAAACTGTTAAAGTTATTTGCAAGCCTTGCAAGCGATGGTAGATTCATGAATATGCTGACGAGCTTGCTCGGTTTAGTAAAGGCATTGTGATTGACATAAAGCCTAATAATGCAATAATTTTCTACTAAGGAAAGAACTATGTGCAGCTAGAACTACAAGGTGATTTCATTCTTTGTTTAAAATATCATTTTGTTTTCTTGTATTTCGCACCTTCTATCCATCTACCATTTGTATTTGCCTCTGGCAATATGGGAAGTTCACTGGGTAGTGTTCTTTTGATTGAATTTTTTCCGATTATACAATGTATTGCAAGAAGGGTTTTTGTCCTACCCAAACTAACTTTTGGTCATCCTCAAAAATTTGAATTTTCTTATTCAATATGTTATTTTTACATGAAGCTTGTTCTTTGAGTTTACATATTGTTCAGACTTTCAAGCATATCTTTTGACAAGCCAACAAGATTGTGACTTTGCAGTCTTGTATAATTGTACCACTCTGCAAGCTTTTCTATTTTGTGGGATGCTGCTTAAATAATACTTTTTCCCCTTTTCTTTTGCACCAGAATACATTTCAAGATAGTTCTTCTATGGTGGCCATTGGTTATTGTTGAAGGCTTCTGGATTTGAACTACTTCTATGAGAGAGCAGTTGTGTTTTATCAATGACAATGTGAGCAAGATTTTTAGTCTTTACTTTTGGCTCGTGTTCTCTACAATGTGTGCATGGTTTTAAAGGTCTAAACTCTCTGCATTTGGCGTTGTTAAATAGATGGTAATTCGGATGACAGGAAATCGTTCTTGTTCCAACATAAGAGGATGACAGGAAATCGTTCTTGTTCCGACATAAGCGTAAATGTCTATAAAAAATGTCATGGAAATGCAATTTGTTGCCTTTTCATGACATTTTTTCAAAACAATTGGCTCTTTCATGACGGGTATTCCCCGTCATTAAAGGCCAAAAGTCAAAAAATTTTAATGATAGGGAAGGAAAAGATGACAGCCCGATAGATAACAATCGGTCAGCCGTCATTATAGAGTTTTAATGACGGGTTTTCACCATCATCTAAGGCTAAAATTGTAGTAGTGAGAGCGAATAAGAATGTCTGAGATATAAGCGAGATGATATTCCAAGAGATCATTGGAATGCCGTTGTCCATCTTTTATTCTTTTCTGAAGGAATGGTATTATAATGTTTCCTTTTGACAACGAATTTTTTAGTATGTAGAATAAATGTTAATTTTGTTTCACAAATAACATAAGCGTAGTAAAACAAATATTATGGTACAATCGAAACAACGATAAAATATTCATCAAGAAATAAACAGTATGCCAGAAGAAGGATGAAATGGTAAGTAATTTTTTGTATTATAAGTAGTATTTTAGTATTGTGTTCAAGAATATAATTTTTTTAAACATAATGATAGACGGAGGAGTTAGGGAGAGATCCAATCCCAGTCGAAGTGTTTATAAATTCGCATAAGCACAAGGATGCAAGTTGGGTAGATCTTGAATCAGCGTTTAAAGTTGTAAGTAATATTTAATTGTTATCATCAATAACTTTTAAGTCTATATATGTCATATATGCAATTTGAATTATTTAATTGTGTTATAGGAAAAAATGCAAGAAATTATGGCGACCTAATCGTTTGATGGAAATGTTATTTCACTAAAGATGCATTTTCAGAAATTATAGGTCCTAAGCATCCTGAAAAAATTCATGGAATATGATTAGGTCCAACTCTCACTATTATATTTGGATCGTAAAGTAACTATCAATTTTTAGAAGACATCTCAAATGAGTGGTCCGATTGAGGAACATGAGAGGGATAAAGTCAAGGGTCCATGAACTTGAATCTAAAGTGTATCAGTTAGAATCTCAACTAGCAAATGTATTTGTATTTATGAAAATGATGTAAACGTAAGATCCTTCACTCACACAATTCTCTGGTGGTGATATGATAATGATGTCTGATGAATATAGCTTTACGTAATTGTTAATAATGTTTATTTCAACACTAACATTAATTTTATTCATTTATACGTATAGATAATATTTTATATCATTCATTTCAATTAACGTGCATATCTTAATCTCACGGGACGGGTCTCAGGACGTGTTTGCAGGACGGACGTTTCAGGACGGGATCAGACGAGACGAAAATTTCAACCTGTTTAAAATATCAAGTCTCAATTATGTCCTAAACGTATTCAAGATGGGAGCAAATCTAAAAAATTGGAATCAGGATGAGTTTGGTCGCGTGACTGGAACGAGATCGAGCGGGATTCTCGGATCGAGATATTTTTATGATCCTTAGATGAGGCTTTGATCTCGAAGAAAATAAAATATCAAATTCAAGTAGAGAGTAATGTAAACAAATAGTGATGTTTTTATGGAGATTTGAGAAAATAAAAGATATTTTAAAAAATGTGTTGATATCTTAGTAAGTTGGGTAAGTGAAATTGAGAAAGTTATTTGGTATAGTAAATTTATGTGGGAAGAAAAATAATATGAGATTGTTATTTAACCATGTTAAATAACTTTATCATGTCAAGTGAGAATACTTGGAACAAACGTGAGAAAGTGTTAAAAAATAACTTTGTAACGCAGATAAACGGAACCAAATGTCCCCTAAGATCATAGCATGATCCCCATCGATTCTCTATCATCTTGATCAATAGCCGAATCCTAATCGGAGTAGCCTTCTAAAGATAAGTAATCAATAAGATAGAAACTAAGTCTATCATGAATAGTATATTTTTAAGAGTCTTTTACAAGCTTGCCAATAGGAGATAGTAAGTTTCTATAGATACTGACTGAGTTTACTTACAAGATGTGCAATATTTGGTCGAGTGATGGTGATCTGTTGTAAGCCTCCAATACACTCCTATCAGGGCCATGTTTAAGGAGTTGGGGTCAAGTGATCCCACTAAAAAGAATTATTAATTTTTAGTATGAAAAAAAATATGATTTTTAACCTTTATTACTTTTTAACCTCACTGATTTTTCAATTGTGACCTAGTAAATTCTTAATTTTTACTCTTTAATTTTCAATTTAGCCTCAGTGATTTTTAGTTTTGATCCCTAAAATCCAAAATCACGATTTCATAAAAAATCTCATTTCTAATTTCATTTTGTTATCCCCGATGGTAATTCCCTAGCCCCAGCGGAGAGCAGCAAAGTGAAGCCGACTGCCGACTGTGACGCCGACGTCATGGTCCACCTCCACGGGTGGTCCTAAACACTCCGACACTCCTCACGGGCCACAACACAACATGTCTCTCTCCTCTCTTTATCTCTCTCGGTGTCACTGTGTATGTGTGTTTATATGTCCTAGTTGGGTGCCTTATAATGGATGAATGTGCTCTTCTTGCTTTGTTTCCCCCTGCTTATAAAAATATTTCCTGCTTTTGTGCTTTTCTTTACCTCTCTTTTTCATTGATGCCCTCTCCCTTTCTCAGTTTATAATTGTTCATTTCTATAGCTTCATTCCATTTTCAAACTTACCAATTTGGCTATAAATAGACTTCACCATGTTTAGTTTTCTTCATTGCATTATTTCCTCTTCTTGGCCACTGCTTATACACAGCCATAATCCCAATACATTGAATATGAGCTACTCACATTATAATATAGGCTCTGGTTCGTTCGTTTTCATTTTTTTCCCTTCTCATTGTCTGCCTATTTCATAAAATTGCATAAATATAAATTTCGTTCTTCTAATAGTTTCTTGATGTACAATTTCAGGCAATAGAGCAACTACTAAAAGGTCATTCGAATTCGGAAGGACACATGCGGTGAGACCTAAAGGGAATCACCAATCTACTATAATTTAGCTAAATGCATGGCTCAAGGTAATGCTGATGTTTATTCATTCCTCATTTCAATGTTATGGCCTTGGTGATAATGGCTCAAGAAAAGCATGATGAATTGTGTTTCAAATGTTGAAGAACATGCTGTGAATAGGGATTAGTGCAAGTTTTGAGATATTTGAGTAACGATTTTGGTTATTAGATTTAAAAAATTATGATTTTGGTTTACATCTCTCTTTGACTCTTTGTCTCTCTTTTTTACTTGAAAAATATATCATAAAAGAACTTCAAATATATGGTGAAAATCATACTGTACAAAAATATTTGGACAAAATATATCGTTAAAAATATAATATCGTAAAAAGAAAGTGACTCCATTGAACAAATTTCCTGGCTCCGCCCGTGACACCTATAGAGTGTAATATCAGGCAATAAATCCCCACCATGCAGTGTAAGTCCAATGGAGGCATAAGCTGGTGTACACATCGCTTTGCAGTAGTGATACTCGTCTTGGAGAGAGAATCCTCAATGTATAGGAATTGAGAAAGAAATAACCCAGCAGAATATTTCTAAATCTTCTATTCCAACAAAATGGTGTATATCAACATCTTTTAAAGCAAATGACTGATATAGTTGAGAAATGAAATTTTCAATAACTGATGTATTATTTTCAGTTATTAATGAGTACTTGAACCCGTTCAATTAGTCATTTATTCACTGGATTACTGACTGCTAGAATCAAAATGACTACTTGAGAGATTCAAGTAGTCATAAACAACTTACTTAAATCCTTCAAGTAGTCACTTATTCACTGAATTACTTACTACCAGAATTAAAATGACTACTTGAGGGTTCAAGTAGTCCTAAACAATTACTTAAATCATTTAAGTAGCCAATAAATACATATGGTTATCACAAGCATCAAACAATCCAATGATGCATAAGATTATAATCATCAAGATGGGTAATCAAAACGTATCTAAATTTTTAGAACTCACAACCATATGAATAACAACTATTTTCTTGCGAGAACTTCAAGCTAAAACCTAGAACCCACAACCATTTAAATTGATATTTATAAAATTAAATTTTATTTTGTATAAAGCAAAGAAATTATTTACAAACCCTAGACGATTTCCCCCCAACTTCCAGTATAGAAAAAGTTTGAATTCTAAGGTACAAACGAAAGAACAAGAACAATACAACAATTCTAAAGTACAAGAAAAGAGGATGAAAGAACAAAAAAAAAGAAGAAGAATGTGTACCTGAGTGCATCTCTAAAGAAGAAGAATGGGTCGGTGGCTCTTGCTGAAGAAGAAGCACGATTTTCTTGAGTGCCTCTCTGAAGAAGAAAGAAGAAGAAGTACATCTCTAAAGAAGAAGAATGTGTACCTGAGTGCATCTCTAAAGAAGAAGAATGGGTCGGTGGCTCTTCCTGAAGAAGAAGCACGATTTTCTTGAGTGCGTCTCTGAAGAAGAAAGAAGAAGAATTGATGGTGGGTCTCATTGAAGAAGAAGAAGAAGAAGAAGAAGAA